>OY986040.1:81910067-82373221 GCA_963920215.1 Nineta flava
ATGCATTAAAAAGACAAGGTCGTACTTTGTACGGTTTTGGAGGTTAAAAATTATATTAATATAACTAATATTAATTAAAAGCAACCAGTAAAAATATAAACAGGCTTTCCAATTGGGAAGCCACTAATCTTTTTTATATAAGAGTAATAAAATACTTTTATTTAGAGTAATAAAGTCATAAAAATATAATTGGAAAAGATAATCTGTGACAAAAAAAGGTGTAATTTGTAATAAATTTTTTTTTATAGAATAGAAGTATGTTCTAGAGCACGGTAGTGCGACGGACCATGTTTAAGGGGTTATCGCCTATGTACGTTTACAGTGATATTATTTATTGCTTAAATTAAACAAGATTTGAACCCGAAATAACTTTTGAACGAATAGAGCTACAGTGGTTATTTTTTCGAATACATACTATTTATGGAATTATAAGAGACTGTTTTTTCAATCATCGTTAAGGAATAAACAGTTAAAAAGTTATTTTCATTCAAAAAATCGTAATTAAGCTACCCACTCCTAGAATTTTTTGGATAATAGGCTCGTTAATTCCAGAGCCTAGACCATAAGCCCTTAAAAAGTTGATATAGAAAAATTTATATCGTGAAATCGAATATTTTTGCAAATATTGTTTTGATAAAATTAACACTATATATAAATTCATATATAGAAACGTAGAATCTTGTGATTGGTCGATACTTGATCCCAATTGGCCGACGCTAAAGTCTGTTTTAGCATAAATATTATTCTCATCTTATAACTAAAAGTAAATTATAGCTATAATTATGGCCTAACTCGGCCATTTTCGTATGTCTGTCCGTGAACACGATATCTGAAAAACGAAAAGAGATAACAAGCTAAAATTTTATATATTTGTTCTATAGCAAAAAAGTGAGGTCAAGTTCGTTAATTGGTAAAATCGGAACGTGCCCCCCGCTAGATGGGAATAGAATATTTGATTTTTGTAGTTGCTTTTCTATTTTGTTAAAATTTTATTTAAATGTAAAAACATTTTTACTCTTTCAATATAATTAACACAAAACAAACATTTACAATTTAATGCATAATAAATAAACATATAATAGGCAGAATTGTTAACAATTCACACATTGATATACAACTCAATATATACTGAGTATGCAAACAATTAATTCATTTAGTTGTTACATTACTTGTTTACAATCAAATTAATTATATCCATATTTAAAAATTATTTTCTACTTTTTTAATTTGGCTAGCTATAAAAGGGTGTTTTTTAGTTTTTTCATCATTTATGTTTTTGATCAAATAATATTTATAACCAAATATTTATTAAATTATAAAAATATTATTATATTTGATATTAATAATAGTTTACTCTTATTTGAAAATATTTGATGGCTTTCTTAAAAGAAAGCCGATTTCATAGGATGATGTTTGTATATTTATTAAATATCACTTCGAATTATATTATTTTGAACTTGTATATTTTGTAACAGCTTTAGTACCTTCACTGACAGCATGTTTTGCTAATTCACCAGGTAATAATAGTCGAACTGCAGTTTGAATTTCCCGACTTGTAATTGTTGAACGTTTATTATAGTGAGCTAAACGTGATGCTTCAGCAGCAATACGTTCAAAAATATCATTAACAAAACTGTTCATGATACTCATAGCCTTACTAGATATACCAGTTATCAGGATGTACTTGTTTCAATACTTTGTATATGTAAAATTGCGTATGATTCCTTACGCTTCCTCTTCTTTTTTTTATCACTCTTTGATATATTCTTTTGTGCTTTACCAGCTTTTTTGGCTGCCTTTCCACTTGTTTTAGGTGGCATTTTTGTTAACAATTGATACTTCTCACTAAGCAATCTGTTTATCAATAAAACTAGTTGCCCAGTTTTATGATATATATATATGAAAACCGATCTTACATGATATATGAATGCTGTGCGCTCATTGGTCTATGACATGTCTATAATACTATTGGTTAATACCTAACATATGATAAATAATAAATATTATAAATTAATTGAATAACCTTAAAATTTTAACATTGTTGTACGAGATTCTGTACAATAAACATACAAGTGTTACACATTTATTTTTTTTATTAATAAAAAAAAAATACAAAAATGTCTGGACGTGGTAAAGGTGGTAAAGTTAAGGGTAAAGCAAAGTCAAGATCAAGTCGTGCAGGATTACAATTCCCTGTTGGAAGAATTCACAGATTATTGCGGAAAGGAAATTATGCTGAACGAGTGGGTGCTGGTGCTCCAGTTTATTTGGCAGCAGTTATGGAATATTTAGCTGCTGAAGTTCTTGAATTAGCTGGTAATGCAGCTCGTGATAACAAGAAAACTCGTATTATACCTCGTCATTTACAATTAGCAATTCGTAATGATGAAGAATTAAATAAATTATTATCTGGTGTAACAATCGCCCAAGGTGGTGTATTACCAAATATTCAAGCAGTGTTATTGCCAAAGAAAACTGAAAAGAAAGCATAAATTATATACATTGGATTATTGATAATAATATTCATCGATCATAGGCCTTTTTTATAAAAGGCCACAAATTAATGTGAAATAAGAGTGATATATTTTTATTAAAATAACTATATAAAATTTAGTATATATAAGATGTTACTTGATTTGTTTCGATTATAACTTCTAAAATAATCGATTTTTTCTTCTTCAGTTAATTGATTATCAACGTAACAGTCTTTGAACCACAACAACGTGCTGCACGCATTAGTTTTGATATATATATATATATATATATATATATATATATATATATTATATATATATACAGCTCGGGTTCGAAGAAATGAGAACATCATCAAATAATACATTCTATTTTCTGTGATTTTGTCGCTGAAATTGACGTTGGCAATGCAATAATTGAATTGTTATTTCGTGAATATATCAAGACTATTAGAATACGTTGTTTTGAAACACAGTTTATCATTTTGAAAAATTATTGGATCAATCTTCAATTATCTGAAGAAGAAAAAAAAAATCTGAGTTAAAACGAACGATGTCTTAATCAATGTGTTGTTAAATAACCGATCTATACTAATATTTATAGAGATAAAATTTGTATTGGTAGGCTATACTATTCCCAAGCGGGACAGGTCTATAAAAAGTTTTGTTTCATGCATCTGTGTCCGCGTGGCATGCTAAAATTTTGTTTTCAATTTTGATTGTCATTTCCATAGAAATTATAAAGTATAAAGACATTTAAAATTGAACGATACTACTAATATTTCTGGAAAGTATAGATCAGAAACTTCTAAAAGTATTGTTGGATCAGTAACAACTTGGTTACAACCTAGTTCACAAATTCAAATGATACAATCGAATAACGAATCAATTGCTTCATTAACTAATAATACTGAATCGGCTCAATCACAGGCAACAATCGGCGGGCGTAAATTCATAATCATTCCAAAACAAAATTTATTATCAATATATCCCAATGAACAAACTAATGTTGTACCCCCATCCGAAAATGCTCAAACTCCAACAACTTTAAATAATTTAGATACCGTACCAGTTCCATCCGCAACAGATAAAATGTCTGATACGGCGGCATCGTTAGGGCCTCTTACATACAATTCCGAAGTGATAACGATTACAACAAATAATGCTCATTCTCATCAGGCATCACAGTCTGTATTACCTCTTGAACATTCTCTGCCTGAGTCACCCAGTCCAGTTGACGTCCATTCAAGAACACTATGGCAGAAAGATGGTGGGCCTCAATTTAAACAGTGAGTGTTGTTATTATGATTATATAATTATGTCACTTTTTTGGATGTGCTAGTTATTTAATTTTTCTTACGTCATTGACATCATTGCATCATTAGTTTTTTATATACGCAATGTAAAATTATTTAAAATTTATTTTCATTATTTTTTTTGCAAAAAATGATGTAAGAAATTTTCTAATAAGGTATAAAATTTTTGGTGTTTTGCTTTGCACAAGTGTTTTAAAGGAGTAAATAACTTTTGCATGGTTATCAGGATTATTAGTGACTTTTTTCATTTGCTTTTGTTACAGAATATCTCCTGTGCATCCTTTCTAATTTTCTATCCAAAATTCCAATTCATATAATTTTTTTTTAAACCTTTATGTCAATCATATATTAATTTATTGTTCTACTTTGTTACAGATCGACTATACCGGTACCAGAAAAAGTTTCAGCAAGGAGTAAACGTAATAGTCAGCGTATGTCGCCGTCATCCAATCAATCATCAACGGATAAAAGTGAAAAACCTAAAGTTGATACGTTAGAGAAAGAAAAGTATATGCAGAATTTCTTTTCACACGTATCTGTTGGATACACAGTACTGTCTCAAGTATTTCAGTATTTAAAAGTACAAGAACTTTTGCGAACAAGTCGTGTGTGTCGAATGTGGCGTGATATAGCCAGCCATTCAGCTTTATGGCGTGTTGTTCGTATGAAGAATTCTCAAGTACGAGATTGGAAAGGATTGGCAATATCTTTAAAACGACATGGAACAACGACTTTGGATCTACGAAAAATCTTGATTCCTGGCAATGGAGATGAAATGTGGACCACCTTTTCAAATGAAATAGGAAATGCCGATTCGCTTAGAAAAATTGATTTATGCCGATGTCCAGCAATTGTTGTTGAACAATTAGCAAATTCAAATTGCAATTTAGAAATTATTAACGCAGTCACTATTCGTTGTACGACAATTGATTTATCAATGTATACAAAATTACAAAATCTACGAGAATTACGACTGAAATCACAAACTGGTTTATATTTAAAAGATGATTTCTCATTTTTAGAACATTTAAAACAATTGCGGCATTTGTCGTTATTATCGTTTAAAGATTTAGGTAAAAAGAATATTGAAAAAATTGCAAATCTAATTGATTTAGAATCGTTAGAGTTGGGTGAATGTGACGGTTTGTCTGAAAATTTTGGTACAGGCGTGTTATCAAAATTTGAAAACATTGAAAAATTACGGTTGGAAAAAGGCCCATCTGGTTCTAGTACTTACAATATTCTAGAATCCATTAGTAAGTTATCAAAATTACAACAAATTGAATTAGTGAATTTTGATGTAAAACCTGGTTTTGATGAAGCGCTTGCATTATGCACAAACATTAAACGATTGCTTTTAATTCCTACTTACATCACACAATCTGCGACAACGAACAATATGGTATTAAATGGAATTTTTCAATTGTCTGGTAGCTTAACGCACTTCATTTGGGGAGTGACATTAGAATTATTACGTGTTACTGAATTATTTATTGATCAATGTGATCAAACACCAAAAAAGAAAACACCGCCAAAAAAAGATAAAAAAGGTAGTGGGGATAGTATCCCAATTTTAAAACCAGTGCCATTTATGGAAGATTTCAAAAGTTCTAGTGATACAACACAAGACAATACACAAGTTGAAATTTTACCTATACAAGCTTTACAAAAACTATTAACAAACAAATTACAAGACACAAATGTTAAAATATTAAAAATACCATTTCATGCAACATGGAGACAAAGTATTACAGACGTAATCCAGTGAACTGGTTAAATAGTTAATGTACATAGTGTTTTTTTATAAAATAGTTTAATTTAATTATCAGTTACATTTTATTTGAGTCGTCTGTAGAAAATGTGAAAAAAGGTCCTCGTGAGTACGTTTTCGTATGTTAGATGTAAATATGTTTTGTTATCACTGAGTGTAATTTTGTTTTTAATAATTAATTACATGTATGATTCATACAAATAAAATTTTATAAAAAAACATCCTTTTTTAAACATGTATATGATTTTATTGTTTCTTTTCTTCGAACAAAATATTTTTCAATAAACGATCCAGGCAATAAATAAAAAAGAAGTGTCTGTTAGTGAGATTAGAATTTTTAGGAATAGTTCACTTATGTATTGATAATGAACTCAGTATATACCGAGTATTTCAGCAATTAACTCAATTATATGTTATTTTCACTTGTTTATATCTTAAATTATATTATTCACGGAAAATATTCTATTGGAATATCTGAAAAATCCAAAGAAAAAGAAAGTTATAAAAGTAGCTATGTTGATTAGATCGTCAACCTGGATTGTCGAAACTCTATACGACGGGAGTTACATGCACAGACTGCTAGAGCTGAATTCATTTGTTTTGACTATTATATGCGCGTAAGGGGAACTTTTTTTAAAAGTAGAAGGGCAACTTATACTGGTTATATTTCACACGTTTAAATAAAATGATAAATGGATTACAAGTGGGGGAAACATTAATATGTTTCCTCCCCGTCATTTTGAAAATAGACTGATCTACCCAAACTGTGATGATATTCGAGGCCTCTTTACAAATGAATATACTTGAGTGAATTCCATGAATGAGATAGTTGTTGGATTATTTTGTATCGGTCTTGGTAAGATTGATGACAAACGGATGTTGTAACTGCATTTCATCAGTCTACCGTCAGTTTAGTGTTACGACAGGAATGAACACAGGCAAGTATTATGTACTTAAACTCGGTCTTGCGCACTACCGTACTCTAGATAAAAGATGTTTATTAAAAACTTAGTGATGTATGTCAATGAAAAGGAATATCAAAAAAAATGCCTATCGAAAGAGTTTACACCTTTTGTATGACAACAGTAATTCGGATGGATAATTAATATATACTTTCTAATACTTCTTTGGAGGGAGAAGATTATGGAAAAATTATCTTTTTTATATGGTTTTTTTTGACTATCCTAGCCCGAAAATATGTCTCCAACATCTGTCATCAGAAAGATTCCTATCATTTCTGAAAGATTCATTACAACTATCGCCAATACCAACAAGCAATTTCGAAAATATAAACAGAAAAGAAATTTTCAAAAGGCGCTTGGTTTAAATTGCTAGATTAATTGCCCAGAACTGAAATGAGTGAAATTAAACGACCGTATTAAATCGTTCTGAAACGTTTGATCAAATAGTCGGAAATATTATTTAATTCTCAGTAAGTTTCAAGTGATTTCAATGTCGTATTTCGTGATTTGAACGTGTTTTTTTTTGTTCGAAACCTGTTTTTCAACCGTTTTAAGTATTTCTGCTATAGTTTGTGTAGACATGCCCTACTCTGTTACAACTGAAAATTTCTAATTTGATAACATGCTACTGATACAACTTATCTAAAATATGATTTTCAGTGTCGTTGGATAGTTTGGTGTATTTAAGTTTTTTTTATGATAAATATAATATTGATTTCACCATCCAATATTATATAAACTACGGTTTACCTGTACTTATTTCTTCGGCTGCAAAGCTTGGCAATTTGTGACATTAAGTTTTAATTTTAAGGTCCGTATGCATAGATCTTTGAAAATGAGTTTCAAAGAATTATAGATGAAATTTTCATCTATATGTGAGGGTCGAATCTTTACATTATTTTTCAAAAGAAGAGCTAAGGTAGGGTGTTAATTTTACAGAAGCTCAAACAACATTAAAAAATTTTTTTCCAATACTGTTTTTACTCGTCAATAATTAAAAACGGCCTGATTGACATTAAGGAAATTTGAAAGAGACAATGAGTGTGGATCAATAGTATAGATTATAGACAATAAAACATTTGTCGAAATCAACAGCAAAGATACAATAAATCTTCAAATACGGGAAAAATTTTCTTGAAATATTTATTCCAAACGGAATAAGTAAACAGCTTGTTAACTATCATGATTTCACTCAATAAAATTGTACGCATCCCAAAGCCAAAGTCAATTTTCTAATATTTAATATTACGTTCTTTTCAAATACACGAATAAAACGCAGAGATGAAGCAGCAGGAAAAAATAATTGTGCATGAGTTTCTTTTAATCTAATTTCACTCACAAAGAAAATGTGAAAAACATAAATGAAGACGCGAAAAAATGATAGGTCAATTTTTTGTAATGCTTCGATAATAGTTAAGAATTGTCGATTTAATTAATTCAATTGGGATTTTTTTCTTTTGGCATTCAATTTTACTTTTATGTAATTTTCAATATTCACTAATTTTAGATTTTAGTTAACAAAATATATTTTCAACAAATCGTTTTCTTAATTTTTTTATATCTACTCAATCTACCGTTTGAATTTTTATGAAAAATATATTGAAAATGTACAGTTAAAATTTTAATTAATTTTGATGAATAAATTCATAAATAATTTTGATACAAATGAAACATCTAATTTTTAACTTCCACAGTCTTTACGTTATAAATAAATATATTTGACATATTAGTGAGTTTTCCGTTTGGTTAGAATAATTAGTATAACAGCATGTATAAAATAACCTAATATGGTTTCTTCACTAGTTTAAACGAAGTGTGAAAAGAACTAAATTCCATGTGGTAAATATCAAATAAGTTTAAAATACTTGTAATTAATAGAAAAAATATTAAATTTTTGTGTTTTATGAAACTTTTATATTTAAAAATATGGGGAAGAAACATCAAAATAAAGGAGGGAAACACAATAAAATAACCACAAATAACAAACAAAATGAATTATTAATACGGCTCTGTGATAATTTACTTGTTGCAACCTCTAGTATTTCATTAAACGATAATCAATCGAAAAATAATTGGGAAGCGCATTTACAGTATGAGGAAATGAAAGATGAGATTAAATTATTACAAAAGACTAATGGAATATTTAATGATGTTGGTATCAGATCAAGCGATTCTTTAAATACTTTTATAACTTTTATGAAAAACAATGGCGCGATATTTGAAAATTTAGAATTGGAAACGTTTCCTAATTTAGGACTTGGAGTAAAAACGCTAAAACCTTTACCACGAGGAGATTTAATAATGGCTGTACCAAAATCTTTAATGATATCAATTGAAGCTGTAGACAAATCTGATATCAAGCATTTTCTCAACGAGGACCCTATCTTACAAACAATGCCAAATGTTAGTTTAGTTTTTATATTATTATATGAAAAATTTCGTTCTGGTTCATTTTGGAAACCATATATCGATATTTTGCCGGATACATACACAACCGTTTTATATTTTACATCGAATGAATTGATAGAATTGAAGGGCTCGCCAGTTTTTGAGGCATCTTTAAAGCAGTGTAAAAATATTGCTCGACAATATGCTTATTTTAAAACTTTACCTATAAAAAAGTGTTCACCAGACGTGGAATTATTGCTGGGCGATCGGTTTACTTATGAAGAATATAGGTACGTATTTCTTAAAATAATTTTTACAATTTTATTTAAAAAAAGATTTATTTTATTGTATTTTTTTAAGTTAAACAATAAATTATTCATTCGTTTATTAAATAATATTTAAAAAAGAAAAAAACAATAAAATTTATTTGGTTGATAAAAACAATGGCTAAAATACAAATATTGCACACACTACTAATTATCCTACATTATAAAATTAATTTAGTTTTGAGATGAATTGTTCTTATGGATACATCATGGCTTCTAATTCTATTCGAACATTTTGTTTTTTATTATTTCTAAAAATATTATATATTATATATTTTATTAATCTTAAAATTATATTTTATTTAAAAAATACTCTGGTAACAATAAAAATTACAAGTATGCATTTTTTTCTGTTTCTATTCATAATTAATTATAGGTTTAAGTTAAAAAAATTTATCAATATGATAATATAAAAAATATAAAATTCGTTACGCAGGAGCTGCTTCAACTTGGCGAATTTCCTAAATCACTCAAAACATAAATCACTCTACCGGTCATAACTTTAGTGTGATCAAATGAAATATCATATCTGATATGATTTTAGTATTTGCAAGGCCAATTTTATTACTAAATGGTATAGGTCAAGGGGAAAGGGGGGCATAGAGAAAGAAGAAAACACAAATTATAAAATATCTTTCTTAATATTAGAAAAATCTAAAAATTTATAAGGAGTAAAGTTGTAGAAAATGTGTTTATGTTTGCTACAATTCACTTCCCGAATATTTTTCTCAAACTCTAATGTGAACAGAGATATTAAGAATTTTAACTTTCAATCTTAAATTGTAAATATTTCTGTAAATATTAGTGTAACAGCAAAAATGATAAGAAACAAAATTATAGTAATACTAACTACCTACAATTTTACTCCTTATAAATTTTTTGATTTTTCAAATATTAAGGGAGATATTAACGAATTTGACCTTTCAAATACCAAAAGCGCCTCAAATACCAAATTTCATTACAATCGAAATAAAACTGTGACCGCTAGAGAGTCTACAGACACATAAACGTATATACACCGTGTAACGGAGAAACCGTGTTTTTATTTAACATTATTTTTATTTATTTTAACATTATTGTATTTTTAAATTATATTATAACCCTTAAACACGGCCTGTCGCACTACCGTGCTCTAGATTTATTCTTTTAATTTAAATAATTCTTTTAAACTTATTTTGACAAAATGGAAACCCGACTTAACAAAAGAAGCACTAAAAAGTAAAAAAATAATTGCATATTCTTGTGCCAATTTTAGTTCACCAAAGCAAAAATTTTTAAATATATATGTACAATTATTGTTATTTTTGGAGGCGGTGTCAACATAGATAAATTCACATAACTTTTGGACACCGCCTCCAAAAATAACAATAATTGTACATATATATTTAAAAATTTTTGCTTTGGTGAACTAAAATTGGCACAAGAATATGCAATTATTTTTTTACTTTTTAGTGCTTCTTTTGTTAAGTCGGGTTTCCATTTTGTCAAAATAAGTTTTATTTCTCGCTTTTTAGTGACTTTGAAGTTCTATAACTGATTTTATTTGTCTAAATATGGGTAGACCTACTAAACGACCAACTAATTTTTAGTGAATTTTTTTATAACATATTTTTTTTACCCGTTTTTTTTTTTGTAATTTTTAGTGCATTTTTTTATAACAGATTTTCAGTTTTTTTTACAAGCATTTTGTTTTTTTTTTGTAAAAATTTTTTTTTTTGGGGTCAGTTTCTTTTTTTGTAAAAAATTTTTTTGAAGTCGGTTTTTAAAAAAATTTTTTATTTTCCCATTATGAATGAGTATACCCTTTCAAAAAAAAAAAAAAATTTCGCAGAAATCGGTTATCACATATAAAATGAAGATTTTCCTCAATTTCCCGGAGATCCCCTCATCAGAATGCGATTTGGTGACAATGGGACCAATCGGGAATCAAACCCTTTAAAACAAAAAAAAAAAATTCAAAATCGGTTCATAAATGACGGAGTTCTGAGGTAACAAACATAAAAAAAAAAAAAAAAATACAGACGAATTGAGAACCATCCTCCTTTTTTGCAGTCGGGTTAAAAACATAAAAATACTTGAAAAATATAACTGAAATTCAATATTTTACAGAAAAAGATTATTTTGTATGGTGTGTTGCAACGTGAGGAGACAATACAATTAATTTATTAAACAAATGCTATTATAAGAAACAAAAAACTATACATATAAATTTAAAATAATAATTCTAATTTGTTAATATTAGTTAAAAGAGTTTTATGTTACATTAAAAAGCATTTTATTTAAATTACAAGAATAAATATAATATAATTTAAAAATACAATAAGGTTACAATAAGTTTACAAAAAATACATAGAGCTTGAGTAAACGTCTATAGACTAGTAAAGAAGTGCCTATTTTTCGAATTTCGTTTCGCCATCTCAGAAAATTATGACCAAGGTGTCATTCGATTCGTAATTTTTTTGTTCAAGTGTCTGAATCAAGCTGAGCCGAATCACTCGTTTTCAATACCTATTTTCATCTCTGGAATTAAAATTATAAATATTAGCGGTACAGTTCCGGGAGTTAAAACTTTTTTTAGGAAATTTCTTGCTCTTTAAGAATCTATTATTCGATTTCCGATATCTACAATAGTTTTTGAGATATTTGCTAAAAACGAAACCCCCCTTTTTTTAGTAAATTGTTTATAACTTTAGCATTTATTTTTACGCGGGACATCAACTTTTTCAAAAACTTTCTAGATGCACCTTCGTCATAATTTTCTGATATATATATATATATATATATATATATATATATATATATATATATATATATATATTCCATCATCGGTACAAAATAGCTGGATTTCCTTTGGAGGAAATTTGCTAATAATACAGGATAAATGTTAATGTTTTAAAGACTGATATCATTAACTTGTTGTTGTTGAAACATTTCAAATATTCATTCTATTTTCGACTTGGTTTCAATAATTGGATTGCAGAATACTGTGAAATTGAAGTTCATTGGAGCGAATTTTTTCGAATGAAAAAATAAAATCGAATCCGTAACTGTTAAATAAATTGGTATAAGAAAAGTTTCGCAGAAACTCAAGAATACTGAGAGTATGAGTGCAGACAAGATAACGTATAAAACAATTACATCAGAGAATCTACATGTTGCCACAAGTGCCCGAAAGGGAAGAAAACATTCAAGGAATTCAGGACAGAACATTAGGTGTGAATCATCTTTTGTTAGAAATACGCAGGCGTGTAATGAACTTGAAAAATAGGCTGCGTTCTAGGCACATTCTCTTCAGGTCATAAGTTTATGGTAAAACGTAAATTTGATAATTGGTTTTTGTTTTCAATTTTTTCACATCACGGATAATGACGTGTTTATAGAGTGGATAATGTATAGCTATAGTATGAAACGCCATTGTTTCAAACTGAGGGCTCAACTTATCCTACATTATTTAGGCAGGGTACCAAATTTCATTTCAGTGTACTAGCGCAGAAAATATTGTTTAGATTATTGCATAATTCTTGTGGGCTACCACATATTTAGTACTAAACTAAATATATGGATTATCATCATATATAGTTATAGGGCAATGAACAAACAAATCTCATACCATTATGAAAATAGCAGTTAAGAAGCCGTGCCAAAAATTAAACATAGTTTTAAAATGGCTAACTGACCAATTGTATTCCAAAATTCGCTATTGCCCAAAAAAATGCAGCTATTGTTTTAACATATGCATGCACAGGTGTTAGGATACCTCAACTATCATTTTTAAACTTAAAACAAATTAAGTTAAAAATTTAAGTTGTGAATAACCTACGTAACTGTGGATTTCGTTTGGAATGAAATGAAGCTAAACTTAATACATGACCAAATCTAATGTCTATTCCAGTCTGATAGTTATATTTTATTTCTAACTGCCGAAACATTAACTTTTACTCCTGGTTTAAAAGTCTTATGATAATCAGTTTTAATGGAATGGTTTACGTAAACTATCCCAAAAATATTCTTCGCTATTTGTATTATTATTTGTCTCTCCATTATTATTATACAAAACGTTCTTCGAATTACTTGTTACATTAACCATTATAGGATTTATATCTTTAGCGCCGTTTTTTCTTTTACTTTGTTGTAAAATTGGTAAACGCCCTTTCATTGTATTAATATTACTACTATAACGTAATCGTCGACGTTTTTTCTGTTGCCATTTAAATATAATAAATATTGTCATAAATATAAATATTGAACTTGCTATTATTGCAAAACTTGCTACAATTGCTGATCGAACACCAGAAGGTAATTGCATATAATCATCTTCATCGTCGAATATATGTTTATCTGCATAATTGTAACTATCTTGTGTTGTATTACTAGCCGCAATTATACGGTTTTCAATTGCTTCAATACGTTCTTCATGTTTTAACATTTTCTGATAATTTTTTATTGGATTTGGAATATTTTCTGTAAGATAAGAAATATCTGATTGAATATTTTTATCCCATTGTGGTAAATTTTCAACTTTTTGTTGATTTAATAAATCAGTGACCGTTGAATAATCAGTATTATTGATTTTAAAAAATTTTTGATTACGTGGCTCACGATCAATTGTTTTTGGTGGTGTTATTTTGATTAATGGGGTATAGTAGTTTTCAAAATCATCTTTTGATTCTTTTGATGATGGATTTATCCTAAAATTTGGAAAGTTTTCAAATGATTCAGATTTTTTTTCTGTATTTTTTATTTCAATGATATCTTTTTCCATCGGATTTGGTTCTTTTGATGGTTTATGAAATATATCTGCTAGATGAATATGACTTGATCCACGCTCTCTTAACGCTACCAATTCAGCAAATGTCATATTTCGAACAGCTAATACTTTAGATAATCTAACACGTATACTATTATCCTTAAGTATTTCCATAATTTCATCTTTTGCACTCGGTTTATATGTGGATGTATAATCTGTAATCACATTTTCTGTGTAATCATTTGTGTTTGATATAAGATTATTCGTTTTGGGAGTGCTATTCGTTTGTTCAGATTTATTTAACATCTCATTGATATTCATTGATATTTTTAATGGTTCATCTTTTTCGGATTCTGTAGTTTCGGCAGACTTTATTACTTTCATAAAATTATCGATACCTACAATTTCTTTGATATCAATTGCAAATGCACTCTTTGGAATTTCCGTTGCTCCATTTCCAATTTGCTTTTTGATTGTTGATACTGGTAATTGAGGTGGTTTTGTATTTACGTTCTCAAATATCGGCAATTTTAAACGTGGTTTTAAAGCTAAACGATTTCGTGTTACAGCCAGGCCATTTCCTTTAATTATAAGATCTGGATTTACGTGAATGGTGGGTGCAGGCGATGTTGTTGTGGAGGTACTTGATGTTATTTCAACTACTTTTGTAGGTTGCTCAATTGTTGTCGTGGTTGATGTCGTTGTGAATTGTGATGATGTTGGTTGAAAGCGTGTTGTGCTGGTCGATGTTGAATCTGAATTGTCATTATTGTACTTTGACGGAACAAATACTCGTTTTTCCGTTGTAGCTTCAGTGACAACATCGAAATGTTTAATTTCACTATAAATACGATTATCTTTTTCAGTACGTAAACTTGATAAACGTTTCCGTTGTGCATTCATATGCTCTTTCATAGCTGATTGTTCTTTACGTACATTTCGTATTGTTACATCTTCGGATCGTACTTTCGGTAATCGACCTTGCGGTAATCGCCGACTTATTGCATTAGAAAATCGATTATTATTTTTTTCATTTGTACTGTAAACTTCACCTAGGAATGATGTCTCACTCTCACCATGGAAATTTTGTGGTTGTAGTTTTTTGTTTGGTAGTTCAGATTCGTCCCTATCAGTATTATCGACACGATCCAAAATTGGTGGATTTTTGAATAATGATATCGCATTTTCTTTTCCTTTTAAGAAATCAGAAAGCGATAAATTACGTTGTTGTAATATTTCAATCAAACTTAATGAACCTCCACTTTGTTTTAATAATGCCTTTAAATTTGTACCATTATCTGGTTCGTCTTCAGTGTTTTTGTGTGCGGCATATGGTTTTCTATAGCCTTTATTTTTAAAATTTACTTTTTCTCCAGTATTTGATTCAATTTGTTCGTTAAGCTTAATTTCATGTCTCCTTTGCGTATCACTATCTTCATGTTTTGGCAAATCATAAGTAATATTTTCTTCATTTTTGATATCCCGATAAAAATTTTTTCCATCTCGTTGAATAAATTCACTATCATCTTTGGCATGTTCATTGTAAACAAGATTTTGTCTTCGACGATTATGATACGGTCGTTTATGTGTCAATTGTTCAGCAGCAAATGCAGCACCCTGCCAATGATCATCTAAATAATGTTCTTGTTCACGTAATGGTAGCCGCCTGGGTTTTGATATTCTATCATTGTTATCATGAACCTCATAATCATTAGATAGATATGGTGAATACGGTCGTCGTTTACGTTTTCGTACCATACGACGACGTTTTGGTTGATCATATCGTTCACCTTGAGTAACAGTTATTTCTGAATGATTTGCATCATATGGTACTGTTAAATCTTCAATTGCACGATCTCCACCTCCAACTTCATCTATGGCACGCCATTTCTGAAATTGAAATGAAAGATTGATTAAAATATAATTGGTAGTATATGTGTTATTTTTAACGAAGGATAACATTATCTTATTATTAAAAGGTTAAGTGTGATGCCATTCAAAGTGTAATTCATCCGAAATAATTTATTACAAATGTATATTTTCAGATATAACTAATTTATACTTGTGCATGCATTTAATACCAGACATTAGGTGATATGGATGGAGTCAAATGGGATAGTGTACTAACTGCGCTTTCGTAAACTCTCTGTTCAAATATAAAAATTATTTAGATAATCAAAGAGAACTCGGTTTAAAAAAATTAAATTTCAAGTTTTGTCCCAATTCCTAGAACAATTATTTGTATTTTATAAATAAGTATTTCGACTAAAAAGTTAGCATCATCAGTCGGAAATCATTAGCTAATCGTAACTATCTCCGAGACATGGAGTCAAAGATATGATACTCGTTGCTAACTTCGTGCGTGTCTCACTATATATTACCAAGTATTAAAAAAAATCCTGTAATGAATACCAATTACATTTCAAAAATTACTTACAAGTACCAAGTATAAGTACTTTGAAGGTACACTCCCGTTCAATAATATAACAGATCTGAACCGAATCAGTCTCTCACAATTTTGATTATTCTTGTAGTAAATGTTTTTTACTATACTTCCATTTTTTTTCACACTTAAAATATATACTACTTATCTTTGTTTATAAATAAATCTTTATACAGAGAGTTAAATAAAACTTATTTTGACAAAATGGAAACCCGACTTAACAAAAGAAGCACTAAAAAGTAAAAAAATAATTGCATATTCTTGTGCCAATTTTAGTTCACCAAAGCAAAAATTTTTAAATATATATGTACAATTATTGTTATTTTTGGAGGCGGTGTCCAAAAGTTATGTGAATTTATCTATGTTGACACCGCCTCCAAAAATAACAATAATTGTACATATATATTTAAAAATTTTTGCTTTGGTGAACTAAAATTGGCACAAGAATATGCAATTATTTTTTTACTTTTTAGTGCTTCTTTTGTTAAGTCGGGTTTCCATTTTGTCAAAATAAGTTTTATTTACATGCATTTTGTTTTTTTTTTGTAAAAATTTTTTTTTTTGGGGTCGGTTTTTTTTTGTAAAACTTTTTTTTTTTACCCGTTTTTTTTTTTTTTTTAATTTAAAGAGCATTTTTTTATAACAGATTTTCAATTTTATTTACATGCATTTTGTTTTTTTTTTGTAAAAATTTTTTTTTTTGGGGTCGGTATTTTTTTTGTAAAAAAATTTTTTGAAGTCGGTTTTTAAAAAAATTTTCTTATTTTCCCATTATGAATGAGTATACCCTTTCAAAAAAAAAAAAAAATTTCGCAAAAATCGGTTATCACATATAAAATGAGTATTTTCCTCGATTTTCCGGGAATTCCCTCATCAGAATGCGATTTGGTGACAATGGGACCAATCGGGAATCAAACCCTTTAAAACAAAAAAAAAAAATTCAAAATCGGTTCATAAATGACGGAGTTCTGAGGTAACAAACATAAAAAAAAAAAAAAAAAAAAAAAAAAAAAAAAATACAGACGAATTGAGAACCATCCTCCTTTTTTGCAGTCGGGTTAAAAAGTGAGGAATTTTATGAAATTTAAGAAAATTAACATTTCAGGTCTGTTCAATTTTATTGAACGGGAGTGTACTTATGAAACATAAAGAACAAGTACAAAGTACACGCACCAAATTAGCAACGAGTAACATATCTTTGACTCCATATCCCGGAGATAGTTACGATTAGCTAATTCATACTGATGATGACTACTTTGTAGTCGAAATACGTATTTATAAAATACAAATAATTGTTCTAGAAATTGGGGCAAGTCTTGGAATTTAATCTCTGTTCAAAGTCAGTTTTTGAGTTTCAGTCAAAATAACCAAGAATAAACGTCAGATTAAATAACTACAAAGTATTTCCTCTACTTCGTATTTACCAATTTATCATTGTGCTCTAGCAAAATATTTCAATGAGAGTGTACTGTTAGAAATATAATAATTTAACATAGTCGTTTATGCGGTCACAAATTTAATTAGATCTTTTTCTAAATTTAAAAATAAAAATAAATACTTGTGTTTGTCTTAATTAAAAAAATAAGTAAAAAAAATGTGTTGTATAAAAAGCTGAAAAGAGATATCAAGCTGGAATTGTGAGTATGTTCTAGAGCTACATGTAAGGTCAACTCACTGACCTCTATATAACTGCACAGATTATCCCATGATACGCCAATAGTCTTCAGAATCAAAGCGCTTCTCAACTAGCCAAGGTACTAATGCTTGCTTAAGCGCATTATTTATGTGTAATATGTGTCTTAATGTATGTTGTCTACCCTTTATATAGAGGTCAGTGTGTTAATGTGTAAAATCGGACTGTGCAACCTACCATCAGGAGGGAAAATATTTATCTTGAAACCGTAAGAGATAGAAGAAAAGTTTAAAGACAAAAAATACTTCTTTTTTAAAAATAAACAACTTTTGTTTGAAATTATTTTTCACAAACTGAATAGTATTGCCACAATTTGAGGTCAAAAACTAAAATAAACAGAATTTATTTTAGTTTTAGATAATGAATTTAGTATATACCGGGTATTTAAACACTTAGTTCACATAGTTGATATTTTCACTTATTAAATTTTAATTTTGCTCTATTAAAATTGATTTATTCGAAATGTTTTAACTTCACATGTAACCCAATTGTAATGGTTTCAAAACCTTTCATGAATTTGCTTCATTCTAAATTTTGGCACGATTTGTAAGTATGTATTTCTTATTATCATGTATCATGATACATGTTATTTAACAAAAGCGAATAAAATATTTGATCATAGTCTGTTTTATTATAATGGTATTTTAGTGCTCAATTCTAACATAATGAACTCTTTGACGTTCGACAATTTCTAGAAGGTGCATACATTGTCACTAAAAGGCGAGAAATCGGTATACAAGCGTCTAAGTTCGTTTATGGACCAAATCGGTCAAACAAATGGCTCACGGGATAATACTAAATTTTGAATACCTATCTTAATATTTGTAAAATGAAAAAGTTGATCATAAGTAAGGTTGTAGAAAAGTGCTACCAGCGGATAGATCACTGTTCAAGTCGTTCTAGTCATTAGATCTATTTATAGCTCAAAAGAAAAAAGCAAACAAAAAAAAATTACAACTGTCGTCTTGGTAACTTGGATTCATATTCATTATGATGCCTCTTTCTGAGAAAATTAGCTTAGTGTAGGTAGCTCTTACGTGAAGAATTTTTTATGTTAATCGATTCCAGATATTTGATTAACTTGATTAACTCTCATATTATATTAAACAAAAACACATACTTCATTAACTAAAATTTGTTAATGTACTAATATAAAGAAACTATCATTATTAATCATCGTTAAATAAATTATGTGCTCTTTTACGTATCCATTGATAAAATGAAACATGTATGAAAAATCATGAAAATTTAATTCATTAAAAAATACCAGTGCCAAACAAAGGCGTAATAATCTATTAATTTCAAAAACATTTAATAGATCAAAATTGATTTCGAACTAGATGTATAGCGGCATTATATTCAACCAAGCGCGGATCCAGGGCGTGGCCATGGGATCACCCCCTCTATTTAAAAAAAATGTTAATAGACTACCTTCAGTTATAAATAATGGAAATTTTTACACAAAAATGTACGACTTTGAAAATAAAAATTTCCAAAAACTTTTGGCTATTTGATTAATATTATTAGGCCGCTTAGACCCACTTCGACGCTGGACCAACCGGAACTATCGAAACTATCAGTTACTCTCAAAGATTTTTTTGGAATTTTTATTTAATTTGTCAAGTGCAAAAAAATTTTTAAATGCGAAGAAAGATAACTCCGGATTAGTTGATTGACATATACTCTCCTGCAATTTCACCTTTTTTCAGCGGAGTTTTTGATAATATGGTTGCGGAATAAACTCATAATCTTCGTTATTTTTTAAATGTAGTTAAAAATAGTGTATATTTTAGTTGTCTGACATAATTAATTGTTTAAATACTCTTGTATACTGAGTTCTTTTATTAGTGCGTTTACTGTTTATTTAACTTCTGCGCACATAAAAATATTACACAACTGTTGAGCCTACGAACAAAAGTTTCAAACAACAGCTTGTTATTTCTTTTCGTTTTTCATCAGTAAATTAATTAGAACGTATTATGAACACCAGTAGCAAATTTTTTTTCAACGATCATTATGTCCAACCGTTACAAACTTAGGACTTAACTTATAATACTCCTATATATATCTAGAGCATGGTAGTGCATAAGGCCGAGATTTAAGGTACACATTGGACTTCTCACTACAGTGCTATTACTACACCTTAATTTAGACTCATTTTTTAGGTGCTGTATCTTTTGAACGAAAAGAGCTACAGTGTTGATATTTCGAATATAGATACTTTACGGAATTATAAGAAACAGTTTTTTCAACAGTTTCAATCAACGTTAATGAATTAACCGTTAAAAAGTTATTTCACTTCAAAAACGCAAAATTCGCGGGAACGCCTACAATTCTTGGTAACTAATAGATCAATATTCTACGATACGTCCAGATATCCTGTAAAGTTGATATTTCGCATGTAGGTAGATATAGTACCCAAACCGATGGGAAAATTAAGAAAACTGGAAATTTGTATCGGAAAAGTGGAAAATTTAAAATTTTTTTGTTTTAATTAAACTTAAGACTATATCCATATTAAACATCTATGTAGAAAACAAAAAAGAACAATATGATATATATCTATTAATTCTTTACCATATACAAACTGTCATAGCAATTTGAATACAGCAGTGTGCGTTTATTATTAAAAGTTAAGCACATATGATTACAATTAGTTTTTGGATGGGTGACTCAACACTGTGTAAATTTATTTTTATTTTATACGTTTTTTATTGTAATTTTGTAAACATTAATTTATATTCTCATTTTATTTTAACTTTTTTATTATATTTTGCATTGATCAATTATTATTTATTACTAGCATTACCCGTTGCAGCTTCGCCTGCAAAAATTTTTTAAAGCCCTTATAACCAAGCCCTTATGCTAGAATGATGCGGTTTTTTGTATTCGACGTGAAATTGCTTCAAACTGACGAGAAAAATCGGTAAAGTTCAATTTTTTCAGTGCAACCCCCTGGAAAATTGGAAAAACAACCTCCAAAATTACGTTTTTCTGTTTAAAATGCTATAAAGATGGAATTTTCACTAATCGACCCGAAATAACGTCAAATTAACAGAATATTTTGAAAAATTTCATTACCTACATCGCAACCACACCGAAAATGGGAAAAACATCCCTAAAACTGACCTTTTCACTTCTATTCATGACAGAAAGATCGGTTTTTTTCCATTCGACGTGGAACAGTTTCAAAATAACAGAATTATTTGATTGAAAATTTTTCCATCACAACCCTTCGAACTTGGTAAAAACACCCCCAAAACCAACCTTTTTGTTCTATACATGCAACAAGATGCAGTTTTTTGCAATCGACGCTTAATAGCTACAAATTAGGAAGTTATTTCGAAAACTTAATATTTTTTATTGCAACCTCCCGAAAAATCGAAAAAACACCCCCCAAAATTACGTTTTTCAGTTCTATGTATGCTGAAATGATGGAATTTTCACCAATCAATCCGAAATAAAGTCAAGTTAACAGAACACTTTGAAAAATTTCATTACCTACATCGCATTCCGCCCCCTACATCGCAACCCTCCCGAAAATGAGAAAAACATCCCTAAAACTGACCTTTTCACTTCTATTCATGATAGAAAGATCGGGTTTTTTCCATTCGACGTGGAACAGGTTCAAGCTAACAGAATTATTTGAAAAAAGTAAATTTTTCCATCACAACCCTTCGCAATCGGGAAAAACACCCGTAAAACAACCCCTTTCCTTCTATTCATGCTAGAAAGATAATAGTTTTTTGCATTTGACACTAAATAGTTACAAATTAGTAAGTTTATTCGAAAAATTAAAATTTTTCATTACAACCTCCCGGAAAATCGAAAAACACCCCCCAAAATTACGTTTTTCAGTTCTTTACATACTGAAATGATGGAATTTTCACCAATTGACCCGAAATAAAGTCAAGTTAACAGAATACTTTAAAAAATTTCATTTCCTACATCGCACCCCCCCCTCCCGAAAATGAGGAAAACAACCGTAAAATTGCCATTTCACTTCAATTCTAGTTAGAGAGATGGGATTTTCTTTTTAAAGTCAAATTAATAGATTACTTTAAAAAATTTCATTATCTACATCGGAACCCTCCGAAAATGGGAAAACACCCCTTAAATTGCCTTTTTCACTTCTATTAATGTTAGAAAGATCAGGTTTTTTTCATTCGACGTGGACCGGGTTTAAAATAGTAGGACTATTTTAAAAACGTAAATTTTTCTATCGTTACCCTTCGAAAATGGGATAAACACCCATAAAACTACCCCTTTTCTTGTATACATGCTAGGAAGATGGAGTTTTTTATATTCGACGCTAAACAGCTACAAATTAAGAAGGTTATTCAAAAAACTTAAAAACTTACATCGCTTCCTCCCAAAAAAAAACTGAACAGCACCCCCGAAGCTACCCTTTTAACACCAATCGACTCAAAATAAAGTCAAATTAACAGAATACCACGAAAATTTTATAACCTACATCGCAATCTCCAAAAAGAGGTAAAACACCCCTAAAACTGCCCTTTTCACTTCTTTTCATGTTAGAAAGAACGATTTTTTTTTATTCAACGTGGAACTGGATTAAGAAGCAACTATTATTATATGAAGTCTAGAGCTATTTACTTTGTAAATAGCTCGGTCCTTTCTTCCATATCATCACTTTTTAAGAAGGAACTATTATGTAAAGTCTAGAGCTATTTACTTTGTAAATAGCTCGATCCTTTCTCTCATATCATCACTTTTTAAGAAGGAACTATTACATTAAGGATTTTCCCGAAAACTAGGCCCTTTCTTACATTTATGTTTTTGGTCGGATATATTATACATATAGAGTATTTGTCTGTTACTTTGAGCTATTTACTTTGTAAATAGCACGGCTCTTTAATGGGATATCATCACTTTTTAAAGAGCAATTAGTTAATAGTTTACCGAGTTATTTACTTTGTAAATAGCTCGGCTCTTTAATGGGATATCATCACTTTTTAAAGAGCAACTATTATATGAAGTCTAGAGCTATTTACTTTGTAAATAGCTCGATCCTTACTCTCATATCATCACTTTTTAAGAAGGAACTATTACATTAAGGATTTTCCTGAAAACTCGGCCCTTTCTTACATTTATGTTTTTGGTCGGATATCAATCCTTTTTGAAAGGCTTACATATACGAAGCCGAAGGCTTCGCACAAAACGCTACGCGTTTTGTTACTCTTCGAGTATGCTTTGCGTTTCTTTACCCTTTGCGATACTTTACTCTTTTTAGATTCACATATACAAAGTAGACCGCATCGCGATATATAACGTCAACTGGCTCTGCTCGCTTTTTGAAAGGCTTAAACATCAATATAGTATGGTTGTTATATAATAATGGCGATAATGAGAAATCAAACCCTTTAAAACAAAAAATTCAAAATCGGTTCATAAATGACGGAGTTCTGAGGTAAAACAATTAAATGTGTAACACTTGTATGTTTATTGTATAGTATCTCATATATGTTAGGTATTGACCAATAGTATAATAGAAATGTCATAGGCCAATGAGCGGGCCGCGTTCATATATCATGTAAAATCGATTTTAATATATGTATGTCATAACACTTAATAAATATACGAACACAAAATATAAAATATCTCTCTTAATATTAGAACAATCGAAAAATACGTAAGGAATAAAGTTGTAGGAAATCAAATTTGCTACAATTCATCACCTTATCATTTTTGCTCAAACTCTAATGAGTACAGAGATATTAAGGAATTTAATTTTCAATCTTAAACTGTCAATATTTCTGTAAATATTAGTGTAACAAAAAAAATGATGAGCAACAAAGTTATAGTGAGACTTAGTATCTACAACTTTAAATCTTATAAATTTTTCGATTTTTCGAATATTAAGGGAGATATGTCAAATTTTGTGTTTACCCCTCCCTATAAACCTCACTTTCCCCTTGCCCGATTTTACCCATTAACGAACTTGACCTTTCAAATACCAAAAGCACCTCAAATACCAAATTTCATTCCGATGAAATGAAATCTGTGACCACTATCCTATTATTTAATAATAACTATTTATGTTTTCAACATGGTAGTTTACTGCTTATATAGTCTTAAATATTTCATCCAGTCAAATATCAACGAATCAAACGCATATATGGTGTATAATGTAAATTTAATTAAAATGAAAATTGTGAACATTTCCCTTTTTCCGATACAAATCTAAATGCCAAATCTACCTATATGCCAAATATCAACTTTACAGGATATCTGGAAGTAGCGTAGAATTATGATAATTAAGTCGCCAAGATTTATGCGAAAATTGTAAAAATTTCCATTTTTCCGATACAAATTTCCAGTTTTCGCAATTTTCTCGTTGGTTTGGGTACTAGATTTACCTATATGCCAAATATTTCTACTTTACAGGATATCTGGAAGTAGCGTAGAATTATGATATACCATACTTAAGTTTTGTAAGCCGTATTCGCGAATTTTGCGTTTTTGAAGTGAAATAACTTTTTAACGGTTAATTAGTTAACGATTATTGAAAAAACTGTTTCTTATAATTCCGTAAAGTATCGATATTTGAAATATCAACACTGTATATTAAGCTATATTAAGCTGTAGTAATAGCACTGTAAGTGAGAAGGCCAAATGTGTCCCTTAAATTCGGCCTTGCGCACTACCGTGCTCTAGATAAAGCACTTTCTAGCGGTCACAATTTTAGTAGGATCAAAATGAAATTTCATATATGATTTTAGTATTTGCATGGCCAATTTTATTAATAAATGACATACGTCAAGGGGAAAGGGGGGAGGATAAAGAAAGAAGATAACAAAATATAAAATATCTCGCTTAAGATTAGAACAATCGAAAAATGCGTAGGGAATAAATTTGTAAAAAATCAAGTTTGCTACAATTCATAACCTTATATTTTTTTGCTTAAACTCTAAAATAAATTTGAACAAATTTCTTTGTTGAAAAATTTTAACAATTAGTATTGTGCTATCCCTTATACGTATTCATAAGTAATGCATACAATCTAATGATTAGTTCAAGTTCAAAATGAATTTATTAAATCGTCGGTTTACCGTTAATAATTACAAAACATCTTAAAGTTATAGTACCTAGTCTAGACTTTACCTATACAATCATCTTATAAATAAAATACATCGAGTTATTGTAGAAGTGAATATACATCGATTAAATTTAATGGAAAAAACTTGTATAAAAACCATTGAAATCATAACTTAACCTAATTTTGGTGGATAAGCCACCCCTAAAAACTAAACCTTAAATAAATAAATAAATAAATAAGTATGTATAAATAAGATTACAACAGAATCAGTTGCAATCGACATCGTGTGGCATGCGGTATCTGTTTCTGCAGAGCAACGTATTTGGGTCAAAACGGCCCAGTTCGTTGATCTCCGAAAACGGGTTTGTGCGGGATGATTCGAAGAAGGATTTAGCGGTTGTTTGGATAAATGTTCGGATAGTAGGGTGCCCAGTTTCTCGGTTTAGGGTTTCACCTGGATATCGCAGGGGGGCTGTCGAAATCGTCCGAAGACAACGATTTTGAAATTTTTGCATTTTCGCAAGTTGCGATGGTGCAACGTTCGACCAAATTGGGGCAGCGTATGTGCATACGGGCCGAATACATGACTTGTAAAGTCGATGTTTCAACCGTTCGTCCAATCTACTCCTAATGTTGAGAAGTGGGTACAACCCCGAAAAGGATGCGTTTCCAAGGGCGAGACGTTTTTTAACGTTCTTTGTCCAATTCAACTGTCTTTGAAGAGTTACTCCCAGATACTCAACACTTTGAGTCTGTTGGATTACCGTGTTAAACATCTTCAGTTCAAGTGGGTAAGAAGAAAATTTAGTCTTCTTTCTAATGATTACAACGGACAAAATACAATTATAGTGAATATCCAACCAATCAAAAAGGAGGCGGTACACATATCAACGAATCAGATGGATCTATGCTTAATAATACTATTTTAATTAAAACAAAAATTGTAAAAATTATCATTTTTCCGATAAAAATTTCCAGTTTTCGCAATTTTCCCGTCGGTTTGGGTACTAGATTTACCTGTATGTCAAATATCAACTTTACAGGATATCTGGAAGTAGCGTAGAATTTTGGAGCCTATATACCTAAGAATTATGCGAAAATTGTAAAAATTTCCTTTTTTCCGATACAAATTTCCAGTTTTCGCAATTTTCCCGTCGGTTTGGGTACTACATCTACCTGTATGCCAAATATCACCTTTACAGGATATCTGGAAGTAGCGTATAATTATGATATACTATACTTAAGTTTTTGTAGGCGTTCCCGCGAATTTTGCGTTTTTGAAGTGAAATAACTTTTTAACAGTTAATTCGTTAACGTTGATTGAAAAAAAATGTTTCTTATAATTCCGTGAAGTATCGATATTCGAAATATCAACACTGTAGCTCTTTTCGTTCAAAAGATACAGCACCTAAAAAATGATCCTAAATTAAGGTGTAGTAATAGCACTGTAGTGAAAAGTCCGAATGTGTCCCTTAAACTCGGCCTTACGCACTACCGTGCTCTAGATATATTTGTCATTTGTCATTTTGTGAGACTTATTATTAATAAATAGAAGTTTAATTTAATATTTGATTCAATAATCTTTAAATTGATTTTAATAATTTTAAAATAATTTATTTTTACTTAATTTATTTTCATTTTTACAATTCCAACTTTACAGGTTACTATTTAATTATTCGATGTTTTATAATTATTTTGTTTTTTATTCTTATGTAAGTATTTTGCGAATTTTTAACTATCACTTACTTCAACTAATTACTTTATTTCATTTTTTAAGAAAAGTATTTTGTTGGAAAAATACTTTGGCTGCAAATAATTTGTATAATACTACATAAATGCGCCATGTTTTTCAATTCAAATTGGCGCCTTATAATCTCTCCACTGTTTCCGGTATAGAAGAAAGAACACTACTGATATCTTATTTTTGTCAATTATTTGTTTACATGGAGTAAACAAATGTGTAGTATGTGTAGTAAAACTTGTGTAGTATCCATGTTTATACCTATTAAAGAGCATACATATGAGCATTTAGTGGAAACCATCTTGAATTTTTTAGTGAATCATGACATTCCCATAAAAGATTGCAAAAGACAAAGCTAAGACAATGCTTCATATATGTCGGGGAAGTATTCTGGTGTACAAGCAATAATTAAGGAGAAATGTGAATTTGCCACGTTTGTACTATGTGTGGGACATTCACTAAACTTGGTAGGTGTCCATGCTGCTGGCTGGGTGTCTATCAGAGACAATAAAGTTTTTTGAAATGGTTCAGAAAGTGTAAAACTTTTTTTCGGGCTCTACCCACCGCTGGAATATATTGACAGAAAATTTAGGCTCGAAAGAAGTTGTTAAAAGTCTTCCACACACCAGATGGTCAACCCGAGCTGATGCAATAAGCGCCTTGCATGAAGGTCATAAACAAATTATAAAAGCTTTGATGTCCATCGCAAAAGATACTTAACAGGCACGAGAAACTAGAGACGAAGCCCTTAGTCTGTCCAGAAAAATGGGAAACCTAGAATTTATTATACTAATGGAAATTTGGAGCTCTATATTCGAAAGAATAGACAAAATAAGTAATTATCTTCAGAAAGAAACAACAACACTGGGCGTTGTAACTAATTTGTTTACTTCACTTGATGATTTTATTATTAACCTCAGGGATAAATTTGATTACTTTGAATCGTCTGCCAAAGAAAGAAACCCAGAATCTGACTACAAGGACCTATATCAAAGAACAAGATGTAGAAGCTCACGCCAGAGTTTTTTTGATGGCTCTGCATCGTCAGTCCAACTGAAACGAAAAGAGAAATTCAAAGTTGAAACCTCTCTTCCCATAATTGATACCCTGAGCGTTCATCTAAAACAGCGATTAAGTTCGTATAAGAACATTACTCAACGTTTCGGTTTATTTTTTCGTTTGAAAACTCCGATTTCCGAAGAGTTAAGACAAAGTGCACCGAACTTGCTGAAATCTATCTGAAATCTAAAACTGAAGACGTTAACAAGAAAGAGCTGAAAATAGAATGTTTGCATTTAACAGAATACTTGAAAATTGTTCATAGTGAAAATAAAGGAACTAATAGTATATTGGAAATATATCATCTTTTGAAAGAAAACAAAATTGAAGACACATTTCCAAATTAAGAAATCGCATTGAGAATCATTTTAAGCATGATGGTAACTAACTGTAGTGGGGAATGTTCCTTCTCCAAATTGAAAAGAATAAAAAATGAATTAAGAAGTACAATGCTTCAAGAGAGATTAACCAGTTTGTCGCTGATGTCCATAAAATGTGATTTGCTCAAAAACATAGATTTTGAAGAAGTGATTAACGATTTTACCCATCTCAAATCTAGAAGGGTACCTCTTCAATCAACGTAGATTTTTAAGCACTAACCTGTGAATGCTAAAAGAGTTACTTTTGTGGATTATATTATTTTATCTATTCATTTAAGGACGTTCATCCATGAAGCTTGATAGTAGATAAAAAATTTTTTTTTAGTGAATTGAATAGCTCAATTCAGTAGTTATCCTCCCTCAAAAATTTAACACCTGTTGACGATCATTTCAAAGAGTAATTATCGATTAAAAATCAAACTTTTAACACAGCGTCTTATGGAGAACAGAATTTTTTTGAACTTAAAATTATAATAACTATATTATTAAAGTAGACAGGATAATAAATAATGTTTATAAATATTCTTTAAAATATGCAGTTTATATAATTGCATTAAAAAAATGGTGTTGCCGAACATTTGAATTAATTATTTAATAAAATTAAAACTTTTTTGTTAGGTTTGTTTTTGCCACCATATTTTGAAAACTGGCGACCACACAAATATAAAACATAGTTTACTGTCATATCCATAGACGTAGTATTTCGTCTATGGTCATATCTGTCACATTAAGTCAAATTAATTTCTAATTTACAATTTCCTGGTATTTTCCAATAAATACTTTTAAAATATTTAGGACAAATAAAAAAGGTTATAAATCGTTGTAAGATTATTGATATACTTTACACCTTTTTTTAAAATCCTAAATAAATTTTATTAAAGATAGTACTCATTTGACTTCAGCGTAGCAAATGAACGTCCTTAATGTGACTGTAAAGAAATAAAAATAACACTAGAACTTTGCTTATCTACTTTCTTTGTCTATTCTAACAAAATAGTGCTCTGTCAAGGTCATAGGGACCCCATTATCCTAATGTGCCCAGGGTCTCCAATAGGTTAAAGACTGCTCTGACTATGCTAACCTCTTGTAAGTATAATTTGTGTCTTATTCATTCGGTTTTCGAGAACAAAACTTCGGATAAAAGTTGTTCATTATAAATTTACCTACTAACAACTTCGATACATTTTCGGAAAAACCGAAAGAATAAGGCACATTATCTAAAATAATTTGAAAAATTACCGCTACTTTTGTGGCCCATAGTATGTACTTACATGAATTTATTCTGAATATTTTGTTTGTATTTAATTATATTTTTAGTGGTATATTTCAGATTTTTTACTGAAAGTAAAAAGTTCTATTGAATATTTCATCCGAATTTAATTATAATTACTTAATAATTAAAATATTCTTCAATTAGTTTCATGTGAATTCTATAAACAATGCAATTATTGTTGTTTGGTTTACGTACATAAAAGTAATTAATATTAACAATTGTATTGAGTTGAACTTTTGTGCTCAATGATAAATTCATTGAGATTCAAAAAATATGAGTTTGATTATTGTATTTAGGGTTCCGTTACTAAATATTATATAATAAATTACAATTCATGCTGGGTTATTTTCGGTATTCACACATTTACATACTCTAAAAGCTTTTTAAATACTTGGCCTAAATATGATCCAATTGACAGTCTATTAAAATATTACTATCATAACATTCAGTGAATATAAGATAATAAACTTAGTTTTTTCAAACAAAAAATCGTTCTCATATTGGATAAAGAAGTATATAACAAAACTAATTCCGTCAATCATTATAACTACAGTCAAATTACCCGAACTCCAACTATCTGAGTCGCCAATGATCCGGATCGCTTTGAGGAAAAAAAGGCCGTATTCAGGCTGTTTTGCAGCAGCAAGCATTGGGTACCCTCAAGCATTGGGTTATAGTTTGGATAGTTTGTCTTCATTCTTAATAAGTATACAATTAAGGTTTTTTTTTTTATAAAGAAATGACTTTTTTTCATGATAACGAAAATTATCATTTAGTCATTATTGCAGCCTTAATTTAAGAGTCAACATCGTGCCTTGGACATAATACTTTCAGTGGAACGTCTAACTATCGAGAGATAATCAAGCAGATTACAGTTAACAACAGATATTAGAGCAGCTGGATTTGATTCATCTTAGACAGCATTACATTTTTGCTTTAATTACGAAGTACTGGATACCGATTTATCTAACTAACACCATCACGATTACTCTGATAGTTTTAATTTTATAAGCAAAAAACTAAAATAACAGTGATTTTTTGCATAAAATTGCTCTAAAAAAGTTTATGAATATTAAAGTCGAGTGAAAAACATCACACAATATCATATGGAACTATTCTCCAAACAATGGCGCAGTTGGTTTCTATCACGTCTTCTAACACTTTTTACAGAAAATGCTCAAACCAAATCTCTGTAGCTTGGTCTATGTATCATTTAGCAGTTGGTTGACCAACATAATCTATCATGTACATGTATATAAGCAAACGTATACACTGCCGTTCATAAAAATTCAACCAGTTGAAACATTCTAAGTGTTACTGTTTGTAACATTACACATATATTTAGTAATATATACGCTTAGAATGTGACTTACTGGTTCAATTTTTATAAACAGGAGTGTACAATGGGCCACAAAAGTAGCGCACATTTTTCAAAATTTTTTGGTTGATTTGTTCCTTGTTCAGTCGGCTTTAGGGAAAATGTTTCAAATATATGTTTCAAATATATAATCTGTTGTTAGTTTATTTATTAATGAACAATTTTCCGATGCATTTTTTCGAAAACCGAATGAAAAACACAAATCAATTATAAAATTTTAGCGTTACTTTTTTGGCCAAGTGTATACATGTATTAATTATACAGTAGACTAATTCAGTCAAACCAATTGGGTTCAGATGTTTGCCTTAATTCCAATAATAAAATAATGTCAATAATTTTTAAGAACAACCATACTAAACAAATTTTCAAATTAACTATTATTGTTTAAACCTAAAACTATTTTCATAAAAAAATACCGAAAATCGGATTGGAAGTTTTTTTAATCTTTGAAAGAATTATGAAACTCTAAAATGTGTGTTGAAAATGACTTAAAATATACACGGTGGATATTATACTTTAACAATTAAAAAAAAAACATTTTCAAAAGTGGAAATTGCAAATATTTATTTAAAATAATAAACACATATTTAGGCATAAAATATTTTATCAAAGAAACGAAATGCAGCTGGTTAGGATTGTAACTAACCAATTATCTTTGAAGTTAAAGATTAAAATGTGTTATGCCTTAAAACATCCGACAAGAATACCATTTAATTGTAACTGATTAGAAATATCAATTACTATTTCTGTATCTTGCAGTATTAGTTCAGTAAAGTTAAACATGAAAAGGCGGTCGTGCTTGCAAAAGGTCCGGTCGTTCTGAATTTTTTATACGTTGTTAGGACCTAAACCAATATTAAAGAACCAGATTTGCAATTTCCAAAGTGCTGTGCGAGCGGCGGTGTACCCAAAAAACCATGAAATTGTCGGACTTTTTTCAGTTTTTGCTCAATATCTCAGTAAAGGAAGGGTCTGACCGGTATAGTCATTCTATACACTTTTAAAGTAGACTAAATTAGACTGCAGACGGGGCGTACCACAGATTGTGCTACAGGAGCCTGTTTAGATTACCACCTGCTACTAGGAATATGAGAGGGTATCGTCCTGCCAGTAATACTGAAGAAACGATCGATTGTGTGTACGATTACCTATTGGAAAACAGTGATGAATGTCAGTTTTCTTTATCACACCTCCTACAGCATTAAGGGTGATTGTATACCTGATGTGAGAACAACGAAAAGTCATCTCCAAAAAAGTTTTGTCTATGACATAGTCATAGTGGAGATGGGCTCCAACATAGGGACACTCAGTACAGCTATTTTTTGAGACTGTTGTTCTCAAAAACAAGCGTGGCCCTTTGAAGCATGGAAGAAGAAGTGTGTGTGTGCTCGATCTTTTGTTTCCTTCCTTCTGATTGGAATTGGTACCTACTTTTACCGAAAATATGGATACAATCATCTGGTAAATATGTGCGCTGCGATGGTTATCTGCGCTGGTTAACTTATGACTGTTTTTGGTTGTCTGCCGTTTTTGAGAGAACCGCTGGGCATACAGGTATCAGTTTGATCTCAAATGAAAGCTAATTAAATTTACTACAAGTTTATTGCGTATAATATTTGACTTGAGATGCGTATTTTAGACGATATTTTACGAAATAAGTGACCATTTCGAAAAAATTTCACTTTTTGGAAAAAATGGCCTATTTTCTAAGAACTGTATCTTGGGAACCAATAGCTGTATAGAGCTTGTTTTGATCTAAAATTGTTGAAAATTTAGTCTACTTTAAAAGTGTATAGAATATACCGGTCAGACCCTTCCATGGGTTTTTGGGTACACCGCCGCTCGCACAGCACTTTGGAAATTGCAAATCTGGTTTTTTAATATTGGTTTAGGTCATAACAACATATAAAAAATTCAGAACGACCTGACCTTTTGCAAGCACGGATGTAGATCTTAACTGGACTATATATAGTTTAAAACGTGTTGATGTAATAAATAACTTAGAAAATGTTATCATAATTATTTTAAATTAATTTTTTTTACCTCTAATATACAGACAACAACGTCGTCAATTTTTACATTTATTTGGGATCTCCTCTGGCCAAAAATAACATTTTTGACCGGTGATATATGTGTGTGCCTGTGAACACAATATCTCGAGAAGTATTGTGTCATTCACAAGTTCAAATTTGACACACATTTACTCTCAGAAAGGTTTTAATTTTTACAAAATCACAAATTTGTTTAAATATATTATCTAATTTTTATATAACATGTTTTAAGTTTCAAAATAATTTTTACGCCCCGCTTAAGTTTATTAAGATTGATTGGATAATATTCATATTTTTTATAGATATAAACATTTAATGTCCACCCTATTTCATTCTGTTGAGAGTTGAATTCCGAAGAATTCCGAAACAAGTCCGTTTTTTCTTATTTGATTTGAAGAATATTTTACCAAAAATTAATATTTCACTGCACAAATTTCGAGTGCAATTGCGTGCGGTTTCGTACTCGGGGATTTTTTAAACTGACATTCTTATTATAAAAAACCTTTCATACTACCAGGATCATAAAAATAATTAACACCATCACGATTACTCTGATGGTTTTAATTTTATAAGCAAAAAACTAAAATAACAGCGATTTTTTGCATAAAATTTTTCATAAAAAAGTTATAAATAATAAAGTCGAGTGAAACACCGGATTATCAAAACCGGATGGCATTGATATACACAATTCCTTGCACTTATTAGAGCTTAAATTTCGAATGCCGTCTGATTTAAACAATTTTTTTTTCTAAATTCGTGCGAAAACGGCCCCCGTGTTTCGGATGGCAAAAAATGTTATTATATAAATAGGGTATAAACTTCAAAGCAACCGCATTTTCATCCGGTTTCCTTTTATTTTTGTTTTACGTTTTGCACCCCCTCCTCCCTATCTCCGTGCATTTGGGGTCCATTCGGACGGTACGGGGAGGTTCAGTTTCACTTCAAGATCCAGATTACCATTCGCCATCCGGTTGCCTATCCGTTCAAATTTGACGTGCCATTGCCTTGAATATATCTAAATCTTATTCCAAAACAGCAAATTTAATACTTCGACATAAACATTAACATTCCACTTTATGAGTGCGTAAGCAATTTGCGTAATTGCCCGCGTGAGGATTAAATTAAAAAAAATCCTGACACACGTGTCTAATGATTTATGTTGAAAAGTATGTTAATCAAATTTAATACCAGTAAAAAAACTAGTGAAAATAACAACTAACTGAGTTAATTGCTTAAATACCCGGTTTTTAAAAAGGTTTTTAACAAAAGTTGTTTATTTAAAAAAGGAACTTTTCTTGTCTTTACATTTTTGTTCTATCTTTTATGGTTTCAAAAATGGGCAATTTTGCCCATTTTGCTCAAACATGGTCCGATTTTGCTCATTCACGTACTTGACCTTAATTTTTTGGACAATAAGGTCATTTTAAAACACCTATAGTCGCGTCAATAAAGCCTTTTCCTTGAAAGTCCTCAAAAAAGTCCTCAATTTTGTTTTTTCTAAATTATTTAAAATCAGAAACCTTTTGGAGCAGGGATGGAATGATTTATATTGTTTAAAAAATATGTAAATATGTATGATATTTGCATAGAAAATTTTTTTAAACCATATCCATCGGAAAACGAGGGATTCGTTACGCAGGAGCTGCGTCAACTTAGCGAATTTCCTTAGAATACATAAATCACTCTCTAGTGGTCATAATTTTAGTGTGATCAAAATGAAATATAATATCTGATATGACTTTAGTATTTGCAAAAATTAAATTTATTAATAGCAAAAAAAAAACAAAAACGGTATAACAATTATAGTTTATAGTTACTATGGAAACGACAAAATTTTCCACAATAAATTATATTTTATGTATTCGTGTCAAAGGATGTCGAACGATTTAAATATCTGCGGAAGAAGCTTAAAACGGGAAAGAAATACTCTTAAGTGTGCATTCTGGAACTGCCATGGTATACACAATTTCTTGGCAATGGACTTGGATTCACAGAGGCAATTCAGTAATTTTAGTGTAATAGGTATGTGCGAAACATTCTTGAGAAAAGATATTGATGGTAAATTTGATATTCTCAATAATTACACTTGTTTTGAGTCCCATGCAATCAAGGTTAAATCTTTGGGTAGAGCTAGTGGAGGGTTGATACTTCTAGTAAAAAAATTTATTCATTGTGAGTTAATCGACGTATCTGATATGTGGATAGCCATTAAATGCTCTTATCAATACTTTTCATTTGTGTTGGTCCTAGTATACTTTAAGGGCGATCACAATTTACACGTTGTTCTAAATATATTAGATGATTTAATACTATCTATTGACGAAAAATACCCAGATACACCAACTTTTATTGGGGGAGACATGAATTGTAGATTAGGAAACTTAGGAGATAGTGCTACTGAAATCTTTGAATACACAGCTCTGTTCGAAACAAGAAATTCGATGGATAAATGTCTTAATGCAAGGGGTAGATTACTAACGGAATATATGGATAATAAAGGTTATTTTATCTTAAATGGAAAAAGTACATCCGATTCTGTTGGACAATTTACGTACCTCAGTAAGCAAGCCTGCAGCACAATCGATTTCGTTTGGTCAAACACTCGTGGCTTGATGGAGATACTTGATTTTGAAATTTTGAATTATTCGTTAATGTCCGATCACCTTCCTTGCCTCTTACACCTTAAAATACCAATTTCGGATCGAAATAATAGTTCAAAACGTGGGGTAAAAGAGACAATACGGTATCTCAAGTGGGATGATGAAAAAGCTCAAAATTTCAAAAATGCTCTATCAATCTTAACCACTAACTCCAACTCTGCTGATGTAGAACTTAATAATCAAAGAATCATCGAATGCATATACAGCGCGGCAAGAAAAGTAGACATGCTTGTCGAAAAGACAATTTCTATTGGCTCTAATTATAGATATAAAAATAAACCTTGGTATGATGAGGAATGCAAACAAGCTAAGAAGCATGTTCGGGATGCACTAAAACAAGCAAGAAAAAGCAATTTTTCTGATTTTAGTTTACAACTCTATCTAATAGCCAAAAATGTTTATAGACAAAACATAAATCAGGAAAAAAATGGATACTACGATAATATTAAACACAATATCGCACAAGTAAGAAACAGTAGATAATTTTGGAAAGCCATTGGACAATTTAGATCCCAAAAATATAATAAGAAACATTGTAATCACATTGACGCAGGCACCTGGGAAAAATACTTCCTCATTCTCTACCCGCTGAAGGAACCCGAATTACTCACTCTTACTGATGTCTCACACCCTTTCTTAGATCTAGCTTTTACTTGGAACGAACTAAATATAGCTCTGACTAAGATCAAATGTGGAAAAGCTCCTGGGCCGGATTCAATACCAAGTGATTTTTTCAAAAATCTCCCGCAAACTTTTAAACAATTACCTCTCGATATGTTTAATACAATCTTAAGCAAAGAGACAACCCCAAGCAATTGGTCGCAATGCAAAATGATGCTAATATATAAGAAAGGTAACCACACAGACCCAAATAACTACCGCGGTATTGCCCTTTTAAATTCTATAACAAAGATATTCACAACTATGCTGTGTAACCGTCTAATTAAGTGGGCTGAAGAGGCTGCGCTCATTCCTGAAACTCAAGCCGGTTTTCGTCCAGGCCGCTGTTGCCAGGATAACATATTTATTCTAAGTAACCTAATCCACAAACACCTGAGGCAACCCAAAGGTAAATTATTCACTGCCTTCGTCGATCTTAAAAAGGCATTCGACACTGTAGATCATGATCTATTGTGGAGAAAATTATACTTTCTGGGAATTAGTCGGAAATTAATCTCTGTAATAAAGAATCTTTACGACAATGCGAAAATTTCACTCAACTTTGAGAACCCCGTATCGATAAAAGTAAGCCAAGGTATTTTGCAGGGTGATTCTCTGAGCCCGCTTTTATTCATTTTATTTATGTGCGATTTAGAAAAGCAATTTTTGAATAACGATATTTATGGGTTGAATGTACACGGAAATACTAGAATTTCTCATCTACTCTTTGCGGACGACACAACATTAATAGCCGGTACTTCACTCCAACTGCAACACAGCTTAAATTGCTTTCATAATTACTGCACTAAAAACCAACTGCAAATTAACACAGACAAATCAAAAGTTGTTGTCTTTAGGAAAGGGGGGAGACTACCCAATAATTCGAAACACTTCCACGTAAACAATAAACCAATAGACACTGTGAACAAAATTAGTTATCTGGGAATAATTTTCTCAAGCTCAGGCCTGTTTCTTGAAGCAGCCCAGCATAATATGAAGAAAGCTACCGCTGGAAGACCACACTTAGGCACGAGGGCATTCAAGGTGGTATACGATTGGTGGTTAAAATTATTAGCACTACCAAACGATAGACTTGTGAAGAAAAGCTATCTAAATACCTTAGATTCAGAAAACCTGCATGTAGGTATATGTAAATTTAATTGGACATCACAAGTTAAAGGGATTTTGATAGCACTAGGTTTTAGATACACATGGGACCAACAAAATCTATCTATAGCACGCAAATCACGGGAAGCTATTCTAGCAAAATACAAGGATGAATTTTTCCAACAAGATCAATCCAGAATCTTAACATCAACATTTAACACAGTATATAAATATTATATTCCTGAAAATGACCGCGATTATTTAAGGTTCCCTCTCAAAATAAATATTATTAGGACCATAGCACAACTGAGATTAATGGGAGAGCAAGAAGTAAGATTTTATACCAATGGCATTCTATATAAATGGGATCCTCAGGAGCTCTGTATACTATGCAATATGAAAGAAAACGAAACCCTTGAACATTTTATGCTAAAATGTCCCATTCTCTACCCAGTTAGAAACGCTTTTCTCCATAGACACCTTCCAAATGGGAGTCAAAGTGAGTTCTTGTTGCGAAATTTACTATCAAATCTAAGTATCGAAAAAACAATTTATATACACAACTATTGTGATAATGCTTTAAAGCTTCGCAGCTTTGCAGTGGACTACTAAATTGCTTCACCGTGCTCTTGAAAACATTTATTTTTATTTTTTAGTATATACAATGAATAATTAATTTTTTGTTTTTCTTCTTCTGTTTTTTACTTTACACATATATATATATATATATATATATATATATATATATATATATATATATATATATATATATATATATATATATATATATATATATATATATATATATATATATATTGTATTTAAAACCTTGTAATATTTATTTTTGTTTTGCTTATATCTGTAACGAAAAGACACTAACCCTGTAATAACTTACCGTTTAAATACAGAATTTAATTATTATTATTATATTATTATTATTATTCGTGTCAAACAAACACAAAATATTAAATATCTCTCTTAATATTAGAATAATCGAAAAATGTATAAGGAGTAAAGTTGTAGAAAATCAAGTTTGCCACCATTCATTACCTGATCATTTTTCTCAAACTCGTCAACAGAGATATTTAGAATTTTAACTTTCAATCTTTAATTGTAAATATTTCTGTAAATATTAGTGTAACAGAAAAATGATAAGCAACAAAATTACTGTAAAACTAAGTACCTACAACTTACCAACTGACTCAAATACCAAATTTCATTCCAATCGGAATAAAACTGTGACCGCTAGAGAGTCCACAGACATTTTAAAAAAGTACATATGTATATATGTATATATATACATATCGTATATTTATATATATATATATATATATATATATATATATATATATATATATATACATATATACGAATTTTAGCGATAGCGATTTTTAACATCTAATAGGTAGGATCGATGGACATTTGAAGAAATTTTTACGAAATACCAACATTGGTGCAAAAACAATAGCTGCATTCCTTTGTAGGAAATTCGCTAAAAAGTTATTTATGATATGTTTTTATATTGCTATTGAAAATAATTGTAAATACAATGGGATAGAATTAATTTATGGAAAAAAATAGGGAAATCTTTATTAATTACAAATTTTTTAATTAATTTATATACAAAATAATTAATTTTCATTTACATTATGCGTTTCGAAGACTTCATCTTCTTCAAGTGGTGGGTGGTTACAATCACTTCCACTGCAAACAATGCAGGTAGCTGAGCAATGAAGACCACTTTTTCTTTTTCATTACATTATTTTTTCTTTTATTCTTTTGTATAATTTCACTCAGTAATAATTTTAATGATTGAGGAATCACATCTGTCAATTCTGCTTCAGAAAACATTTTATCACTAGTAGGATAATTATCATTAATCAATATTTTTTTTGCAGATGTCTGAGTGGATTAAATCTGCAATTTCCTTGATTTTTCTAATATTTTTATCGTCAGTCTCCAAATTGGACTCTACAAAAGATTTATTCATTATTTCATGATACTTTTTCTTAAAACAAAAAATAGTACAGTACTTGATAATTTGATACGACAAGATTTTCTTCATAATGTTCCTGTAATCGACCTTTAATAGTTTGCGGAGTGTTAATAGTTTAATAGTTTGCGAAATGTTAAAATTTTTTTTTAACATTTTTTAAAAATATTTTAATTATTCTCAGGTTGTTTTATAAAATCAATTTCGATTAATCTTCTATATAAGGCTCTTTAATAACAGTTTTAAGTAAGCACATTATAGACAAAAAAATTTTTTTGCTAAATTATAGAGTTATGCTGTGCGTGCAAGCAAGCGCGCGCGTTGCATGTCTGTCCAAAAAAATAAATTTATTTAGTGTACAGCATATGTTGGTGATAGTAAGAAAAGGTATATTGTTGTGTAAATTAGATATATTTTTATGCTCTCGACCAATCACGTTACGAATAGTTTGCTCCACAATATATTTTCATATTTTTCTTCTAAATTATACTTGAGGATTTAAAAAAAAATTCCATTCTGCCATCATCAACCCTATTTTGTCAAAAATTATAATATTTTTCAAATTGTTTTTTGTAAACTAGCGTCTATTTATTTCCATTGTTAGTACGGTTGCCTTTCGGTTATATTATACCATCGGAAGTGACTAGCGTTTACTTACTAGCGTTTACCAATTTGGTAGAGCATTGGTCTAGAATGCCAGAGGTCGTGGGTTCGATCCCCATCCCTAGATGTGTATGATTTTTCATATCAAGCATTTGATGTCAAAAAATGTTATCAATGTTCAGACATATTACTTAAATGTCAAAGTAAGTAAACGCTAGTCGCTTCCGTTGATATAATATAACCGAAAGGCAACCATACTAACAATGGAAATAAATAGACGCTAGTTTACAAAAAACAATTTGAAAAATATGTTAATAGTAAATAAACAAAATTAATAATACAATGGCATCAAAAATGATAGTGAAAGATCATATGCATAGTACTGCCATAACATCTAAGGTGGCTCAGTTGGTAGAGCATTGGTCTAGAATGCCAGAGGTCGTGGGTTCGATCCCCATCCCTAGATGTGTATGATTTTTCATATCAAGCATTTGATGTCAAAAAATGTTGTCAAAAATTATAAATTTTGAGTATTTTTCGAATTAACTAATTAATTTTACTATAAGCTACGGAAATTATTGAATATAAAAATAAGCGACGGAAATCTGTATCTGTAAAAAATGTATATCCGTAACTGTAATTATCACAAATTCTTGAACGTAAATACAAGCCACGCATTATCTACCGTAGCTAGAAGGGATAGATATTTGTAACTTTGAGCAATAGATTTCCTTAACTGTTAACACCAGTCATAGGTTTCTGTAGTTGTTATTTTTGCAGTGAAGTTTAATTATATTATAATAATAACAACCGCGTAGTATCTGAAGGTCTGTTTTATGGCCAAGGATCTCTGACAACTTGTACAATGCTGAATCGTTGCGGAAAAGTTTATTTAAACAACATTAACAGACCAAGTGTCTTGTTACACTGAACATAGGTAGTTTAATGCGTATTTATACAGAATGGGTTTGATAAACAGTTATATTAAGTACTGCAAATTCACGATGCTGAGAATACTTTTTTCAAGTGCCAGCGTTAGACAGCAGGGAGATCGAAGGCTTTTAATCTCTTTGATGACCCGCTGACACTGGATAATATCATAACCGGAATGCTAAACTCCAAAGAGAAGTAGAACGCTGTCAAACTACTATCTGAAGAAGTCATAACTAAAAGACGTGACTAGGGCCAAAAAATGAGTAAAAGGCGCTGGACATATACAACTTATGCAAATTGGAGATCGATGAAGAAATCAGCAGTATAATATGTGATGCATGCTGATGTTGGTTCCACTTTGAATGCATAAAAGTTTGTCACCTACCAAAAAAATGACGAAATGGCTGTATTACGAATGCAAATAATTACGTCAGTTTCTTAAAATATTTATAATTTTATTTATAATTAATAATAATTATAATTATAATAATAATAAACATTTTTATTTTAGGATTATTATAATATTATTAATTATAGAATTAATAATTAATTGTATTTATTGTAATTTATAATTTTATAATATATAATTATATTATAATAAAATTATAATTATAATTAATATTTGAATATATTTAATTAATTAGTAATTATTAAAAATTATTATATTATAATTATTATTTATTAAAATTTTTATTATATTAATTATATTTTTATGATAAATATTGTAATAATCTTTTAAGTCTTCTCATCAAATTTCATCGGCCTCCTCGAAACCTGGATCACCGACTTCTCAACCATCAACGTATACCGCTATAGAGACTAGTATCATAGTTCATCCCTGGCCTCCTAACCAAACGGGCTTGGCAGACCAAGTGGTGGTCTTCTGTTTCTTGCTTAAGATAGAACTCTCGTAACATAGAACTTTTAACCTTTCTCTCATTATAAGTTGTTTAACTTGGGATTTACTCTTTATTTAATCGTAGTACAAAATGGAAATGGAAGAGGTGAAATCGGCGGAGCCTCTATAACTGCATCTGAATCACCTGATAACCTAGAGTGGATTGCAAAAAAATTTCGTGAAACTAATGAAGAATCATGTAAAAAAGCGACATGTATAATGACTGATAAAGATTTAACCGAAAGAAATGCTTTTGCGAGAGTTTTTCCGTACGTTAAATTTTTATTATGCTTATTTCATACGTTAAAAACCTTCGATAGAATATTGAAAGCTATGAAATTAACTCCTGATGAAAGATCCATTTCTTTCCAATTATTACGCCAATTAGCATATGCCAAGCGAGAAAGCCGATACAGTATTTTATATCAAAAATTAATTACCGTTACGCCGAAATGTGTCGTTGATTATTTCAATGTTAATTGGCACAGGAATCGTGAGGAGTGGACTTTGTTTGGTATGGCTGAAGTAAATTATGGAAGCACAACGAATAATTTGGTGGAAAATACTAATAAGCAAGTGAAAAGTTTGTGCAATAAGTACTCTACTCTATGTGAATTTGGAGTAAATTTCATTGAATTAATACAATCATCAAAACAGGAGACGAGTTTAATAGGTGCAATAGATGGCCTCAAAAAATTAAACATAAACCATAATTTAGGCAAATTTGTTAACGACTATGCGGACATCTTAACAAAAACAGCATTCAATAAATTTAAAGAAGAAATTGAAAAGCACGCTGTTATTTGCATCATTGAGAGTTTTAGTGATCAAACTTGTAAAATGATAGTCAATGGTCATACACACACCTGTTCCGCTGTTGATTGTTCATGTTACTTCCGACGTAGTTGGAAATTACCCTGCGTTCATATATTAGCAGTACGAAAGAATTTCAGCTTAAGCTTCTTTTGCTCTGACTTGTGTGAAAAACGATGGCTAAAACGTGAAAATATCCAAAATATTGATTTGAGTTCGACTTGTTTCATTGATATACAACATAATACTATTACGTATGAACCGTCAAACCAAGTATTTTCTTCTTTTTCTTTAGAATATTCTAGTTATGAAAAAGAACTTATTGCTCAAAAGTATTGTAATGAAATCGCTAATACTATCGCACAATCGAGCAACTCCGATTTCACTGCTCAATGTGAAATTTTAAAAACTTTAAAATCAACATAGAATCAAGGATCTTCTGTGAAATTAGTAATTGAAGAAGATAAAAACAGTATACACGAATTAGAAATCGATTCTGAAATTGCTGGTAAAAGTAGTGAAGAGTGGACAAATGCAACGTTACCGACGCCTATTAAATTAAAAGGTCGTCCGAAAGACGCAATGAAGACAACTTCGGGATATTTTTGTAAACGGAAATAATTGTCATGTCTGAATTAATAAATTATTTTTAAGAAAACTCTTTACGCCTATTTGTATTGCTATTTTATGATTTGAAAAAAAATGTTATAAGCTGTTGAGTTTCCGAATTATAGTTTTTATTTAAACTAAAAAATAAAAAATAAAAGTAGCCATCTGTGATTTGTTGGGAAACAATTTTTTTTCTATTTTTTATATAGTTTTAAAATTTTCCGTGTCTTTAAACTTGTGTTCTTTTAGTTTTTTATCATTGTAATAAAAGTTAGATAACTTATAAACAATTAAAGACATGATGAAAGCACTTCAAGTGTTTTCCACTCTCCATTAGAAAATAAATAAGTCAAACTTTAGGGCAAAAGTTATAAAGACCATTATTGTAGAGAATAAAATTTCGCATCTTTTGTTTCCAGTAAACTTTTTTGTTAAACTTACCGTTGACGATTTATGGCCCATTTAATGAACCTGTTTTTCTATCGCGGCCGATAACTTTTGAAATATTAGATTAATCAATAAAATGCATCAGTCCATTTGTAAAGATCAGTTTATTATCTACAACTTTAGTTTAAAACTTTTTTTTCTAATGTCCATACTTTTTGAGTTATAAGACGTTTGCATAGTGCATAGTTTCCGAGATATTGGCCAAGAAAGTTTTTTCAAGATGGCGCTTGAAGCGGCACCTGGATCTGTCAGCATTTTGTGATTTTATGCTCAGTGAGTGATCCTAAACCTTATAAAAAAACAAAATTGGATCGGAAATTTAGTGCAAAGTTGACCAAAAAAAACGTCTATTTTGACTGGCCTAAGTTACATACAGGTCATTTGTGGTATATATAGTAAGTTCAAACTTAAATGAGACACCATTCCCCTTTTGCGCAGAAATAAAAAATTGGAATGGGTAAAAATACACTAATGCTATTTAATATATGAAAAAGGGGAATTTAATATAATAATTCAATAAAGGGAAAAGATACACTTTATCAATTATATAAAAAGAAATGCCATTATAATAAACTTATCTTATATTTTATTTCTATTGGCTATGGCCATCGACAAAGATATTCACATATGCAACCATCATAGTAAGAACGAGATGGCTATTATCAATAAAAGATTATATTTATTTATATACCAGTGGACATCAAACAAAATGCAAGTGAATCAATGATGTCAATAGTATGAAAATAAATTATAGAATTGATATTCAATAAAATTTTCGGATTTGTTATTAAATAAAATGTTTTTGAACAAGCAATTAAATTAATTTTTATTGAATAAAGCCGACAATCATAATTTAACCTAAAAATTATGACTACAAATTTTACCTGAATTAAAGAAAAATAATTTTTTTTTTTGAAGCGGAGTATAAGTAAAAACAAATGTTTGAAAGAAGTAGATGCCGTACATTCCATTGTATTTAAATATTTAAAAAAATATAAAAACTTCCAAAATACCACACACACGAAACTGTTTGAGATTCACTGGATTAGTTGTTAACACACAGAAGTGTAGAATGATAATGATATACTACTTCACCTTAAATATCATATAGACTAGGTCCAAAAAAAATGTGTTTCTGCGACTGTCTCATTTAGGTTTGAACTTACTATACCTAAGTATTCGTCGAGGCTGATAAATAAACAACTGCAGTGTCGATCCTTAATTAATTATTGCAATGTCATTGAAATATCTGTGAAATAAATAATAACTAAAACCGGATCAAGTAATATCAAATTATATCAAAAAATTATATAGGGGCATATCAAGCCTGATCAAAAAAATTTTTCAGTGGTATTTATAACTATATCAGGCCATATCCGACTATATCACGCCCGATATGGCCATATTAACTTTTTGAAAATATGAAATCAGCAGTAAAAACAGAAAATGTTTTCAGCGCCCTACTTCTCTTTGGAGGTTGTAATTATTATAATGTTAAACTTCACTAAAGAAATTGCAACCACAAAAATTCGTGGCGGTTGTTTACAGTTTACAGTTAAGAAAATTTGTTGCTTAAAGTTACAGACATCTATTCCTTCTAGCTACGGAAATCCCTGGCTTGTAATTACATTCTGGAATTTCTGTAGCTTATAGTTACGGATATCTATTCCTTACAGCTACAGAAATCCGTAGCTGGTGTTTAAATTTCCATGTTTCTAAGATTAAAATTAGACCACGGTTTTTTCCGTGGAGGGTGGTGATTTTGGATCATATGGTGAGATTTAGAGACACAGAAAAAGCTTCATTCTGATCCGTTTCTATAAAAATTTCCGGGTCTATAAGGTTAAAATGATGGCCACGGATTTTTCCGGGAGGGTGGCAATTTCGGATCACGCGGTAAGACTTAGAGATACGGAAAAAGCTTCATTCTGATCCGTTTCTATACAAATTTCCGTGTCTCTAAGAGCCACGGAAATTTCCGTGGTGGGTGCCAATAGCAGCACCGATTTATTTTCTTTATTTTTAACCAAATAAAGCTAATAAATATAGAGCTAATAAACATTTTAAAATAGTTTAAATAAATCGTTATAATGGACATTTATGTTCATTTTCATCGTTTTTGATTAACTAAGTAATAATTTAAGTAATAATTATTAACTAAGTAATTATCGTGCCTTAACTAAGTAATACTTATATTTAAGACTTTCTTAATTATTTCGTTTATTACATCGTTATTACAGTATCACCTACTTATGGCATATATACATAAGATTGAACACATACAAGGTAGGCCAAAAGTAATGCCATAATGTGAATGAATTTACTTACATCCATCATCCATCCTACTTTAGTCAACCAATTCTCTATCTATCTGCAACATAAAAGTCAAGGCACAGTGACATTAGATGTCAATTACACAAATTATGGCCTATTCACATTATGGCATTACTTTTGGCCCACCTTGTATAAACAAACTATAATTCTAGTGACTTTTAAGTTCCTTTTATTTTCCTTTCCTTTAGATATAAAATATTTACATTCTTAAATGTAAGCGAAGTGAACTTCGATTTCAGTTGTAATTTTGTTTATAAAAGTTTAATTTTGTTTATAGCAAAATTAATGAACAAGTTAAAACAATAAATTACACGTGTTGTGTGTTTTTTGGATAAAAACTATAGAATAAAATTTAACATATTTTAATTGTGCACCTTATTGAAATTACTGCTTGAAATAATTTTTTTATTACCGAAGCTAACATTCTTCATTAAACAATATTTGTAAACCAAGTAATTATTTCCGGATATAGCCACAAGCGTCATCATTAAAAAAAACCCTTTTAAATCTTTTTTATATGTATCGCATAAAAAGAAGAATTATGAACAATTATTTTCTGTAATTGTTTTGATTATGTTATATTCAAATAATATAATAATTATATGTAGTTAAAATATTGGTTAAAGCATTCTTAACACAATTTTAATTTTCATTAATAACTGAGACGATGTTCGGGGCTTGACCATTTGCAACTTTTCATTTTAAATTTCACACTTCAAAAGTATTTAATGAGCAAGCACTTAAAGTTAAGAATCGTGTAAGCAGGCGATATCGGGGGCTTAAAATTAAGAATATTTAGTCTGAAGAAAACATAATTCAGCGTACACTCCCGTTCAAAAAAAATGAAAAGACCTGAACCGAATCAGTCTCTCACAATTTTGATTATTCTTGTAGTAACAAATTCAACATTTTATTTTATTGTTATACATATAGTCCAGTTAAGATCTACATCCGTGCTTGCAAAAGGTCAGGTCGTTCTGAATTTTTTATATGTTGTTAGGACCTAAACCAATATTAAAAAACCAGATTTGCAATTTCCAAAGTGCTGTGCGAGCGGCGGTGTACCCAAAAAACCATGAAATTTTCGGACTTTTTTCAGTTTTTGCTCAATATCTCAGTGAAGGAAGGGTCTGACCGATATAGTCATTCTACACACTTTTAAAGTAGACTAAATTTTCAACAATTTTAGATCAAAACAAGCTCTATACAGCTATTGGTTCCCAAGATACAGTTCTTAGAAAATAGGTCATTTTTTCCAAAAAGTGAAATTTTTTCGAAATGGTCACTTATTTCGTAAAATATCGTCTAAAATACGCATCCCACGTCAAATATTATATGTAATAAACTTGTAGTAAATTTAATTAGATTTCATTGGAGATCAAACTGATAGCTGTATGCCCAGCGGTTCTCTCAAAAACGGCAGATAACCAAAAACAGTCATAAGTTAACCAGCGCAGATAACCAAAAACAGTCATAAGTTAACCAGCGCAGATAACCATCGCAGCGCACATATTTACCAGATGTTTGTATCCATATTTTCGGTAAAAGTAGGTACCAATTCCAATCAGAAGAAAGGAAACAAAAGATCGAGGTCGTACAGCAGTTATCAGAACATGAGAAAATGACGCACACTTCTTCCATGCTTCAAGGGGCCACGCTTGTTTTTGAGAACAACAGTCTCAAAAAATAGCTGTACTGAGTGTCCCTTTGTTGGAGCCAATCTCCAGTATGACTATGTCATCGACAAAACGTTTTTGGAGGTGAGTTTTCGCTGTTCTGACATCAGGTATACAATCACCCTTAATTTGCTGTAGGAGGTGTGATAAAGAAAACTGGCATTCATCACTGTTTTCCAATAGTTAATCGTACACACTATCGATCGTTTCTTCAGTATTACAGGCAGGACGATACCGTCTCTTATTCCACGACCACTCTTTTATTTTTTGAAATTTAAGAGAGAATTTAAGTCAAAAAACATTAGCTATGGTATACTATTCATTGGTTCATAGCAGACTTAAATATGGAATTTTGTTATGGGGGTCTTCCTCTCAATCAACACAAATTTTCATAAAGCAAAAGAAAATATTACGAGTAATTGTGGGTGTTGGCCAGCAAACTTCCTGTAGACAATATTTTAAGGATCTGAGAATCTTGACGCTCTCCAGTATATACATTATCCATTGTCTTGCCCACATAAAGAAGAATATTCATACGGTAGATCAAAATAACTTTAATCACACGTATTATACAAGACATGGTAGCGACTTAAGAGTACCCAAGCACAACCAGTCAAGTAGCCGAGCGGTCTAAGGCGTCATGTCTGCGCAGTATGCAGTACTTGGAAACTGGGAGGTTATGGGTTCGAATCCCGACATCGGCAGTTTGTCAATTATAACAAAAAAAAAAAAAAAAAAAGGGGCGGTTGATTGACTAAACTGTCGGCGTATGGACAAGAACGAAATAACCGGCTATGCTTGAGAAGGTTTTCTGCAGTTTCCTTCACGAACTCCAGATGAATATCGGCATAGTTCCTATCATAGTCGGCTGCAGCCGCATATCCTACCAATTCCTAGTCTACTCACAAATTCCTTCCACTCCACTCACATCCTAAGGCATCACAATGGACCTTATGGTCGAAGTGTAGCCCATATAGGGCAGCCTTTACAATCTACATCTACCCAAGCACAACTTAAATGTCTTCGAACATGGTCCATCTTACAATGGCTTACAAGTTTTCAACAAGTTACCATCTCATATAAAGCTTGAATGTAACCAAAGGAAGTTTGAAACCGCCTGCAAGAATTTACTGCTCTATCATTGTCCATATAATGTGGATGAATTTTTTTCTAACAACCTATAATGTTAGGAATATATGACGAACCAATATGTATTACATTTCTGGTCTAATAAATTATTATTATTATTATGATCATTATTCCCAGTAGCAGATGGTAATCTAAACAGGCTCTTGTAGCACAATCGGAGCGCCTCCTCGCCATTGACGACCTGGTTGCTGCAGACGAGGCGTACCACAGATTGTGCTACGGAGCCTGTTTAGGTTACCACCTGCTACTAGGAATAAGAGACGGTATCGTCCTGCCTGTAATACTGAAGAAGCGATGGATTGTGTGTACGATTACCTGTTGGAAAACAGTGATGAATGCCAGTTTTCTTTATCACACCTCCTACAGAAAATTAAGGGTGATTGTATACCTGATGTCAGAACAGCGAAAACTCACCTCCAAAAAGTTTTGTCGATGACATAGTCATACTGGAGATGGGCTCCAACAAAGGGACACTCAGTACAGCTATTTTTTGAGACTGTTGTTCTCAAAAACAAGCGTGGCCCTTTGAAGCATGGAAGAAGAAGTGTGTGTGTGCTCGATCTTTTGTTTCCTTCCTTCTGATTGGAATTGGTACCTACTTTTACCGAAAATATGGATACAATCATCTGGTAAATATGTGCGCTGCGATGGTTATCTGCGCTGGTTAACTTATGACTGTTTTTGGTTGTCTGCCGTTTTTGAGAGAACCGCTGGGCATACAGGTATCAGTTTGATCTCAAATGAAAGCTAATTAAATTTACTACAAGTTTATTGCGTATAATATTTGACTTGAGATGCGTATTTTAGACGATATTTTACGAAATAAGTGACCATTTCGAAAAAATTTCACTTTTTGGAAAAAATGGCCTATTTTCTAAGAACTGTATCTTGGAAACCAATTGCTGTATAGAGCTTGTTTTGATTTCAAATTGTTGAAAATTTAGTCTACTTTAAAAGTGTATAGAATGACTATACCGGTCAGACCCTTCCTTCACTGAGATATTGAGCAAAAACTGAAAAAAGTCCGAAAATTTCATGGTTTTTTGGGTACACCGCCGCTCGCACAGCACTTTGGAAATTGCAAATCTGGTTTTTTAATATTGGTTTAGGTCCTAACAACATATAAAAAATTCAGAACGACCTGAGCTTTTGCAAGCACGACCACCTTTTCATGTTTAACTTTACTGAACTAATAAGAGTAAGATATAATAACACTTAACATGTATTAACATTACATATATTTTTTAAATTCTCACTCTTTCACTGACACCGTATATACAAGTAAAAAATATAAATTCAGTTTTTATTTCCATTTCTTTTTTACAAACTTAAATAATATACTACTTATCTTTGTTTATAAATAAATAAAATTATACATTATACAGAGAGTTACAAAAGTGAGGAGTTTTATGAAATGTAAGATAATTAACATTCCAGGTCTGTTCATTTTTTTTGAACGGGAGTGTACATTAATATTCGACTTTGACACCCTATTTCACCCTCTTGAGTGTTAAATTTTAAACAAATTCCAAAACACATGTCTGATAAGTTTGGTTGACTATATTTCTCAATATTCATATAATATGAGAATATATTTATGATTTTTTACCTAAAAACTTTGATTCCCTTTTCCATTCCCTCAGTTTCATGTTGATAGAAGAGACTTTGACCACGTTTTTCATCCCTTTTAAGTAGGTAGTAGTTCTTCAAGTGTTTCTAGCTTCAGTAGTTTCAAGCTTATTGTTGTATATGTATGTTGGTAGAAACAAAAAATTAATCCTATACTAAAAGATCTGCGTGTGCGAGGCCGAGAGTATGAATTTATTATTATTAATAATAATTATTAATATTAAATACTAATAGGAAAAAATTAACTCGTCAACCAGGAATCGAACCTCGGGCCTCTGGATATCTAGTCCAGCGCGCTTACCGCTACACCAAAGACGACTCTGATGTAAGAGCCAACTCTTGCATTTCATTCTTATTTTTATTATGACAGTATTATTTCTGTCGAAATTATTATTCATATACCGTACTTGTTGGTAAGCATTGCTAATAGAGAATCAATGTTAAATATTATTTACTATAATAACTATACACAATATGCTTAATAAAGAAATAAAAATAGTGGGGGTACTCTTTAGTGTGTCTGTTGTGTATGCTTGCTGGACTGTTTTGTACTGCATTAACATGTAATGAGAATGGGTTAAATATGTTCATTGTTGTCTACTTAAGTTTAGCATTACTTCTAACAATTGAAAATTCTTTTTTGAATATCCCTTATTATTTGTATGTGGAATGTTTGAAAATAAATGATGAGTACCGTTAATGAGTATTCTATTAACGGTATAACATAAAACAACAATCCACACAAATTAAAAGAAAAATAACACCCCCCCTCCCCCCCCCCAAAAAATTTAATTCGGACAAAAAAAAAAGTTAAACCAACGGTTCGAATTATTTGCTAAACAATATCCGAGTCGATTGTAGAAATCTACTCGGGTATTTTCTAGCACTTGAGGAAAAATATTCGCACAATTGTCAACAATTCTTTGCCTTAATTGTTGCAAATTTTTAGGCCTATTCCGCGAATAGATCTTTGTTTTGAGAAAAGCCCACAAAAAAAAGTCGTTAGGAGATACTGGATCTGGCGATCTGGCTGGCCACTTGAAGGTTCCAAAACCACTCATAAGACGTTCCTAGAAAGTTTGTTCCAGGAACAGCCTTACTATCATGGCATTGTGGTGCGGGGCAACCATCTTGCTGGAACCATACAGATTCCAGGAAAGTGAGAAAGTAAATTAGGAAGAGCTCTAACAGTTGGCAATATATTAATTCGTAAAAAAGTCAAATATTTTTGAGAATCTAAAGATCCGTCAATGAAGCATGGTCCTATAATATGGTCACCCAATATTCCAGTCCACACATTCAGTTTCAGTATGTTTGTGTATGTATGGTTTTATAGTAAATATTTTATTTATTTATTTAACATTGATTCTCTATTAGAAATGCTTTTGAAAACGGTCTGTATATATTTAACTTAATTAACCAAATGTATTTTTAGCTATAATAATAATTTTATTGCACAACACTAATTTTGGTACTTTAATTATGTAGCTATTGTTTTTAAATTTTTTTATATTTTGTACATAAAATTTCATTGTTAGGTTATTGTATGAACTAACACTTTTTATTAATTGTTTTAATTTAAGATCCTGCATCTCAATTTACTTTCATATTTAGATACCTTTGCGTACACACTACATGTTCAGTGAGTTCATTCATTATTTTTTAGGCAAAATATACCTTTGGTTTAAAATAAAATAAAATTTATTAATTATTTCTAGAGTAGGTTTTAGGATAACTTGAAATCTTCTCTTTTTACATTGGCGCCCGAGCAGGGATATTAATATGCAAAAGATATTAATTTATCTTCTGCAGATGTATTATACGGCATTCTTCTTTGACTACCATGTGATTTTTTTTCGGAAAAGATTGATATATACTCCCGTTCAATAAAATTGAACAGATCTGAACCGAATCAGTCTCTCACAATTTTGATTATTCTTGTAGTAAATGTTTTTTACTATACTTCCATTCCTTTTTTCACAAAAGAGCGTTACAAAAGTGAGGAGTTTTATGAAATTTAAGAAAATTCATATTTCAGGTCTGTTAAATTTTATTGAACGGGAGTGTACATTATTCTGTTGAACAATCCACTTAAGAGTTGAAGAACAGAAAGGTTAACGCATAATTTTTTGTTACTACACGGCTAGCGAACAAAAATGTGTATTTGTCAAAAGATTTGGATTCTTCAAAAAAATTTATATAGGTTCATACTCTGTAATATAGAGGTTTCAAGTACAGTGGGTGACCTCAATGGGGAGTATACCTTTTTAAGGGATATCGGTGCATCAGTTATCGATTACTGTGCAGTTACCACCAGCCTACTGCCAAGTGTGCTCTCCTTTGAGGTGGACCAGCAGTATTTCTCTGACCATTTTCCTATCATTCTAAAATATTCTTTGGGAAGCAATTGTGACAAGATTATCCCGCTGCTTGCAAAATTAAAGTGGAAAGATCACTTGATGGTGGATTACAGGAAGGACATTGATCAATTTCTGGATGAAGGCATTGGTAGCTCTTTGATTGGTATACAAAAATTGATCATGATAGTAAACAAGGTTGCTTATAAACATAACATTATTCAAATAAACTAACTAGCTACAGATCAGAGTGGTTTGATGATGAATGTCACAAAACTCGAGCCCACTTGTTTAAATTGTTACGTATATTTAGAAAAACAAATTCCTCTACAATTAAAACATTTTACTTAAATATCACAAAACATTACAAAAACTTATGCAAATTTAAGAAAAAGCAATATGTAGGCACTGTGATAAAAAAATTTAACACAGTTAATGACTCTAAAGACTTTTGGAATTTAGTTAGGAGTCTAAAAACAAAGCACTTTTATACAAATACATGCATAACTGCTTCATATTGGGTCAGTTACTTTCAAAATCTAGTCCTCCTTTAGATTCGACCAGAATGGTATATGCGGAACCATTCATAAGTGATGGTTCTTAATCGGGCAAAATGTAACAAAGCGCCAGGACCCGACGGTAAACCGTACGAATTTTATAAAAATGCTTCTGACAAGTTCTTGGATATATTAGTAGATTACTTTAATAACATATATGATAATGCAAATATCCCAAGTAAGTTTAAAGAAACAATAATTTTTTTCATTCATAAAAAAGGATCGGTAAATGAAGTAGCGAATTATAGAATTATAGATCATTTTCTAATGCTGTTAGTAAGCTTTTTACAGACCTCCTTTTAGATAGAATAATTACATGGGAAAATACATACAATATATTAGGGGAATATCAGGCTGGTTTTAGGAAAGAATATTCCACTGTTGATAATATTTTTACTCTTATGAGCTTAATTAAAATAAGATTGAATCAAAAGCGTCAGAAAGTCTTTGCCTTTTTCGTGGATTTCTCAGCCGCTTTTGACCGCATTGACCGATACTCTTTGTGGTATAAGCTTTTTTCAATGGGCGTGTCCACTAAATTTATTAATACATTAAGAAACGTCTACGAAAGAACTTCTACTTCGGTATGGTGTCGCCAAGATCTCACAGCATCTTTTGAAACATCTATGGGGTTAAAACAAGGTTGTCTTCTTAGTCCCATACTGTTTTCTCTATTATAAATGATTTGGAAACTCATTTAGTTGGTGGGATTAATGTCAAAAATATTAATGGCCCGAAAATACCCGAATTATTGAATGGTAACCAATAGAAATACTAATCCTATGAAAATAAAACAAATTTAAACTTTATTTATTACAAATATAATGAACAAAAAATAGAACTTCAAGAAAATTAAAGAAGGTACGCAGGTTTTAGCCTATTCATGAGGAGGTATTTTTTGTTCATTATTGCACGTTATAAGGAAAAGCGATTTTCATTTTGTTGAGAATTTTTGTGTTTTTCCGTGATATTATACTGTATGCCTTTTTATCATAAGATAGTACAAACAAATTGAAGCTCTAATAATTGATGGCATGTAATCCGCAACGGCAGAAAGGGCTCAAGGGTTACGAAAAAATGCAAAAACTTAAAAGGAAATTCCGTGTTTTCAAATTGCATGCCGATGTAAAGAATTGAAGTTTTAATCACAAAAAAACTCTAGGAAATTGGCATGCACCCCTCGTATGACCAACGATGCAAAATCTCTGGAAAACTTTGTAAATTTAATACAGATTTTCCGTGATTCCAAACTGCATGCCATTAGAAGGATACTTGTATAATTTATTAATAATTAATTAATATGTTGGATATTTGTATAATTTATTAATAGTAGGAAATTTGGCATGCACACCAGGATGTTCCAAAATAGAGGCATGCATGACGAAACTTGCACAAAACATGCCATTGCATGCCGTTTTGTATTTCATTAAAAAATATTATTTCTAGTTAGTGACGAAAATGGCATGCAAATGGCAGCTGCTGCACAATATAAAAAAATTGTGCAAAAATTGAATAAACATAAATTTTTCAATTGGAAAAAAATCTGAAAAATTCCGTGACTTATTCTTGCATGCCGTTTTGTACTGTATTGGTAAATATCATTTTAAGGTGAAATAAAAAATGGCATGCATGTAGCTACAACACAACATAATAAAATTGTGAAAAAATTGAATAAACATAAATTTTTCAATTGAAAAAAAAAATCTGAAAAATTCCTGAATTATTCTAGCATTATATTATTCTAGTGAATTATTCTAGCATGCATATATATATATATATATATATATATATTATTAATATTATTTTATATTATTTTTTGTTATACTTCACACGCCGTTTTGTACTGTGTTGGTAAATATTATTTTAATATTATTAATATACAGACTGTGTTGGCATGCTTTTCCAATAGAGAATCAATGTTAAATATTATTTATTACTGGCAGGCCGTGTGGTTACTATGCGGAGTCAGTCAGTACACGTGTATGAGAGTCATCTCATATGCGTATGGTAGTTTGTTTGTCATTTAAGAGTGTGTACTGACTCATTGACTGTGTGTATTGTGTGTACTGAATCATTTAAGAGTGTGTACTCATTACACGTGTACTGACTAACTCCGCACAGTAACCTCACGGCCTGCCAGTAATAAATAATATTTAACATTGATTCTCTATTGGAAAAGCATTCGAACACAGCCTGTATATATATTTTAATATATATATATATATATATATACACATATATATATATATATATATATATATATATATATATATATATATATATATATATAGGCTGTGTTGGAATGCTTTTCCAATAGAGAATCACTGTTAAATATTATATATTAATGTTATATATTATTAATGCTATTTTATAATATTATTTTTTGTTATATTTTACACGTTTAAATAAAATGATAAATGGCGTAAAAGTGGGGGAAACATTAATATCTTTCCTCCCCTTCATTTTGAAAATAGACTGATCCACTTAAACTGTGACGGTATTCGAGGGTTCTTTACAAATGAATTTAACTCTACTCAATTTAATCTGTTAATTTTTTTTAATGTATGATCACGCATAACTTTTTACAGTATTCCGATTTTAATAATTCTTTTTTTTGTTTACAATTTTTCTATGCTGTGCTGTAGCGACATGCATGCCATTTTTTATTTCCGCTTAAAATAATCTTTACCAACTCAGTACAAAACGGCATGCAAAATAAGTCACGAAATTTTTCAGATTTTTTTTTTCAATTGAAAAATTTATTTATTCAATTTTTTCACAATATTTTTATGTTGTGCAGTAGCTGCGTGTATGCCATTTTCGTCCCTAACTTGAAATAATATCTTTTTAATAAAATACAAAACGACATGCAACTCAAAAACACGGAAATTTTTCGGAAATTTTTGCAAATTTTATTATTATTTATAATACGATGGTCTTATTTAACATGCATGACATTTGCATTCGAGAATTATTTCATTATAAAATTAATACTTATCCTTATTAGGGATAGTTTGGAATCACGGAAAATCTGTACTAAAAGTTTACAAAGTTTTCCCGAGATTTTTCAACGTTGGTCATACGAGTGGTGCATGCCAAGTTTCCCAGAGTGTTTTTGTGATTAAAACTTCAATTCTTTACATCGGCATGCAATTTGAAAACACGGAATTTCCCTTTATTTTTTTACATTTTTTCGTAACTCTTTGAGCCCTTTCTGCCGTTGCGGATTACATGCCATCAATTATTAGAGCTAAAAGGCATGCAGTATAATATCACGGACAAACACAAAAATTCTCAACAAGAAGAAAATCGCTTTTCCTTATGACGTGCAAGCGTGCGGAAGCCAAGAACCCGTCTATCTTTCATATTTTAGGGTTAATTATCAAACCTTAAAAAGGCATGCGGGGTAAAATGGGAAAACGTCCCCAGTCACCATCTCCTAGTCTAAAAATTACATATTTTAATCTAGTAATTTCATTAAAAAACAAGAAACAAAAAGATTGTTCTTATTTCTCTGTTGATTTATCCGCCTTTTAATTTTGCGGGCTGCGCATGCAATGAACACTGTCTAAACACGGATAGATTTAATAATGATTGGTTATTATTCATACAAACCAATTATTAACTTATAGCGTAATACATACATTAAAAGATAACTCATCAATATGTCAACATTTGACCCGAACTTAGCCAATTAACTTAGCAAGTTGTTACATTTCTTGTTGACTTTATGTTTTGGTACAAGTGTACAAATGTTAGATAAATAATATAGAAAACAATTAAAATAATTTTGATAAAGTGTTATGTTTATTTGAAATTTTTTTCATTTTCTAGGAATAAATATGTATTGACGTCTATTAAATTTTGTTTTTCTTATAATAATCAGTTCTATTCATTCAATGAACCAGAATTATATATAATGTTAATCTGTTAACATTAGATAACATTTTCTTGAAATTAAAACAATATTAGTGCATTTTAGTTAACAAATTAAATGACCTCATTGGTTGCTTTTTGCATTTCCGACTGTCCGTTCGCCCGACTGGTCGTAGAGAGAATAACTCAAAAACGAAGACAGTTAACGAGCTGAAATCTGTGTACCCTGAAGGTAAAAAAGTGACTCGAAGCTGAGCAAAATGCATCTCCGGGAAAACTTCCACCTATAAAACCGTGGATAGAAAAAACGTTTATAGATACTTTGTTATCGCTCGTGCGCATTGAATTCGTCATATTTTGACGGGGTGCGCGCGGCGCACGACGATTCATCTCATGTGAGTTTTCTAACGAACACTTTGAATGTACGCAGTTCATATTTGGACGGGAACGTGAAAGGTTTGTCGTTTTTAGCGCGCATGTGATTATTGTTTTTTGAGGTATTAATTGAAATGTAGTATTTTAGTTCAACTTGAAAATTTTTCAATTTGAACTAAAATGTTACATTTTATTTAATATCTTTAGATTATTTTCAGGCTTAAATAACGGGTTTTTGTGATTGATTTTTTTTACCAACGTCGACGTTTCTTTTTGATTTTAGACAAACTTGCCATTAATAATGCCGCACTCATTACCATAATCGCGAGATTTTCTCGTCGCGTAGACATGTTTACAACTTCACTGCAAAATGAATACTATGTTCGTGGGTTTCCTATGGATCGCCGGAGGTTCGTTGAAATCAACAATTCTAACGAAACAAAGGTGAGCGGTGCGCGGGCGGCTCATACACCGCTCGGGGTTTATGGCGCGCAAGTGTGGACGTACCTTTATATACGATAGTCTTATATTCTTATAAAATTTATTAAATCTTCTTCACTGATTTGAATTTTATCATGTTTTCCACATGATTGAAAGAAAATACCCATGTAGAAACAACGGAAGGACTGGAGGGTTTACAATCCCGATACCCTGTTTAGGAACGCCCCGCAGTGTGTTGAAACTCCGGATTTAAAAAAAAAACTTAAGATTCGTTTTTACAAGCTTTTAAATAACTCACAATGTATGTATGTATGTTCGGGTCAAATGTTGCAAGCTGAATTAGAACCACTTCCTCTTGTTGTAATGAAAATTATTCAGAATAATTTTTCTGGATCCAACACATATTTTAATTATGAAATAGAAAAATATTACGAAAAATATTTAAGAAAACAATATTTTTCTCCTTGGAAAAAGAAAGAGTTAGAAAGTACAGAAAGAAAAGAAAGTACAAAAAGAAAATAATCTAGTTCGATTTATTTTTTTTCTTAAACAAAGGTTTTTAAGTCGAAAATTGAAAAGAGATTAATAGATGCTTTTGATTTAAAGTTTTTCTTTTTTTTAAATCAAAAATTGAAAAAAATTATTAAATATAATTTAATACAAAAAATCAAAACTTTAATGTTTTAATAACATAAACACATACACAAATAAATAATTTTTGTATAAACAAGACTGAGTAAACAGAAGTAAGCTAGCTTACAGTAATCTTATGTATCATAAAATTTGTGTAGAAATTTGACTTAGCGCTGGCCGTTCTGTTAAGTGGACACTTAAATGTTAAGCAAGAGGGATATCATTCGGGTTCAAGCCTCAGAGAAGTATTATAATTGTTAATTAATTTTATAAATAATCGAAACATCCGAATGCGCCCATGGTTGTTGATAAACTAAATCAATCTAGAAGCGTCCATGCAGAAGTATATTTTCAAAAAAATATTTATTCAAAACAATAATCATATTCTAGAAGGACCCATGGCGGGTATAAAAGAGCCACGAACAGCGCTAATCAAATCAGTTTTAAATCGACTATTGTTTGATTCAGATGAGTTTAAAATCGACTGTTGTTTGATTCGGTTAAAAAGTTTTAAATCGACTGTTGTTTGATTCGGTTAAAAGTATATAATTAACTATTCTTCGATTCAGATCAAGTTAAAGATTAAGTTAAAGTTGACATTTTACAAGTAATTCAAAGTTTGACATTGTGTTGAAAAGTATAAAAAAATTGTCGAAAAAGAAATTGGATTCTAATAATTTTTAAAAGCATTAAAACCAGGTTTTTGTTTCGTAAAAATTTTGTTTAATTTAATTTTCTTTAAAAAAAAACGTGCGTGTCATTTCAATTATAAAATATTTAGTTAAACCTTTTACTAATATTTTTTTTGTTTTTGTCGAGTATCGGAAGTATTTGCAGGTTCGGGCAACGCTCCTTTGAGGTATAAAGAGAGCCAAGATATTGCGACACTCTTATCCTATGAAGTTGAATTTTTATATATTGGTTCATTTTCGATGACAACGCATTTTTATGGTAAGCATGACAAGAGTCGACAAGGATAAAGAGGGAGGGGAAACAGAAAATTTGATATATCTCTCTTAATATTGAAAAAATTGAAAAACACATAACAAGTAAAGTTGTAGAAAATTAGTTTTACTATAAAAACCTTCTTTAAAAATATGTTTTTTTATTAGAATCTTATTTAGATTATAATAATAATAACTGTCGGATCTCTATTTTATTAACCCGACTTCAAAAATAACAATAATTATACATTATATTATCCTAATAATTTGATTGTCTTTTAAGCAGTCTATACATATATTAAAAAATTTTTGCTTAGGTGAACTAAAATTGACACAAGAATATGCAATTATTTTTTTACTTTTTAGTGCATTTTTGGTTTTAGAATATTTGATTTTTGAAGTCGGGTTTCCATTTTGTCAAAATTTTTTTAATTTGTTTTCGGATGTGAAACATTAAAAAGTGTTTTTTTAATCCATTTAAATTTTTTAATAATTATTATGTTCATTAATACATAAATTAGTTTTAAAGTTTAATTAAAATACATTTTATAGGTAGATACAGAATTATTTATTAATTATAGTATCATCTGTAAGAATAATTATTTAAATGATTGTGAAATTTGTGAATAAAAAACTACAACATTTTATTAGCTTTCTATAAAACTATTTCAAATAATATTAAAAAACATGATTTTTGCATAAAAATTATAATACTTTCCATGAATAGCTGGTATTTATAGATATATATTTACACAGAGTGATTTATCACACTAACTCGTACTTGCTTGTATTAAAACTGTACATTTTTAATGAGAAAATGTCCTGATAGGATAATTTAAAAATGCGTTTCTGTGTGGGACTGTCAATGATAGGTCCAACATATCGTACCTTACAGTAGTTTGTGCTAGACAAATACTCCATCACATATTTCGAAAGTACCTATTTTTCCGAAGCTTGACCCTACGTACATCGAGTTTTTCTACTATGAGTGCTTCATTTTTTGGAGGGGACGCATTTTTTACTTAGCGGTTGAGCATTAAAAACAGAAATAGTGGGTTTTTACGGAATTTATGTTCAAAAATGTCATAATGTAATTTGACTCCGATTATTCTGAATATCCTGGAATATGTGTTGTCTAAATGTTCATTTCGATCAAAAAATTTCAAAATAGGGTTCCGCTTAGAATATTGTTTTTTTTTTGTATACGTTTTAAATGCACTTAAACAGCTCTTAAATTCTATGCAATGCGAATTATTTATAGTTTACATTAGAGGTAAGCTCTGCTAGCTTGATATCAAGTCAGCAGATGACTTTTGAGATTGGATTACTAGCTAAATCCAAAAAGCATTAAAATTACCAACTAAGCACCTAATTAGCACCTAAAAAGCACATAATTATGGCATAACTTATTGAAAAAAACAACTTATAATATATTAAAATATACCCACTCTATATTTTTGCAACCATCGAATTGAACTAAAAATTTGCGGGACTTTTTTTTTGTATTTATTTAATACTTTTAGTTTGCTTATGTCAGTATTTACTATAAACTTTAGGTTTTGAGAGGATGGTAAATCATTATTGTGCCCCCTTTAACCTTTTTAAAATATTCTATTTCGATGTTTGGTAAGCTTTTAAAGGGCTAGTTATAGAAAATTTGTTTTACTATAATTATATTTCTTATCATTTTTTCTGTTACACTCATATTTACAATTTAAGATTGAAAGTTAAAATCCTAAATATCTCTGTGCACATTAGAGTTTAAGAAAAAATGATCAGGTAATGAGTTGTAGCAAACATGATTTTATACAACTTTACTCCTCATAAATTTTTGGTGAAATATTAAGAGAGATATTTTATATTTTGTGTTTTCTTCTTTCATCCTCCTTTTTGAATTCGGGTTAAAAATAACACGTACATACGAATTTAAATTTGTTTTAAGGTTACGTTACACAATATTTTATTCTTACACGTATATTACCGTTACACAACTATTAAATATACCTAACGTTAACAATTTCCTATATTCATACTGTGTGGATGCTATTCAATTAGTATTATATAATATACAATATTAAAAAATTTGTTTCCAAAAAAATATTATAAATTATAAACAATGGTTAAAAAAATTTTTTTTAAATCTATAAAAATGCACATATTTGCAGACATGTTTACCCTGGTACAACCTCTGATTGAACAACATAAATAGGGGTCACCATTTCTTTATTAATTGTTTGGGTAAAATAAATTTTTTCATCGTAAAGTACAGGTCTTTAGCTGTAAAAGTGTAAATGGATCACCTACTAAATGCAAATAAGCATTTACCATGAAAAGTTATTGTCGATTGAAGTTACGTCATGAAATTGCAGATTTTACAGATTTACAGTGTTACAGATTTTACCAAAATTTGTGCAATAAACGGTGCCTTTTGAAAAATTAAAATTTTGCTAATTTTTTTCAATACTCACATCTTGTTAATAATTATTTCATGAAACTAATCCCTAAGTTCCAAACAGAAATAATGCTATTTTAAAGATTTATAAAAAATTAATTGAAATAAGTGTTTTTTTGCAAATAATTAGTTACTAATGATTGTAACGATTTTTTTTTCTCTTCTCCACCTGGATCGTGTAAGTAACATATCATATTTTCATAAGAATTTATATTTCTAGCATTTGCTTTTACTAGTCAAAAGTTATAGCCATTTTTGTACGGAACGTACCTCATCTTTGACTCACAGGTGCGGACTATGGAGACGGATATATGATCTTAATTAACAAATTCATAGTTCAGACATTTGATTCTAATAAAAATTTTTTTACATGTTTTTTACGTAAAATTTCCTCCTCTTTCGATTGACGCAGACAGTTTTAAAAAAAAATATAATTTTTAAAGTTATTCGCGAAAAACCGTATTTTTGCAGCTATTTTGTTTAATAACTTTCTTGTTGTAGGTCCTGCAACATATCCATACGAGATAATGTCCATCGACACTATTGGTGGTTTTGGTGGTAACCGATCCTCCAAGAAATAAATATATGCATTTGCTAGTGGATCATTTCACTCGTTATGCATGGGTTCTAACATCGAGTACGCAAACCGCAAATGATTTCATAAAGTTACTAAAACCTATAGTTAAAAATAATAATATAAAAATGTTGATGGTTGATCAGTATAGTGGATTGAATTCTTTAAAATTTAAAGAATACTTAAAACACCAAAATAATCAAGTGATTTTTACAGCAGTGGATAATCCTCAGTCAAATGGCTTAAACGAGCGTCTGAATCAAACGTTGGTAAACAGAATTCGCTGTAAAATTAATGAAAACACAAATCTGAACAAACCATGGACTATTATTGCTGAATTATGTGTTAAAGAATATAATAGCACCATTCACACCTCAACAAAATTTTCACCTGCTTTTCTGCTCTTTGGAGAAACATCTGAAATTGTTCCTGTGTCATTACAGTCAACAAACCATGATATAAACGAAGCAAGAAAGGAAGCATTAATAAATACGGAAAAAAACTTTCATTATAATAAAATAAGAATAGACCGTAACAGAAAAGACTATGAGTTTATAGAAGGAGATTTAGTGTATGTTTCCAACGGAAATAAATTGGATGAAGTCCGAAAGGGTCCTTTCATAATTACAAAGAGAGTGTCGACATCTATTTACGAGGTTAACTGCAGAAAGAGACATAAAGAAGCAAATTTGTTTCATGCAAGCAAGTTAGTGCCTTACTCTTTTTCTGGAGAAAAAGAGTCGTCGGCGGAGGAAGATGTAAATTTGAATCTTTGCGCTTTTGTCTAGTAGGATTAGTTCACCTACTAGACACTAGACGTCGCACTGGTACTGTACTGCGTACATGAGATGATACTTAGAGTTGACATATCAGTTAAGTGTATTAATTATTGTTAGACGGTTTAAGGACTATTAATCAATTGATTAGGTAAATAGAATGAATATTATTTTAGTTTGTAATTTATGTAAATATTTCTATTATAAATAAATTGTTTGATTAGTTTCAGATTAACTATCAATAGTTTTTTTATTGTCTGTCTTAACCCCAAAATACTTCCACATTACATACAGTTGAAATGCTATTTTTTCCGTTAATAATATATTAAAGCCGTTATATCCGGTTTCCGGTTGAATAAATAAAAATTAGGAATTAAATTATAGTAATATATGTATTGATTTCAAGTTATTGTTTTGATATCATGTTTTTGTATCCAACATTTGACCAAATTATTTAAGTGCAATGTAACTCGCATATTAAATTTCAAATTTTGCCCCAACTTTTAGAACAATTATTTGTATTTTATAAATATGTATTTCGACTACAAAGTAGTCATCATCAGTATAAATTAGTATGACAGTCGGAATAATTTATATATTCTCCAACTGTCATATTAAAAATCTTAGCTATTTATTTTTAATGATTCTTTAAAAAAAAAGAGATCTAGTAATGGAGCACAAATCTTTATATTTTTATATATATCGAGTTAATTCAAGAAACTGGTTTTCACTTCAAGCTTTGTAATACACACCTAGTACCCGATTCTGTATTTTAAGTGAGATCGCTCACTTCTCGCATTTTCATCTCCCGTGAGTTTACTCGCCTGATTCTATAAGGTTGTAGTGAAAATACGAAATTACTGAGTGAGATGATTTGGATCATAGATAATACATAGTAGTTATCTCTATGAATATAGTAGTGTTTGACATTGGCATCCGTGTAAAAATAAACAGCTTTGCTTTGATTGTTTAATTTTTCAATATTTCAATTTTTAAACATGAATGTGACTGATAATAATAATAAGAAAGAGGGGTACCGCATACGGGTCCCTAGCACCTAGACCAAGGGGTCCTCTGTGCCCTCCCTGAAAACACTGTCACCCGAAGGCAAGACGCCTCCGGACAAGAGGTGCCATTTTAAGCAGATGAAGCTATAGGATTCTGTTGAGGCCAGACGCCACACAGAAGGTCCATAACTTCTCCGCCGGGATTGCTCCCAGGATTGATGGATCCAAAGTTTTGGACCCAAACATTCTATATCTGACACCCTGCAGGCTTCTGCAGGTGCATACAACATGTATGGAGGTCTCATCGTCCTCCATACAGGCCCTACAAGTGTCCTGTCAAAAGCCCCACCACCCTTCTCAACTGCATTCTATTGAGTTTCAATTGAGCACAGTCGAATGGCCTAGCAGTGTTTATGCACAACTTGGCCTGTCGCATGCCCTGCGCAAAGTCCCAGTAATCGAGGCAAGCTTGTTTCAGCCACCCCTTGATTCGGTAAATTACGGAGCATCTTGCTATGGGAATGATAATGTGACTGATAATTGTGCAAATAATTTTAAATTTCAGCGCGGCCACCCCGACTTTGGACGAGGTAGATTCCGGAGGTAGATAGATAACCAAAGAATACATGTATACATTCTTTGACATTACCATGAAGAATATTTATCTATTCTTCATGGACATTACCATGCGTCGTTTCAAGCCATCGATTATTTCTCTCTCTCTCTCTACTTCTTTCCTTTCTCTCTTTGATCCACGTATACGTTAAGAAATTCCTTATCGAACAAACTCACGTGAGATGGCTCACATTTTCACTATGGTGAAAGTTACGGAATCGAGAGAAGTGGTCACATTTAGTATTTTCACCAGGTTTCAGTTACGGACTCTCTAGCGGTCACAGTTTTATTCCGATTGGAATGAAATTTGGTATTTGAGGCGCTTTCGGTATTCTAAAGGTCAAGTTCGTGGTTCAATGGGTAAAATCGGACGAGGGGAAATGTGGTTTACAGCGAAGGGGAAACACAAAATTTGACTATCTCCCTTAATATTTGAAAAATCGAAAAATTTATCAGGAGTTAAGTTGTAGGTACTAAGGTTTATTGTAATTTTGTTTCTTATCATTTTTCTGTTACACTAATATTGACTGAAATATTTACAATTAAAGATTGAAAGTTATAATTCTAAATATCTGTTCAGATATTTAGAATATAAATATTTTATGTTTTTAATTTATTTTTTATTATCTCTTTTTATTCTCTGTTCACATTAGAGTTTGAGAAAAATGATCAAGTAATGAATGGTAGCAAACTTGATTTTCTACAACTTTACTCCTTATACATTCTTTGATTATTCTAATATTAAGACAGATATTTAATATTTTGTGTTTGTTTGATACCAATATACGAAATATATTTTATAGGAAAAAATTTTGATTGTCGTTTCCATAGTAACTATAAACTATAATCGTTATACATCGTTCTATTTTGGCTATTAATAAATTTAATTTTTGCGAGTACTAAAGTTATATTAGATATTATATTTCATTTTGATCACACTAAAATTATGACTGCTGGAGAGTGATTTATGTATTCTAAGGAAATTCGCTAAGTTGACGCAGCTCCTGCGTAACGAAATTTTTTTTTATTATAAGGTTTACGGAAAAAATTTATTCTTTACAAAAATCTCTGCTATCGAAAATATTAACATTCAGCTTATCACTTTTAACATCGAATGTACAGGGTGCTTCAAATTGAAAAAGTTCGATAGGAATGTTTTGACCACTTCAATTTTAAATTAAATTGTGTACATTTTGGTTCTAAATGTAGACCATTTAGAACATATAATAAGGGAAACGGTTCAAGAAATCACTCCCGAGATATGTAGGAGTGTATTTAAAGAATTTTTTAAAAGAACAATTACATGTATGGAACGCGAAGGTGGATACGTTGAGGCAAAAACGAACTGAAGATAACTGTTGTTACTTACGTCAACAATAATAATTGTATTTGTAATGTAATGTATGAAAAATAAATGTTATTAATTATTAATTGTATTAATTATTTTGTTAAATATCATTCATTAAATGTTTCAAATCAGCAAATAAACATTTGCACAAGTACGATGACTGGTTAAATAACAGATAACGTGTTTTATAAGTATGATTTGCAAAATTTAATTTAAAATTGAAGTGGTCAAAACATTCCTATCGAAATTTTTCAATTTGTAGAGAATCGGTAAATTCGATGTCAAAAGTGAATAGCTAAATGAGATTTTTATAAAGAATAACTTTTTTTCGTAAACCTTATAATAAAAAGTTTTCCATATAGAACCAACTTAAAGTAGACACACTATATAAATAGTGTTTTTAACCCGACTTCAAAAAGGAGGATGGTTCTCAATTCGTCTGTATTTTTGTTTTTTTTTGTTTGTTATCTCAGATCTCCGTTATTTATTAACCGATTTTGAATTTTTTGTTTGTTTTAAAGAGTTTGGAAATCGAGGAAAACTCATTTTATATGTGATAACCGATTTTCGCGAATTTTTTTTTTTTTTTTTTGAAAAGATATACTCATTCTTAATGGGAAAATAAAATAATTTTTTGTAAAACCGACTTTACAAAAAAAAAACCGACCCAAAAAAAAAAATGTTTACAAAAAAAAAACAAAATGCTTGTAAATAAAATTGAAAATTGCACTTAAAATTAAAAAAAAAAAGGATAAAAAAAAATGTGTTATAAAAAAATTCACTAAAAGTTAGTAGGTCGATTAGTTGGTCTACCCATATTTAGACAAATAAAATCAGTTATAGAACTTCAAAGTCACTAAAAAGCGAGAAATAAAACCTATTTTGACAAAATGGAAACCCGACTTCAAAAACCAAATATTCTATAACAAAAAATGCACTAAAAAGTAAAAAAATAATTGCATATTCTTGTGTCAATTTTAGTTCACTTAGGCAAAATTTTTTAAATATATATGTACAATTATTGTTATTTTTGGAGGCGGTGTCCAAATTTTATGTGAATTTCTCTATGCTGACACCGATTCCAAAAATAACAATAATTGTACATATATATTTAAAAATTTTTGCTTAGGTGAACTGAAATTGGCACAAGAATATGCAATTATTTTTTTACTTTTTAGTGCATTTTTTGTTATAGAATATTTGATTTTTGAAGTCGGGTTTCCATTTTGTCAAAATAGGTTTTATATTTTTATTATATTTTTTTTTATTATCATTAATTTGTAATGATGATTTTAAAATCTTCACCATTAAAGTATATCGTTATTTTTTTTAAATCCATACAATTACATTTTTTCACCTTGGTAATCTTTAGTGTTACGAACAAAATGTGAGTTAAATTGTATTAATTTTTCATAGCTATTTTTATATTATAGGCGTCTTATATGCATCTCATGGCTATCTTATCTAATTTATGAAATTTATTATCGAATAGTTTATTATGATGATTATTTTTTCTTTGGCTATAATTACATTTATTTTTGTTTTTACACATACGTTTTTTTGGTTGTGATAAATTTAAACCCAGCCTCAAATATAAATATGCATGTTCATTTATTTATTGTGGAAATGTTATTTCGTACTTGCTTTTAAATTGTTTAACAAAATTTCAATACGTAAATTTTTTAAAATCACCACGTGTTTTCATAAATGTATTCATAATTTGAAAAATAACAATTTACTCGTTGACCATCATGGTTGGATTATTCGATAACAAATTACATTGTTTACTGTAAGATGTTTACAAACACTTTCGTTTCATTTACTTTTTATAATTTCAATTGTTATAGAATTCTATTAAATAATTTTTGCAATAAACATGGCATTCGATGGGATATCTCTTTTTTCAGTTATTTTTATGGTGAATACTATTTTAATATTTATCTTAATCCGCGGCAAAACCGTTCGAAAATCAAATCGCTTCCAGTATTTTATATACTGCGCATTTTACACAATTTCTACTGCTTATAAAATTATTAAAAATATTTTCAATTACATTAAATTCAATCAAAATTATCATATTTAAAAATATTGTGTACGGATGTGACAAATATTTATCAGGTATCGTTTATACGAAATCTTCATATAACTTCCATAACAATATATTAAATTAATTAATCTATCACAATTAGTTTGAAATTTAATAATAATAATTTCAATTTTTAATTTATACAAGTTAAATTAAAATAAATCGTCACATTAGCTAATCGTAACTATCTCCGGGATATGGAGTCAATGATATGTTACTCGTTGCTAATTTGGTGCGTGTTTCACAATGGAAGGATGTTCCAGCATGAAACCATTTTTCGACAGATTTTGCTCATTTTTTCACTGGCTAAAAATAACTAATTTCTAATAAATCTAATCTAATAAATCCCGAATTTTCAGAATTTTCGACCGTTTAGAAATTAAGATAATAGCAAAGTAATCATTTTCCCTCACACTCTCTCATTAGGAGCATGTAAAACTTCATGCCCCCGCCCAACTATTATCTGTTGTATTAAAAAAACACTGGATAGAATAAAAAAAAAACTAGGATCGTAAAGATAAATATTAATTAATTAATATTACAACTCTCGTCTTGGTAACTGGGTTTTATCCTTATTGTCATACTACGCTTTGAAAAATTAGCTTCGATCACGTAGCTCCAACGTGATGAATTTTTTTATGTACATAATAATATATTTTCAAATTTTTAATCGACTTGGAGAAACAATAATATGTGCCAGATACTACATATAATAGATCTTGATTTTGAAATTAAATTTTAAAATTTGTTCCAATTCCTAGATTAATTATTTATATTTAAAAAATACGAATTTCGACTACAAAGTAGTCATTATCAGTATGAATTAGGTAATCGTAACCAATCTCCGAGAAGATATGGTACTCGTTGCAAATTTAGATAAACTCATTATGAAATTCGAAAATATTCCCTGAAATCGAAATTTGGTCCATCGTGGATAAATGTAGTATAAATATGTGGATAAATATTAGGAAGTAGTGGAAGTGTTGGAAAATTAAATTAATTTTTTTAATCTTCAAATATATTAATTAAATCATTATACAAACAATGGTTTTCTTTAAAAACTAAATTGAACCAAAAACTAGAAAACAATTTTTTCTCTAGTGAATATAAAAAAACTGATCTGAATAATTCTCAACATTTCTAATATAAAATCATTGGGCGCTCAAAAAATGCTACTATTGTTATGTTACAACACGAGAGATCAAAGATTTATAAATGTTGAAAATTCTTCGCTTCAGCTTATAATTGGAGCCGGATTAGAAATTTTTAACCCTAAGGCTAATTTACTGTGGAAAATGCCGAATACTAAAAAATATTTTTTGTTATAAATACACAGTATTCAGAATTATAAATTTTTGTGTAACTCGTCACTAGTAATTATTGGATTTTAATAGAATCGAGATACTAAAAAAAAATTTTTGTCCATCTTATAGGGACCAAAAATTGAAGGATCTAAAGCTATAGTATTTTTAGCCACATGGTTTAAATATTGTATTGTACTTTGAAGACATGGTACGGAATGTATTCATGTATTCAAAGGAATATTGTTTGTCATATTAAACAAGTGTTTGTGTTCATTATGAATTAAAACGTCAGAGTCATGTTAAAATTTTTATTTTTAAACGTTCATGTTAAAATTTTTATTTTTAAACGTTCATGTTAAAATTTTTATTTTTAAACGTTAATTACTTTTTCAAATGTTCGATATGATGTTTTGAATGTTTCAGGAAAAATAATTGTGTGTTTAAACTTTGCAAATATTAAAGACTAAAAGTTTAGTAAACTTTCTCGGACAGTAACGCTGGTCAAAAAGCCCTGCCTGCCACTGAAATCAGTTCACGGTTAAATTAATCTAGATATCAGGTCACAGTGCTTTCGAAGGAAATGAAAAACCAGATACCTTAACAAAGAAGGGAATCAGATTACCTTTCATAGGGCCTAGATCGTATTTTAGGTATCCCAAAATCAGCATGTAAACAAGTGATCAACGATCTGCTCGTTGATCAATCGTTGTTTACTTTAAACACGCGAGCACTGGAAAAATATACCGTAACAATAACTCGGGAAAACAGTGAATGCATCCAAGATGCTGATCCTCGATGCATTCAATCTGAACAGAATACAACTTCGAAAGGTTACCAGTTTCATCACCGGTCATTATCACTAACGAAAGCATCTACACATAATAAGACTCCACAAGGGATTAATTATGTCCAGACTATGCGGCGAGGAGGAAGAAACATCTAGCTACATCATTTCTGTGAATCTCTTGGTTCAAGCAGATACAAAATATTGCGTGCATTTCACCCCGAATATAAGAACATTCAAGAAAAACTGATAAGTAAGCTTCTGGCTATGCCAAGATATAGAAGCAAACCTCGCCAGACTGAAGTAAAAAGTAGAGCACAATACCTATAGTAGAGGACCACCTCTACAATAGTAGAGGACCTATCTATCTATGTGAAATAGTGGTACAATATTAGCATAGAAGCATCTTAGTATCAAGCATCGAATTTGAAGAACGTTGTATTCAAGCATTCTTTACAAGTGGTTCAATACGCACTTGGTTGGTTTTTAAACTACTTAATTATATCTTAATTTATATTAATCTCTAAGAGAATAGTGAATGCATTAATTTGCATTCGTGTATTATATTGCAATGTACTTACATACTTCGATTTGGTTCATTATGTTTAATTATAAATTTTTCACTAAATAAAATCTTGAAAGGCAAAGAAATCATTATATTAGATAAAATCCGTTGAAACAATACAATTACGATCTTTTCTTGATCTAAACTTTCTGTACTTTCGATGTGAGAAATATGTGCCCTGAATATACAAAATAATAATAATCCATAAACGAATGTTATTATTATTATTATTAATGAATTTCCGAAAGAAATGCAACTATTGTTTTTGTACCGATGATACAATTTCGTAAAAATTTCTTCAAATGTTCATCGATCATACTTACTAGATGTTAAAAATGATCATCGTAAAAATTTATATATATATGTAAATTTGATCATCCTTATTGTAAGAAAGTTCTTTTTAATTCTTACTGTCATTTGCACACAGTATCAATTATTGGTTATGTGTCATGCTTATGACATTTATTTTTCGTAATTTTTTCTCTGATTTGTTAATTGACTAATTTTTATGTCACATTTTGTGTTTTGTCTTTCTATATCTTCGAGAATGAGAACTTCGAGAATGACGTCTATAAAGTTAGCACAGCCAAATGAGCACAATCGATTTTAATTAACACAACGATTTAGTGCTCTTTTTGGGCTAATTAATTGCGCAATTTTAATTTTTGTGCTCTTACCATTTCGCTGAAATCGATGGCTGTGCCAGCTTCAAAAAAAGGTAGATTTAGTGCTAATTATGTGCTTTCATAATATATCATTGGAAAAAATTTCGGATCACTATTTGTCAAAAAGCACCCCCAACCCGACAAGTTTCAAGAGTAAAATACTCAAAATTATCAGCACAATCGAACTTGAATAGTCAATTTCTAACGCATTAATAATAAGCTTTAAAATTAATTAGGTGGCGTTTTTAGTGCTCAACCCTTTATATTAAAAAACCATCCCCAACTCGACTACGAGCAAAAGTAAAGTACTTGAAATTATCAGCACAATCGAGCTTTAATAGTCGAATTCGAACGCATTAAAATTGTGCTTCAAAATTATTTATGTGGCGTTTCATTTGCTCAAACCTTCATGTTAAAAAATGACCCCAATGTTAAAAAACGATTCCCAGCTTGATGACGTACAAGCGTAAAGTGTTAGAAATTAACAGTACAATCGATCTTTAATAGTCAATTTCTAACGCATTAATAATAAGCTTTAAAATTATTTAGATGGCGTTTTTAGTACTCAACCCTTTATGTTAAAAAACAACCCCCAACTCGAATACGAGCAACGGTTGGTTTTTTAACATAAAGGGTTGAGCACTGAAAATGCCACCTAAATAATTTTAAAGCTTATTATTAATGCGTTAGAAATTGACTATTCAAGTTCGATTGTGCTGATAATTTTGAGTATTTTACTCTTGCAACTTGTCGGGGTGGGGGTGCTTTTTTTGACAAATAGTGATCCGAAATTTTTTCCAATGATTTATTTTGAAAGCTCATAGTTAGCTAAATCGCTGCCAGTGAAAATTTAATAAAAAAAATTTTCATATATGGCTGTGCTAGCTATTTTTGAAGCTGGCACAGCCATCGATTTCAGCGAAATGGTAAGAGCACAAAAATTAAAAATTGCGCAATTATTTAGCAATTTAGCACAAAAAGAGCACTAAATCGTTGTGTTAATTAAAATCGATTGTGCTCGTTTGGCTGTGCTAACTTTTATAGACGTGAACTTATGGTTCTCGATATATTAAATATATATATATATATATATATATATATATATATATATATATATATATATATATATATATATATATATATATATATATATATATATATATATATAAGTATAACATCCTGATGTTTCGATACCCATAAGTTCTCATTCTCAATGTTATAGAAAGACAAAACACAATATATGACATGAAAATTAGTCAATTAAGAAATCAGAGAAAAAATTACGACAAATATATGAAATAAATGTCATAAACATGACACATAACCAACAATTGATACCGTGTGCAAATGACACAAAGAATCAAAAAGAACTTTCTTACAATAAGTACAAGAACAAAAACCATAAACCATATTTTGACAAAATGGAAACCCGACTTCAAAAATCAAATATCCTTTAACAAAAAATAATTGCATATTCTTGTGCCAATTTTAGTGCACCTAAGCAAAAAATTTTAAATATTATATGTACAATTATTGTTATTTTTGGAGGCGGTGTCAGTATAGAGAAATTCACATAACTTTTGGGCACCGCCTCCAAAAATAACAATAATTGTACATATATATTTTAAATTTTTTGCTTAGGTGCACTAAAATTGGCACAAGAATATGCAATTATTTTTTGTTAAAGGATATTTGATTTTTGAAGTCGGGTTTCCATTTTGTCAAAATATGGTTTATTTCTCGCTTTTTAGTGACTTTGAAGTTCTATAACTGATTTTATTTGTCTAAATATGGGTAGAACTACTAAACGACCTACTAATTTTTAGTGTATTTTTTTATAACACATTTTTCATCCGTTTTTTTTTTAATTTTTAGTGCATTTTTTTATAACAGATTTTCAGTTTTTTTTACGTGCATTTTGTTTTTTTTTTGTAAACATTTTTTTTTTTGGGGTCGGTTTTTTTTTTGTAAAAAATTTTTTTGAAGTCGGTTTTTAAAAAAATTTTCTTATTTTCTCATTATGAATGAGTATACCCTTTCAAAAAAAAAAAAAATTTTGCAGAAATCGGTTAGCACATATAAAATGAGGATTTCCTCGATTTCCCGGGGATTCCCTTATCAGAATGCGATTTGGTGCCAATGGGACCAATAGGAATCCAAACCCTTTAAAACAAAAAAAAAATTCAAAATCGGTTCATAAATGACGGAGTTCTGAGGTGACACACATAAAAAAAAAAGCAAAAAAGAAAAAAAATACAGACGAATTGAGAACCATCCTCCTTTTTGAAGTCGGGTTAAAAATATGAAACATTGTGAAATGAATTGAGAGATTTGCCAAATGAAGAAATCAACAAAAGAAAAATTATTATACAAACCGACCAACCATCACGAAAAATGAACATTGTTCAATCACGAATTGAACTTATAAACCACTATAGTGGCGTAATCGCAACTTTGATCGAACGAACTATAATTATTTGCATAATATTTGTTATTGCAAAAACAATATATTATTCACATAAAAATATATTATGTAATTGTAAAAAGCCGAATGATAGATTATAACCCATAGTTTTAGTAAGTTAATTCGAATAGTTCAAGTCCGCAAGACAATAATTATACCGCCAAAATTAATACTCCTTTTTTACAGCTTATTAAAAGGACAATTTTATATCAAAATTAAAAGTAGTGTGTGAAACAAATGAATCTAAATTTATTCCAACCAAATCCTTATTTTCAATTGTTCCACACCTTTTTTTTACCATTCTCGTACTAAGTGTTCTTTTGTGAATCTCACGTGTCTTTTGGTGATTTGGGTAAGTTTGTTTTTTGACAATTTATCACATTATCACAATTTAAGACACATATTCATAAATTCACCTCATTTCGTAAACCCTATGTTTGATATTGGACTAAAAACCGCAAATTGTAGAATCCGCCCCCTTTTTACTTAACAGTCCATTTTTACTGACCACATTGTCTAATATCGTACATTTGGTCCTTCGAGCCGGATTGAATCATTTTTTTAGATATCGCTATTTCTGGAAAATATTCGGGCTAAAATCTTAATTAACTTCATTAATATTATAGTTTATTGCTTATAAAATCATAATAAGTTTCATAAATTGATAATTTTGAATATATTTTTATTGGAAATATCAGTTATTGTAACAAAATATGCCGTGTACAATTTTTGTACATTATAGTTCGTCTCAAAGAAGTTGTGTTCAATTTTCTTTATATATCTTCAAACTTTAGACATTGAACTAGTTTAATTATTGATTATATTATAATTGATTTCTATTTGTTATTTTATTTTCTTTTGGAATACTTTGGGTTAATGATTTAATTATTATTTAATAATTGTCTATTTATCCGAAATGATTATAATTTGGTTATTTTTGGTTATTGTATTTTGAAATGGCAAGCCAGGATGAACAACAGTTAACCTTGTTAACAGCAAAAAAGGAATCACTCTTCCGCAGAGTTCAATTATTATACGATTGTAGTAAAAACATAGAAGGTAAAAAAAACCTAAAAGATTTCCAAGTCAGGTACGAAAGCTTACTAGAAATTCTTTTATAGAGATTATTGATTCCATTAATATTCTTCAAATGAAAATGGATAAAGATTTTGTAACTGACTTTCAAGCTTTGGATAGTTTTGAAGAACTTTGTGGTCATGCGCAATTAGTAGCTCGACGTATCTCCGAAGTAGACTCCGTTGTCGATACTTAATTCTCAACCGCATAGGTCATTGCCAAAATTACAATTACCCACGTTTTCGGGAGAAATAGCACAATGGCCTATATTTTATCAATGCTTTAAGAGGATTCACGATAATTTAGGGGAATTAAAGGGAAATGTACTGACCATATGTTCAGGTATCCCTCCTATATCAGAGAATTATCCAATTATCTGGCAGGCCTTAATTGATAAATATGAGGATAAACGGGGTTTAGCTTCTTCATATTTAAAGCAAATTTTCGAATTTAAGTGTTCCAATTCAGAATCAGCAACGTATTTGAATTTATTTGTAGAAAAATTGTATACCGCGATAGTTGCATTACAAAAATTGAATATTCCCGATTTATCTAATTTTATTTTTTCATATTTGGCTTTGTCTAAATTAGATCCTGAAACTTCTCAACTGTTTGAAATTACCAGGAAGCGTGAACCACGATCATTATCCAGTATAACGTTGCTAAAAAGTTGGTAGTTTCACTCTCCCCGAAAGATATAATTTGGAGTTAAAAAAACGCCTCTGCATGAATTGTTTGAGCAATAGGCATCTTATTGCCAAATGTGCTTCGAAATCCAGTTGCTTTAAATGTAAACAACGTCATCACAAACTGTTACATTTTGAGAAACAAAACTCCTCGCCAAAGGTTGCTCTGGAAGCTCCTAATAAGGTAACTGTTTCTGATATTAATACTTCAAGCTCTGATACCAAGAATGGGGAGTTCTTGCCTACGCATAGTCTCTGTTCAATTACGCTCTGCAACCAGCTCAAATCCTCTGGTACAACCGTTTTGTTATCTACCGCTGTAGTTAATATTTTGGATTCTAATGGAGAAGAACAACGCGCTCGTTTTATATTATACAGTGGTTCTCAAGCACACATGTTAACCTTGGAATATCGTAAGCGTTTAGGCTTACACAGTTCAAAAGTATACAGGTCGGCTAGTGTATCGGGTCAACTTTGATTGCAGTTCATGGACAAAATGATACTATTTTCTTCACGTTATGACTCATCAAAGGTTTATACTATCCAAGTATTGGTAGTGAATAAAATAACGGATAAGTTGCCCACGACACCAGTGGGTATTGAATCGATTTCTTATCTAAGGATTTACCTCTTGCTGATGATAATTTTAATCGACCAGGTCCAATTGACGGGATAATTGATGCACAATTATTTCCACACTTATTCGTCAATGGTAAAACAATTACTTTACAGTCTTCACCAATAGCTATTGAAACCACTCTTGGTTATATGGTCATGGAATGTGTTCCCATTTTATCTTCAAGTGACCAGCTTCAAAGTTGTACTCTCGCTCCTTTGGAAACTATTTTCAAACGATTCTGGGGATTGGAGGAAATTACGACGTCTATAGCGCTTAGCCCGGAAGACCATGAGTGCGAAGAACTCTTCGTATCTAGCATGAAGCGAGATATTTCGGGAAGGTTTGTAGTTGCTTTATCTTTCAAGATGGAACCGCCTAATTTAGGAGATTCTTGTCAGCCCGACGTCGTTTCATTTGCTTAGAAAAGAAATTCCAATCCTCACAATCTTTAAAGTTAGAATATGATAAAGTCATTAAAGACTGTTTAGCATAGGAACACATGAGGGCCGTCATTGAGGATGATCTCGGTGCTCCTTCCTATTACATACCGCGTCATCCTGTTTTGAAGGTGAGTTCTTCAACTCCACTTCGTGTGGTGTTTGATGTCAGTATGAAAACATCGTCAAACTTTTCATTGAATTCTTCAACTCCACTTCGTGTGGTGTTTGATGCCAGTATGAAAACATCATCAAACTTTTCATTGAATTACATTTTGCATACTGGACCGAAACTTCAAAGTGATATTTGCAGCATATTTCTTAATTTTAGATTATTTTCCGTGCTCTGATATTCGTCAAATGTATCGCCAAATTATTTTCTCTAAACCGCATAGACGATACCAGCATATACTTTGGCGTTTTTCCCCGGATGAACCGATTATTGAATATAATCTAAATACAGTTTCTTTCGTTATTAAAACTTCTTCCTATACAGCGCTTCGAGTCATTCAAGAATTAGTTCGTATTGAGGCTCAAAGATTTCCGAGAGACTTTTATGTTGTCTTAGAGACTTTTATATTGACGATTTTGTGTCTAGTATTGATTCACTGGAAGGAGCGAAAATACTGTACTCGGAAATAGTAAATTTATTCAAGTCAGGAGGTTCTGTTTTGGTGAAATGGTCATCTAACTGTAAACAACTGTTAGAACTTGTCCCTTGCGAGCGGTATCTCACAGACAGTGGAATCCACATCTTGATACCCTGTCTTTCAAAATGAATATTATCAATCGTGAATGCTCTAAACGGATCATTATATCCACTATAGCCCAGGATATTTTTGTCACCAGTTACATTAGTTACACCAGTCCCACCTTGATTATGATGAGGTAATAGTATCAAAATGGACACGCTTTATAGAAGAATTACCGCTCCCAGGTAGTTTCCAAGTACCATACCACGTTAATTATTTCGTGAATAGTTCAGTTATTCTAGTATCATTCGCAGACGCTTCAGAGAAAGCATACGCTAGTGACTTGATATCCAAAGGCGCGATTCGATTCCTTGTTGACGAGTTAATTTTTTCATATCAGTATTTAATTTAATTAAACATACGCTAGTGTGGTTTATTTACAAACAATTTCTCATAACCGTAAAGCTTCAGTCTCACTATTATACGCCAAATCAAAGGTAGCACCTTCAAAAACCATTTCCGTTCCCCGTCTAGAATTATTTGACTCCTATGGTTCTCGTATGCACATTCAAGAAATTTACGCCTTTTCTGACAGTACTGTTATTTTAAATTGGCTCAATGCTTCACCCTCTAGATGGGTAACATTTGTAGCTAATCGGGTAACATAGATCACCGAAGTATTACCTAAAGAAAAGTGGTATCATATTGATGGCCAATCCAATCCAGCGGACCCGTTATCTCGTGGTTTATCCTTATCTGAATTTTTAAACCATCCACTTTAGTTAACTGGGCCATCTTGGTTATCGTTTGATAGAGAACACTAGCCGATAAAACCATTCGATAAATTTTGGCAAGTAATTTAGAACAGAAAATTGTATCGTTCCCATTAGTAGAGCCGGAAGACAACCGTCTTCATGAGTTGATTACAAGATGCTCGAGTTGGTGGAAACTGATACGTACTACAGTACATGTTTTGCGTTTCCTGCATGTATTGATCGGGAAGGACTGTATCACCGCTAATGAATTGGAAAGTGCAGAACTTATTTTAGTCAAAACTGTACAAATGATTCATTTCAAAGAAGATATTGAATTGTTAAAATTAGGGAAAGAATGTTCCTCTTATTTAAGAAAATTACGACCATTTTTAGAAAATGGACTCCTGGTGTGGGAGGACGGTTATCAACTCCGCATTAACGCACGAACAATAACATCTTTTACTTCTGCCGAAAAAGGATCCATTTGTAAATTTACTTATAGATCTTTATCACCGCTCAAATTTACATACTGGACCTTTTTTGACCTCACCGCTCATTCGGCAGAAGTATTGGATTCTCGCTAGTAGAGAGGTCATACGCAACCGCATACAACCATGTAACTTTTGGTTTAGATCAAAAAAAAAAAATCATGTTACCCTAATGACAGACCTTCCAACTCCTCGAGTACATGAGTCTAAAGCGTTTTATCATACGGGTGTAGATTACCTTGGGCCTATAAATATTACTATTAGCAGAAAACCAGGGCACAAATCGCAAAAAGCGTACATTTATCTTTTCATTTGCCTCAGTGTTAATGCCATCCATTTGGAGCTAGTTAGTTCTCTATCTACCAACCATTTCTTACAAGCGTTCAAACGCTTTTTAGCTCGTCGTGGGTAATGTGCTTATCTCTATTCTGATCAGGGGACTAATTTTGTTGGAGCCAAGTCAAATTTAGATGAACTATATCATTGACTTAGTGACCACAAAAAGTTTTCAAAGCAATTGATGACAAATTGTTGACTGCTACTATGTTTTGCGACTTAAGTAAGGCATTTGACTGTGTCAATCATGATATTCTTTTGGAAAAACTTTAAAGGTATGGCATTAGAGGTATAACCCTTAATATAATTGAATCATAATAATAATAATAATAATTGGAATTTATTCAATGAATTTTTGATACAAAATATAGAATAAGTCATCACATATCAAATAATAAAATATAAAATATAAAATATTAAAATTATGCATAAAAACAAGGAATATAAACAAGTCTGTTTATATTTATTAAAATATATATACATTCAAAAAACAAAATTAAAATAAATTTACTTATACAAATCTAGGAAATCATCCAGCTTGTATGGCGCGATTTTAATAAGATCTCCTTTTAGCTGTCTTTTCAACTCTGACAGTTTCATATTTCTAATATTTTGGGGTAAAGTGTTATAAATTTTGACTATGTTATTATGTGGACTATTTTGTACTGCAGCTATGGTTGTTTGAATCGAACATAGTTGAGTATTGTTTCTCGTATTATAATTGTGAACATCTGATCGCATTTGGAATAACTCGCCAAATCTTTTAAAAAAGGTTACACATTGTATAATAAATATTGAAGTTACAGTTAATATATTGTAGCTCTTAAATAATTCTTTGCAACTAGTTCTTCGGACTACTCTTGCAATAATGCGTAATACTCTTTTTTGAATTTTTAATATTTTTATAATGTTTGAAGAGTTACCCCAAAATATGATACCTAATCACAGATTCTATGTGGGCATAGTAGGTTGAAATTAACACGTCTTTTGCTACAAGTGCATTCAGTTGTCTAATTAAATAGATGTTTTTGTTTAATTTCTTTTCTATTTTTTCAATATGTTCCATCCATGTTAATTTGTGGTCTATTGTTAGCCCCAAAAAGTTTACAGAATCAGATAGTGTAAGGTCTGGGTGATTCATTAACGGCAATACGTTTTCGTTGTATCCAAAACTGCCCAGAGTTTTTGAAAGGTTCATCACAAGCCCATTTCCCCGATACAAACACGAAGATTTCGACAAGGCATTATCTACTTCAATGCTCAAAAGTTCTCTGTTTTGAGCTTCAATTAAAATGGTAGTATCATCAGCGAACATTGTGGTCCTACAAGATATGTTTATCGGATAATCGTTTACGTATAAGATATACAGAATCGGTCCCAGTACTGACCCTTGTGGCACTCCAGACCGTACGAGCACCCATTCTGATTGTTGTTTCGTTATTCGGTTATTTTTTATTGTTGTCAGCTCTGTGCATTGTATTCTATTTTTTAAATACGAAGTAAAAAGTTGAAGTGCTACACCTTTCACTTGGTACTGGTTTAATTTGTCCAGTAAATTTGCATGATGGACACAGTCGAATGCCTTGCTTAAATCTAACATTAAAGCACTAGCTGGCATTTTTTTATTCCACGAGTTCGTTAGGAAGTACAGGGTGCCAAAATAACCTTGTTTATGTTCCTGTTTTTTACAAAACCATTTTGCTCGCTTCCAATAATATTAAATTTTTCTAAAAAATTGCACAATCGATTTGATAAGGCCTTTTCAAAAATCTTCGCAAAGTTCGAAAGCAACGAAATGGGCCGGTAATAGAGCGATGGGCCGGTAATAGGTAATAGAGCGCATATTTAATAGAGCGACGTTAATCAGTATCTGTGCCTTACAACACCAAATCCGACATGAAGCTGTCAAAAATTGAAGGGCCCCAAGGAAGTGTGTTGGGTCTCCTTTTATTTTTGCTCTACGTAAATAATCTGCCAAACTTTATTGGACATACTGATCTCATTCTATACCCAGATGACATTTCTGTCACCGTCACAAGTGATAATCTGAAAGACCTAGAGGTTAAAGTAAACGCGCTGACTTCATGGTTCCAACCCAATCGATTGTTATTAAATGTTAGTAAGACAAATTTCATACATTACAAAACTAAAAATAAAACACATAATGTATACTTCTAACATCATTTGCTCATATGAACCAATCTTAAATGTCACGAGTATGAAGTTTCTGAGAGTAATCCTGGATGATAATTTAACGCGGGCTAACCATTGCATTGAATTGGCTAAAAGTTTGAATTCATTAACGTAGCTATTTAGAAATTTAAGAGAGAATCTAAGTAAAAAAACAGCTATGGTACTACTATTCATTGGTTCATAGCAGACTTAAATATGGAATTTTGTTATGGGGGTCTTCCTCTCTCTCAATCAACACAAATTTTCATAAAGCAAAATAAAATATTACGAGTAATTGTTGGTGTTGGCCAGCAAATTTCTTGTAGACAATATTTTAAGGATCTGAGAATCTTGACGCTCTCCAGTATATACATTCTCCATTGTCTCGCCAACATAAAGAAGAATATTCATACGGTAGATCAAAATAACTTTAATCACACGTATTATACAAGACATGGTAGCGACTTAAGAGTACCCAAGCTCAACTTAAATGTCTTCGATGGTCCATCTTATAATGGCTTAAAATTTTTCAACAAGTTTCCATCTCATATAAAGCTTGAACGTAACCAAAGGAAGTTTGAAACCGCCTGCAAGAATTTACTGCTGGATCATTGTCCATATAATGTGGATGAATTTTTTTCTACCAACCATAATGTTAGGAATATATGACGAACTAATATATATTATATTTGTACATCATTTCTGGTATAATGAAGTATTATTATTATTATTATTTAGTTGTCTCCGACGAGTATAACCAGACTATAGGGGATGAACTTGCGTTTCGAAAAATAGACTGGAAGTTCAATGTACCAGCAGCACCTCATTTCGGAGGTATTTGGGAAGCTAATGTCCGTTTAGGTCAGACACATTTATATAAAGCCGTGAACAATCAGCTTTTATCATATGAAGCACTGACGACTAAGTAAATATGAAGTACTAACCCAAATTGAGCCTTTATTGAATTCTAGACCCTGTGTGTACTTAGTTCGAATCTGACCTCACCACTGGCCTTAACACTTAGCCATTTTCTAACGCTTAGTCCATTACAAAATTTACCTGCACCGGACTTGACTGCAGAGCCACTTAATCGACATGACCGGAATGGTCATGGATGAATGGTAGTTCCTTTAACAAGATGTAGTACCACCTCTAAAATGGCCTCTTGGCATCGTGGAAGAGACTTTCCCTGGTAAGGACAACATAGTTCGAGTGGTTTCTATTCGCACGAAACAAGGGCGGTTTAAGGGACCAGTGGTAAAAGTTTGTCCACTACCGTGGCAATAATGGAATCATACATTTTTATTTTTATTTTTTTCTCTTGCCTCGAATAAGGATCCTACGCATTTTTTTTTTCAGAATTTTAGAATTTTTGTGTTTTTTTAATTTTTATTTTATTTTATATTTTCATATCCCTTGACTTCTGAAATTATATTTCATGATGGGGGAAATGTTCAATAACGAATTGAACTTATAAGCCACTATAGTGGCGTAATCCCAACTTTTATCGGACGAACTATAATAATTTGCATAATATTTGTTATTGCAAAAAAAGATATTATTCACATAAAAATATATTATGTAATTGTAAAAAGCCGAATAATATATTATAACCCATAGTTTTATTTAGTTAATTCGAATAGTTCAAGTCCGCAAGACAATTATACCGCCAAAAGTAATACTCCCTTTTTACCGCTTATAAATAGGACAATTTTATATAAAAATTAAAACTAGTATGTATTATATAAAAATTAGAAACTAAATTTGAATCTAAATTTATCCCAGCCAAATCCTTATATTCAATCGATCCACACCTTTTTGGTGATTTGGCTAAGTTTGTTTTTTTGACAATTTATCTTAGTTTTATACACATTTCCATAAATTTACCACATTTCGCAAACCCTATGTTTGATATTGGACTAAAAAACCGAAAATTGTAGAATCCGCCCCCTTTCTACTTTACTTTTTATTTTTACTGACCGCATTGGTCTAATATCGTACAAACATAATAGATAGAAAAACTTATTCAATTATTTTTATATTTATATTGACACAATTTATTATAAAATAAAACCTATTTTGACAAAATGGAAACCCGACTTCAAAAATCAAATATTCTATAACAAAAAATGCACTGAGAAATTCACAGCACAGAGAAATTCACATAACTTTTGTACAACGCTTCCAAAAATAACAATAACTGTACATATATATTTAAAAAATTTTGCTTCGGTGAACTAACATTGGCACAAGAATATGCAATTATTTTTTTACTTTTTAGTGCATTTTTTGTTATAGAATATTTGATTTTTGAAGTCGGGTTTCCATTTTGTCAAAATAGGTTTTATTTCTCGCTTTTTAGTGACTTTGAAGTTCTATAACTTATTTTATTTGTCTAAATATGGGTAGACCAACTAAACGACCTACAAACTATTAGTGCATTTCTTTAGAACACATTTTTTTTATCCGTTGTTTTTTTTTTTAATTTTTAGTGCATTTTTTCATAACAGATTTTCAGTTTGTTTTACATGCATTTTGTTTTTTTTTTTGTAAAAATTTTTTTTTTGGGTCGGTTTTTTTTGTAAAAAATTTTTTTGAAGTCGGTTTAAAAAAAAAAATTTTCTTATTTTCCCATTATGAATGAGTATACCATTTAAAAAAAACAAAATTTCCCAGAAATCGGTTATCACATGTAAAATGAGGATTTTCCTCGATTTCCTGGGGATCCGCTCATCAGAATGCGATTTGGTGCCAATGGGACCAATGGGAAACCAAACCCTTTAAACAAAAAAAAAATTCAAAATCGGTTCATAAGTGACGGAGTTCTGAGTTGACCGACGACTTGAGTACCATCCTCCTTTTTGAAGTCGGGTGAATGAAGTAAATCCCAAACCAAGAAAAAACACAATGGGGTGAGAATAATAACAGAAATAACAAACAGCCACAGAAATATCACTTATTGAATATCACAGAAGAAAATTAAAAATCACAGAAAAGCAGTTAAATAATACAATGCATATATAAAAAAATAAATAATATACGAATGATTAAAAATATAATAATCCAAAAACTACAATGTGAAGAATGTTGATGATGTACATATGTTAACGTAGATGTGTATGAATTAGTTCGTAATCATACCACTGATAAATAATTCATTACGCATGCTCTAACCATATTGGGACTGAATGTAACAGCTAAACAGGTGATTGTTTTTTGCAAACGAGAAAATTGAATTGTAATGGTTCAAGAACTGGTTTTGGTCAGTTAAGCTATTAATATTATCCAAGGAGGAGGACGTATAGCAATTTTCCAAGTTGAGTCTGGTATGTAAATGATTTTCTCGTTTTAATATATGAGCATTGTCGAAATCCGAAACACAAAAACTGATCCTTTTGTCTTTATGTTTTATTATAAGGGAAGAAATTGATCATTTATACAGAACCAAAAATACACTCAACATTAACATCAACAATTTATTCAATTATCTCAGTAACAATTTACATGTGGTACATTTGCAGTTTATTTACAATCATTTTTCACAATTTTATTCACAAATCTCATCTCAATGCAAACAAAAACACCTTAATAAGTTACAGTCATTGCAGTCCCACATTTTGGATGGATTCTCCGTCGACACGTCTTGGATTGTGAACAGAACCGTTCTGATCCTTCCTAAAGAAGTCTTGTTACTTTCTTCTTTTCTTTTTCTTTTGTCACTTTCTCTCACTTTCAATGTGAATAGAAACAAGAATGTTAAAAATTTAGTCAATTCTGTTTTTGATATTATTTCAAATATTGAATCACATTTTTACAATATTGATGATGAAGTAGCTACCAGGATCCGTTCGCAATATTAACTTCCTTTGTTAATTTACAAATTTCGTTTAAGATAAATCGGATATCTTTATCACTAAATACATTACTATTCAACACCACCAAAAAGTTTCTGCAATCATATCCAGAATTAATTTTAATTAATTTTGATAAAGGAAATCGCACCATCTTGATGTACAAGAATGAATACGATTCTTACGCCAATGATCACCTTGCTGATTATTCTCTATACATTGAATAAGGATCCCCTGTTAACAATGACAAGACAAAATAATTCACTAGTTAAAAAGTTCCAAGCACATTGATGGATCACTTTATAAGAAGTTGTTAAGCACACATGCGTCTTTAGCAAAGATTTATTTTTTACCCAAAATTCATAAAGAGGAATTTAAGGTGCGTCCCATATCCCACTTACAATTTATCTAAATTCATCGTTGAACCTCTCAAATTGGCTTTGAAGGTCCCGTTGTCTATCCCCAGTTCTTTCTCGCTGATTGTTGATTTACAACTATTGACTATTTCTGCAGAAGACAGGCTTTGGTCTTTCGATATCGAAAGTATTTACACTTCGATTCCTGTCGACGTTGCGATAACAGCTGTGAAAAGACATTGGAGATATATCAAAAATCATACCAATATCAAGCAAACATTGTTTTTGGATATAGTACGTTTGTGCATTAATGGCACGTATTTCACATCACAAGTTACACCACAAAATTTTACAAACAAAACAATGGATTGTCTATGGGATCGATTTTGGCTCCAATAATATCTAATTATGTCCTCAACATGTTGTTAAATGATGTTTTTGACAATTTTCCGTTGCTTAAACCATCGTTTATCAAATATTACGTGGACATTTTATTGGTTTTGGATGATAACAGGAGTGCGCCTTATTACAATGTTTGAATGATTTCCATCCGAACATTAATTTTATCAGCGAGAAAGATGGATTGTAACTGAAATTTCTTGATGTTCTGTAGATTCGAGACCCAAACTCGCTCTAAATTGTCCACGATGTGGAATAAAAGATCATACCATTCATTAAGAATGCTGAATTACCATTCCGACTTCCATTCTAACATCAATTCTCGGTTGTTTTCAACACTGCTTTTACAGCACTTAAATTTACTTCCCCAGCTCTTAGACCTGCAACTGTTACAATGTTTAAAGAATTGTGTAAAATCAACAATTTTCCAAACACCATGATCGACAATATCATTAAAAAGCTACCATCAAGGTGTATAATGGCTCACCTGTCAACAGAGATACCAACTGTCGAAGTATATGACTATTCCTTTCACTCACAATTTTCCACTTAACTTGAGAAAATCATTGCAAGAAATAGGGCTAAAACCTATTTTTAAAAACAACAATCGAGTCTCTTCGCTTTTCACGCATTTAAAAAAACCATAACCCTTGCTTCAAGCCCATAATGTCGTTTACAAGGTGAGTTGTTTGGACTGTTCCAAGTCCTATGTTGGACAATCTTCACAAGTCCTCTCTGACAGGATGTACCACCATAAATATGATCTTCACCGTGGTAATCTCTCCACAGGCCTTCAGGTTCATTCCTTGGAAGATGACCACAAAATGAATTTCGACAATCCTCATATTTTGAAACGAGAAAATCACATACCAGACTCAACTTGGAAAATTGCTATATGTCCTCCTTGGATAATATTAATCACTTAACTGTTAACTGTTTTTGAATTATTATATTTTTAATCATTCGTATATTATTTATTTTTTATATATACGTTGTATTATTTAACAGCTTTTCTGTGATTTTTAATTTCCTTCTGTGATATTCAATAAGTGTAACCCCATTGTCTTTTTGTTTTTTTTTTTGGTTTGGGATTTTTACATTTTTTTGGTTGTTTTTAACTTTCTCACTCGATCTGAGGCATTAATAATTTCTAAATTTTCAACTTTTGCGTTTTATTAATCATTATAATTTTATCTCTGTGAAATAGTTAGAGGTAGATTGTAAAGGCTGCCCTGGACGGGCTACACTTCGACCATGAGGTCCATTGTGATGCCTTAGGATGTGAGAATGTGAGTGGAGTGGAAGGAATTTGTGAGTAGACTATCGGTAGGATATGCGGCTGCAGCCGACTATGGTAGGAACTATGCCGATATTCATCTGGAGTTCGTGAAGGAAACTGCAGAAAACCTTCTCAAGCATAGCCGGTTACTTCGTTCTTGTCCATACGCCGACAGTTTAATCAATCAACCGCCCCTTTTTTTTTTTTATAATTGACAAACTGCCGATGTCGGGATTCGAACCCATAACCTCCCAGTTTCCAAGTACTGCATACTGCGCAGACATGACGCCTTAGACCGCTCGGCTACTTGACTGGTTGTGAAATAGTTACTTTATTTTATAATAAATTGTGTCAATATAAATATAAAAATAATTGAATTTGAAGTTTTTCAATTTATTATGTTAATTTTTTGTGATGGTTGGACAGTTTGTATAATAATTTTTCTTTTGTTGTTTTCTTCATTTGGCAAATCTCTCAATTCATTTCACATTGTTTCATATTGTGGTTTTTGTTCCTGTACTTATTGTAGGAAAGTTCTTTTTGATTCTTTGTGTCATTTGCACACAGTACCAATTATTGGTTATGTGTCATGTTTCTGACATTTATTTTTCGTATTTTGTACTTAAATTTTTTCTATGATTTCTTAATTGACTAATTTTCATGTCACGTTTTGTGTTTTGTCTTTCTTAATCTTCGAGAATGAGAACTTATGGTTCTCGAAACGTCAGGATATTATATTTCTAAAATTTTCGTTAATTCAGGCAATAATTTTTCATCATTATTCAATTAAATATTTAAAAATTTGAAGTAAAGTTATAGAAAATTTACTATAATTTTGTTTCTAATCATTTTTTCTATTACACTTATATTTACAGAAATATTTACAAGAGCTCTGAGGAAACTCTTTACTCTGAGGAAATTCGCCAAGTTGAAGCAGCTCCTGCGTAACGAATTATTCAATTATCACAAATTTCAAAATATTATTAAGGATGTTAATGCATTTTACTTAATATTAGATAAAATTTTTAATCTTTGATATTTGGCAAACGTAATGTCATAATTATGTTTCACCAAAAATTCAAAAGGTCTTATCGATATCGAATATGATCAATTTACTTATTACAACGATGCCAACTGAACATATTTAGTATTAAATATATGCTTAGTATTTTAACATTTATGATTCAAATTACTATATTATGTTGTAGGTACTATAATTGTTTTGACAGTGATTATTCAATATTTTTGGGTTCGTATGTTTTAAAAAAAATTAGTTCGTTAAGTTCAACTTTATAAGGTATTTGATTTTGAAAGAAATGTAAAGGAAATTTTTAGAAAACTAGAAAATTATTCCAGTTGTATAAAAAATTAAGTATGCACGAATCGTTTCGTATACCATGTTACAAATTTCATCTTTGAGTGAACACAATCAGTAAAAATAATAATTATTTTTATTTTATAAATGCAAAACATTTAGATTAATATCATATCACGGTAATGTACACAAGCAAAAACCCCTTAAACTCGTTGAATTTCATCAAATTTTTAAGAAACGTTATAAGTGAACACTACCTTAAACAACTTATTCGTTTGAGGATGTTAGCAAAGCTTCTATACTTTTGAGAAGTAAATTTGAAAAATAAAAATACATTAAGATTATTCACAATTTGTATTTTGATTTCTATAAGTATTATTCACAATTTGTATTTTGATTTCCATAAGTTATCGTTTGTATCGCTCGAGTTAATTGGATAACTCGATGTTTTGGAGATTATGGTCGTTCAAATTTCCATGGATAGAGTTTGTTGGGAAAATAAAATCGTTATATCTTTTGGTAATTATAACGATTTAAATTTCCACAAATATAGCTTTTTGGGTAACGAAAACTATGGGTTGCTTATGCTTTTGGAAATTAAAACAGTTCAAAATTCCAAAAAACATTCCGACCATTAGTTTCCATTGACCCGCGATTGGGGAAGATTTTCTTTTTCATTTTTCCGATTTCACATTCTTATAAAACGAAAAACCCTACATTTTGAGCGACGGTTAATTTGATTTTTTTTCTATTCGATTACAATAGTTATATTTATTCATTTATATTGTTACACTATTTAAAAGCAATTAAAATATTTAAATGTAAAAATAATTGATCAGTAACAAAACTTTGAACTTGAAATAATAATTAAACAGACTCACAGAAACTAACGGATTCTAGTTACAGAATTTATATAATTTTGTAAACAAATACATAATGTAAAATTTAATCATAATTAGACCGATATTTCGAATGCAGTACAATCATTGTCATTGATAATGCTTGCATAAAGTAATAAAGTAATTTATTGATTGTTAACTTCTTAAATAATTTTTAATTTTTATATCAATATAGAGGAGGAAAAGAAAATAAGGTTTTGGTTGTTTGTTATCGTCAAACCGAAACTTTATTAAAGACTTTTAATTTTTAAAAGATTTTCACACCTATCTCACAAAAATGCAGGTACCGTTTTGAGAAAATTCGAAAAACCAAAAAATCATTAGTCTCGTTTCTGGTGAATTTCGAATAAAAGAAACTTGGTAATATTGCAGTTTAGCGACTTTTGCCAATTTCAGAGCTAAAACAAATTGTAATAAAACATGAAAGGGGTATATTTGGATCTATAAAAACCGGGGAAAGAGTGACATTTTTAATTGTTTGTTTATAAAAAAAGTGAAAAACTCTGCAAACAAGATCGATATTATTATAATATCATTTTGTATATTATTATATTACGGTCGATGAATATTTCAACCGAGAACTTACAATCTTTCACTTCATCAGTCATACCACGAGTTGGTTGGGCTTGCACCCCCGCACTAAAAGGCGCTCTATATAATTCAGATATTGTGGCAATAACTATAGTACTCGGTTGGAATAGTACTCTTATTGAATTTTAAGTTTTGCCACAATATCTGAAATATATAGAACGCGGTTGGAATAGTCTTCGACCATAATATCATAATATTATAATAATATCGACCTTTTTTTGCACAGTTTTTCACCTTTTTTAAACAATTGAAAATCTTACTCTCCCCCTAGGTTTTATTGATCCAGAGGCCCTAAAATATCCCTTTTTCGAATCACAAAATTTTTTTGGGAAAAACCCATTGGAAAAAACTGCAATTTTACCAAAAGTTTATTCAACCTCAAATGATACAAAATTTAACTGAACATTTGAAATTCAATTCGATCAAAGTGTCAAAAAACGCTGAACGAAAAGATCATGAAATCCTTATAATAACTTTTTTCGATATGTTTTGCATTTTTCATTTTTGTCACTTAGATTGCTTTGAATTTCGAGTATTCAATTATGATATCTGTATGTCCTAACACATTTACTGTTCATATAATGATTTCACAGACTCCCAACCATCCGTCCACAAAGATCAAAGGTGTAAAATAAAATGATATGTTCGGCACCTGTAAACCCCAAAATCTGTAGATACGTTGACTACTCTATATCGATTTCGGACATAGAACACATAACTTCTATACTATATAAGGTCGCTGTAATGTATATATAGAGAGAGACATTAAAGGCAATAAATTAGAACCCTAGGCTATTTGAAATAAAATCTCAGAAGTTTCTTCAATTTTTATATCCGGTTAGTTGCTATTATTAGGTAAAATTACCAAATTAACGATGAGTAACATATCGCCTCGGTGAATAATTACGATTAGCTACATTATACTATTATGTTGTCGAAATACGCATATATTTCGAAAAAGATTCTCTGAAAGATCACAAAAGTTTTCTATGAAAACTGCTTTTAATTATGAACTTTTAAATTGAATTGTTAACTTTAAAATTGCCGTTAAAATAACGCTAAAAATTTTAGCAAACTAAAAAGCTTTAATCTCTATCATTTCGTTAAGAAAATATACATCACAGATTAAGGTACAAAATTAATCACATACGATACATAAAGAATTAAAATGTCAATTCATAAAAATATTTATAATATTATTTCCTTCATATAACACATAAAATTAATTCATGCATACTTACATGTTCATTAACTAAAAAATCATTTTTAGTATTACTATCACTAACTAATAATGTTTCATCCTCATTATTATTATTATCAACTTCATCAGTTTGAACAACAACAATTGACAATGGAATAAAAAATATTAAACACCACTGTAACATAAATAATAGCGTCTTTTTATTCTGATAACACTTCATAATTATTAATTTTATCACACAAAATAAAAATCCTTAAATCTGTTGAAAAAGAAGTTCACTATGAAATAATATAGAAATGTTCTGTTTAAAATATCATGTTATTACTCTGTAAATGTGTAATTAGAAATTAACTTTCTTAATGATTCATTCATTCTTTTTAATAGTTTGACATCTTCTGTACAAGTAAAAAATTCAGACCATAATCATTTTAAAACTTATGGTATAGTAAGTTGTTATAAGAACGTTGAATATTTCAAATAACTTTATTTTACTCCCTCTCTAAATATACAAAAAGAGAAAATAAGTGGAGACTCGCACTCTGGTGATAGAATGAGTATGAATTGAATATGACTTGTATGGTAACTTTTATTATTATGATTATTGTATTACATACTACTTACTATTGAAGTATAGGATGATTTATTTGAAGTGAATATTAATGAAATGTAGTTAATAGTGTTGAGGTAGGTTCAAATCAGTGAGATACGTGTATGCGGACTGACTATTTTATAGTTTCGAAAAAATTTGATGTATACCTTAGCGCCTCCAATAGAGCTATACGTTAGTGATATGAGGTAGCGGTAACGCGTTACTGTTTTGAAAAAGTAACGGTAATGTATTAATTTTTTCTGGTAATTTGTAACAGAAGAAAATAAATAAATAATATTATTTCACAAATTTTTCACAAGTTAGTAGATATATTTTGAGGTATATAGATGTATTACACTTCGATCTTCAGTCCCTTCTACTTCAGTCTGACAAGATTGGCTTGTTCCATATTTTTACAATAGCCAGGAGCTTGCTAATCAGGTTTTCCTGAAGGTTCATATATTTGTTAGATTTTAACAACCAACTAACAAAAACAAATCTCCTTCTTATAGTTAATATCGGCACTATACAAAGGGTAAAAATAATATCTACTAATATCCTGTTTTTACGATAATAAGAATATTCAATTATACATTAATATTTCAAGTTCAAACTTGAGGACCATAAAACACAAATGTTTTCACAAAAGTAAAAGGGGGTTAAAATATGTGATTCATACCTCCTAGTTGGAATAAAAACATCTTCGTTAACAGTTGGACAGGATACATCACATACAAAGGACATGCTTTAAGATTAAGACTGCGTTTTTAAACAATAAATAAATATATAACAATCAACATATAAGCATTATTATTTCTCAACAAAGATCACCCAAATGTCCAAAATCCTAATAGGTTATGGATGCCCAGACGTAATTAAAAGTGATCAACTAATTGTTGCGAAATAAATTTAAATTCAGCGTAAATTAAAATTATTGAAAAGCGAAAAAGTGTATTTAAAAAAGTGCGAGTTAAATTATTACTACTGTAAATAAATAAATCAATATGGAAAGTTCAAAATAGAAGAGATAAATTCAAGAATGCAATGGTGAAAAATATATTGTTTGGAATTCAATGTTATTGGATGCATTAATGTGATTAATATGGCGATACCAGAAACATTAGATAACGAATATATGCGAAACGTGAATTTTCGACCAAAGATATTATTGATAAATTGGATAAGATTTTGAACAAAAATGAATACAGCCAAACAACTAATTGTAATAAAATCTTCATTTAGAAAGATAAGTATTTCAAATATAAAATTTTTTTTTGTTAATTAAATCACTACAAATAAATCACTATAGATTCATTAAATTTTTGATCAAGTCATTCTATAAACTAATGGTGAATCTTGGTAGATATTATATTATAGTAGAAATAATATTAACAGAATTATGATATAAAAATATCAGTAACATTAATCGATTTCATTTATTAAAAATATCATTAACGATATTCCCTAAATTATTTGTTAGTTATGCATTTAAAATATTAAAATTATTTTAAATTTTAAGTTAAAAGTTTTAACAGCTGAAACACTTAAGAATTAATAAATAAATAATAGTCATTAAAATTGGTTCTAATTAGTTTTGTTAATTTTTAGCATAGCAGAATATTATACGTAAAAGTCAATTTCAAATTGCACGAAACGAAGAAAACTGGCAAGAAATGGAAATCAGGATTGAATAAAACTGCCGACTAAATAAAACGGTTGGTCACAACGGAAATTTGAAACATCTAAGTAATGAGTAATTTGGATTCGGATTTAACACGAAAGAAGAAAAAAAAGAATAGAATTTAACATAAGGAAGAATAGAAAATATTTTGTACCGTATAATATTCAATCTGCAAGACAGGCGTCAGAATTATCATCAAGGCAAGGTTGACGTAATTAGTAAGTCGATTAAAAATATTTTTTTGATTTCTCCAAATGTAACAATTTTTGAATGTGAAGTAAATGTTTTAATAAGTAAATATTTAACTTTACAAATGGTACTAATATTGAATTTGAAATTTTATTTAAAATTTTATTTTTATTTTTATTTGAAATTTTATTTTATCTAAATTTTATTATATGGCATCAACAGTTAAAGCAAAATACGAAAAATGAAATTTACTAATTGAGAGTTGAGGAAAATTTTATTAATCTTAACTCTAAAAGTTTTTATGAACGAAAAATTTCATTAATTTTATAAATACTTTATAAATATTTTATAAGTACGTTGAAATTTTATTTAAACATATGGAATCAAAATTAAAACCATATGAGTATAATTAAATTTATTAGTTGAGAATTGAGAAAAATTTTATTAATTTTAATTCTAAAAGTTTTTCTGCAATGAATAATTTCGTAATCCCACAAATGATACGTTAAAACTTAATTATAAATCAATGACATCAGCACTCCAGTCTTGGATGTAGAATTGAGTTCATCGGCGATTTGTAATTTGAGTAATATTTATGTAAATGAATTCAGTTATTATCCATGATATGAAGGGTGTTGAATTCATTGGAGTTATAAAACATACATGGTAATTAGAACAAACTTAATTTAATATCAAATGAAGTCTCTCACGATTTCAATATTTTATTTATTAAGCATTCGTCAGAATGTGTTTTTCTCCAAACAACGTTTTTATTATTTGACTAATTAAAAGTCACATCTAATCATCAATTTGCAGCCCATAGTTTTCAAAATAAACTGGATAATAGTTTAACAAAATTAAAAATAAAAATTGTATAAGACGACCATAATTTAATATACATTCTAATTTATATGGTCCGTCGCCCTCAATAAATGATAAAAATTAATTCGTAGTATTTGTGGATGAACTTACACATTTAAAGTTTTACAAATTTAATTAAATAAGTCGAATTATTCATGATGTTAAAAGGCAAGCGAAGTTCGATTTAATTTTTATTAGTTAATTAATTTTTCGGTAAAGAAAACGGTAGAGAGTACATCAAATGAAATGAAAACTTGTTATGTGAAAAAGGTATAAGCTACCATCTCACTGTTCCACTACTAAATGGTAATAACTACACAACTAAATGGTGTATCCGAAAGGATGGTTAGGACGATTACAGATAAAATAGATAAAATATTCTGGGGGATGCAGTTTTAACTGCAACATATCTAATTAACATAACACCTACTAAATCATTGAAAGTAACCAAAACAGCATATGAGTTATGGCATAATAAAACGCCACAGATAAAGTACCTTAATGTATTTGATGCAAAAGTTTATTTGCATATGAAGGTCAAATATAAGAATTTGATGAAAATCCTCAAGGGGAATACTGATCAGTTGTAAACCAAATGGATACAAGGTGTAAACAAAACACCATGTAATATATTGTGGGATAACGTAAATCCACAGGTTAAGTGTCCAAAGGTTATGATGCAAAAGTTTATTTGCATATGAAAATCAAATATGAAAATTTGATGAAAATCCTCAAGGGGAATACTGATCAGTTGCAAACTAAATGGATACAAGGTGTAAAATGTGAACAGTGTAAAGTAAATTATTGAATCATTAAACTCAGTTCCAAGTTAATGGTTAATGTCTGTAAGAGAATCTAATATCTCTAACGAATCATTAAACTCAATTCCTAATTAACGGTTAAAGTCAGTAAGAGAAACTAAAGTTTCTGACGTATCTTTAAACTGACTCCTAACGAAAACTTATTTCAAACTGACTTTCTTAACGAGTCACTAACGGATTATTAAACTCAGTAGAATCCTCACCCAATAATATATCAAATAAAATACTACGACTTAAAAACACAAATTAGATAAGATAGAAAAGCATAGAAAAGTTTTCATCTCATGACAAACAGTTTAAACTGACTTTCTTAACGAGTCACTAATGGATTATTAAACTCATTAGAATCCTCACCCAATAATATATCAAATAAAATTACCACGACTTGAAAACACAATTAAATAAAATAGCGGAAAACTTTAGCGGATTATTCACCTAACGATTATTTAACGAGTGCTCAATTCGTTATATATATTATATCCCTGATTCGTATCAGAAAAATAAGAATAGAAATGACACTAAACAATGGCAACAAGTAATTAAATAGAAATTAATTTCTTTATTAGTAAATAACCGATTGTCTCCCTTAAACTCGACCTTACGCATTACCGTGCTCCAGATAGTAGAATACAAATAATAGATATTTACAATTAAAAAATAACGAATTTGGAAATCCATTAAAAGTATAAAACTTGTTTAGTTGTCAAAGGTTTTAGTCAAAAATATTTTATAGATTATAGTGAAAAATTTTCTCCTATGATGAAAATTTAAGGTTTTAAATTCTTGTTAGCTTCATCGGATCAATTTAATTTAATAAATTTACATTGACGTAAAAATTGAATTTTAAATGATTATTTAAAAAAGGAAACATATATGTACCTGGAGTGTAAAAAGCCAAATGATTCAAGTATAATAGTTTAATATGAAATGGATATTTACGATTAAAATAATGAATTTAGAAATCCATTAAACATATAAAACTTGTATAGTTGAAATATAACTTGAAACAAACATCTAGTTACTGATTTGAAATATTTGAAAATACCCTCAAAGAACAAGGCTTTACAAAATTCCTTTAGGACAAAATTTTATGTATACAGTAGTATACACTCCTGTTCATTGGGGTTTAAACAGTTGAATTATTATAAGTATTACTGTATGTAATATTATACAAATATTTAGTAATATGTACGCTTAAAATGTTATTTGTTGGTTCGGTTTTTATGAAGAAGAGTGTACATATTAGATAGACACCATGTGTCTGAAAATAGTGATGTTCTGTATTAAGTATTATATGATCTACTGATTTGCAATTTATATATTAATAAAATAAATAATTTTTTTTTAACAATATTTGATAAACAAATTTCAATTGTCAATTTAAATGAAATTAAACTTGTCTTAAGAAAACTTAATAAAATAACATTAGATCAGAATACATAATAGAACAGAACTAAATAGATTCAATACGCATATGATTCTATTCAATACATATGACACTTAAAAAAATAAATTAAATTTTATGGGTTTAAAAGGGTTGATATAATTTTATATCAGACACGATAAAGAATAAAATTAGAAATATATTTAATAAATACATAAATAAAAGCTTTTATTTAACCTAGGTTATTAAAAATTATGACAAACTTTTAAATAAGTTTTTAGATATTTAAAAGGGTATAATTAACTTAAATTATGTACGAAAAATTTTTGTAAAATTTTGTAAAACTATGTAAATTCTGGTTGGAGAAGAAGTGAAAAGAATCAAATATTAATTAATGAAAATAATAATGGATTTATTAGTGTAGCTATAAATATATATCATAAGATTCAAACATTTTGACATTCTAAATCTTTTCTTCTGCGAACAGTGTCAGAAAATGACAATAATTTTAAAATATATATTCCAATGGATAAACAAATAATAATATTACTGACAATGTCACTACAACGAAAATATTTGTTTAATTGAGATTGGAAAAGTAGAAAATAAATAATAATTTAAATTTATTTCAGATAATTAATATTAATAAGTAAAATATTAAGATAATATGTTAATTTATATTGTAATTATCAAAGTTTTAAGACATGATCGGTAAGGTTTTTGCTGGGTTTTCCCTTAACCCGCTGCAACGAATGTTGGATCAATATGTCACTACCCATGAAATTAAAAGCAGAAAATTGAAGTATGTCTTTCGTAATGAAATAGTTATTGATATTCGATTTATGATAAGAAAGGATGAGAGAAATATGTATTCACAAGTATTCTGTTTAGAAAAATAGGAGATTAATTTTTGAGGGGGTCTGTTAGATTTTAACAACCAACTAACAAAAACAAATCTCCTTCTTATAGTTAATATCGGCACTATACAAAGGGTAAAAATAATATCTACTAATATCCTGTTTTTACGATAATAAGAATATACAATTATACATTAATATTTCAAGTTCAAACTTGAGGACCATAAAACACAAATGTTTTCACAAAAGTAAAAGGGGGTTAAAATATGTGATTCATACCTCCTAGTTGGAATAAAAACATCTTCGTTAACAGTTGGACAGGATACATCACATACAAAGGACATGCTTTAAGATTAAGACTGCGTTTTTAAACAATAAATAAATATATAACAATCAACATATAAGTATTATTATTTCTCAACAAAGATCACCCAAATGTCCAAAATCCTAATAATATTCAGGGTGAGATGCACCGAATATTTTGTATCTGCTGTAGATTCGCAGTAAAATGTTATGTGGCTGGATGTTCAAACACACCCTCTACCATCCATCCCTCGACCATCATCGATAACTTTGGAATTGAGTCCAGGTAGAATGTACATGGCTCTACTGGACTATTTGTATGTTGACTTCATACACAACTAAATATCAAAAAGTGAAAGTATTTAAAAAACAACCAATTTATAAAACTTTTAAAGTATTAAAAAAAAAGAGAACGTCTATTCAAGTTGACTATCCGAAGAAGAGTCCTTTTAAGTTGACTATCCGAAGAAGAGTCTTTTTAAGTTGACTATCCGAAGAAGAGTGATTTTAGGAACTCCGCAGTGTATAAAGTAAGTTCTGCTCAAAAATAAAACACAATCAATGTACGTGCATGTATTTACATAATACACAAACAATCAATGTACGTGCATGTATTTACATAATACACAAAAAATACATATGTTTAACCAAAGTAAAAATACTAAAGGTCATGTCCGTATGTATACTGAATATTAGAAGCGTGACCTCCGTATACATGGACGTATAAAAATAATTCTATAATTTCGCAACGATATGTTTCACATATCAGTATACTACTTTATTTTTCGTTATTATTACCAAAAATGAACATGTTATGAATTTATTACCGACTAGACAAGGTGATAACTTCGTATTCGTAAAATAATTCGTAAAGAAAATGTAACTGAAACGTCTGTAAAACTAATAAAATTTAGAGCTTAAAACTAAAAAACATGCTTTCATTGCAATATGAACTAAAAAATGCAAAATAATTTAAAATAGAATACAATCACAATATAAATTTTTTTTTAAATATTACTGTCAGCGGTTCTAAATACGTCTGCAAAATTTCAGATTATTCAGACGTTCGGAAGTGGGTGAAAACTCATTAAAAAAAATCCATTACATTCATAGTATATACCAGGCATGTTGTGAATATTCGCAACCGCATCCGGAATCGCGGAACATCCGCATTAGTTTTAGCATTCTCATTCAGATGCGGCTGTTACTTATTTTGTTTAGCATTTGTGATTGTAAATACATCAAAACACGTTTAGACGTGATATTTTATACGGATGTTTTCTCATTTATTTCAACAATTTACATTATTGTTTGATTGATTCACCGTGAGTAATCTATTTAACAAGTGAACCAACAATGCCACCACCGACGCAAAGTGTGATTTAGTCTTATTTTAAACTAGATGAGTATGTTCGAAATCTCAGTGTAAAATATGCCATAAAACATATTTTCGAAAGGAACGTACAACCACATCTTTTAGGAATCATCTAAAATCGATGCACCCGGTGCATTTTAGCCTATTTAGCGCGGGATTAATTTATGAATCTCTGCGAAACAGGATGGAACTTGAAAAAGCTGCGACATTGCTATTTATTAAATATAATGCTCCAAATTTTAAATTTTCTTACTAAAAATGTGATTATAAAGATTTTGATAATATAGAAAAAGCTTCTTTTTCCTTTATTCTATATCTAAATGTATCTCCTAAACAAATTGACATATAAATCCGCATCTGCGGATGTCAAAAATTTCTCATCCCCAACATCCCTGATTCATACGTAGTCAAGTTAATACATTCATACAGGTCAAGCTAATAAAAGCATGTTAAAAAAATAGAGACTTTAATAATCGTACAGTACATTATAGCAGAGGTGGGCGCAGACAGCTCGTCTGAGCCTTACGGGCTCTCCATAAGCTGGGTGAGAGTAAGTAAAGAAGGTATGTTTTGAAGCAAGACGGAACGATGTTTCAATACAGGTTGTCCCTACCGATTATTGCCCAATAATTTATTCAATAATTTATTACTTTTATATTTTTTGTAAAACAAATTATGCGAAAAATAATTTCCACTACTACAAATAGTACTTTTCACTTTTTCAATTAAAAGTAGACTAACTCGAAGAACTCAAATTCCCACTTTATGTAAAATTTAACTTAATTCATCAAATTCCCATGACACTATACTGAGCATACTCCATACGAAGAAAAAATAATTAAATCAGGTAAATAATTCTTTATTAGTTCTCGGATATGAATAGTAAAATATTTAGACAAATTATTTGGAATTTCCAAAACTATAATTCTATTTAAATTATCCTTTGCAAAAATTTCCCTCTTTTATTACAATGGTCCAGCGGTAAACTTAAAGGTTCAAAAGATTTATATATATTTTTTATATATTTTTATTTTATTCATACACAAATATGATATATACTAAAAAGGTAAATTTTATGACCCAAATTACCAGCCCAAAATTCCAGAGTATGTATTGAATGATTGTATGTATTATTTACTTTGTATAATAGTGACCATAAAAAAGATTTGGTATTATTATATTTTTTCAGAAAATGTTTTAATTAAAAAAAGAAAATATTAATAATTGGTAGGTTACCCTGTATTAACTCTATCTCTCTTCCCTACCTCTCACTCAGAGCTTGGCTGAGTCAACTCTTGCCCACCTCTGCATTATAGTACATAAGTAATAAATTAAATTTCACTTTCATTTTTCTTCTTTTTATTGGTTAAAGACATATTTTTATTACTTATATTATTATTGACCATATGGTGTTTTTGGTAAACACAAACAAGCATAGAATAATAGAAAAAAATACTGTATTCATTTTAAAATTAAATTATATTGACAAATTTGAATGATTTTTTATTGATTGTTAACTAGAAAATTTGAACAAAATACAGATGGAGAAGACGTGTAAAAAAACTTTTTGTTATTTTATTTGATCAGTGCCTTATTAGTCCGGAGGTTTATGATCTTTATCTTGCAAAAGATGATGAAGCGATGCTACAATTGCAGCACTTTTGTTTACTGTACCTCAAAGTCAATTTTTGGTAATGTTACTGGCGATTTTTCGAATATCTATAATAAATTTTACTCCAAACATAGGTATTAACGAAATAATATAATATTTCGTTTGGGATAAAAAACATCATTATCATACATTTTTAATCAAGTTAATAGTCAACGGTGATTTATCTCCTATGGAGGAGATAAATTGTAATGCATCAATTGGAACATTTATTAATTTGGAAAACATTAGAGGTCAATTCATTTTAAATCGACAGAAGATCGTGGTTGGCAAAATTAGTTTTTATTTAATTGTTTTATACATATAAAGTTGTATTATTGAGAGAGCAGTAGAAAGAAAGTAATCATGCATTCATTCTATAATCTATGATCTACTTCCGCTACTTTATTTCTGAAGATATTGATTTCAAACCCAAACTATTCCAAAGAAAATTTGATGAGCAATATTGTATATGCAATGATGATTTAAGTCTGTCACACCTAGTGATGCAGCGAGAGACGAAACGAGACGAGAATAATATACCAATTTTTTTTCTTCAAATTTTATCAATGTGTGTTAAATAAATTCATAAATATGTATGGGGCATTCCGCGTCAAATCAACCGTTTTTGAACCCGACCGCTTTTGATTTGGCTGAAATTTGTATATGTTGTATTACCCTACTAAAAACGTTTTTTTTCCTTCGAAAAAAAGTTATGAGGTTTTTAAAAAAATTGTGCTTTTTTTTCAACCTTGATAACTATTTCTAAAACTGACTAATCAAGACGTATTTTTTTCTTCAAATTTATCGTTTTTAAACGTGATGTTCAGAAAACAATATTCAAGGTCACACTCTATGAATTATTTCAGTTTTTTCGGAGGAAATAATAATTCTTCAAAGTTCGCCACTTTTGATTAATTTTATATTTCATATTTCCTAAATTTTTTTTCAAATTATCGTCAAAGATGCCAATTTGGTTGACGTTTTGGTTGTTGATAATACTTAATATTACTTTTACCTACCCTCACAGTCTTACATACCATTAATTACATAAATCTAATTTTAAATTTTCACTTCAATGAAATGCATTTATCTCTTGTCAATTAATTCTAAAACCAAAGTAAATTAAAAAGAATGAACAATTGGATTAAAAAAAACAATGAATAAATTAATTTTAATATTTGTGAATCAAACATTTTAATTAAATTTGTATTTAAATATTTATATTTAATCCAGAAGTCATTATTAAATTACGTGGAATGTTTTAATTAATTAATTTTCGAAAAAATCATTTTTAATATTAACATTAGAAAACTGTAACACATTTACTTGTATGCTGATAAAATAGTAATATGAAAAAAAAATAGTTAAAAAAAATATTTAAAATGAATAAAGATGGTGAAAAAGGTGTATTATATAAAAAAATCATGATTGAATATTATCATAACTTTGATACAGCTCTCAGAGATTTAACAACGTGTGCAATAAATTATTACATATACATGCAATTTTAATTTCTCGAGTTTTGCCTGTATACACTCGAAATAAATAGCTATAGAGTCGAAACTATTCAACATGAAATTTGTACAGTAGTTAGGTATCATTTGAATGTAAGCATAAACTAAGAACATATCTTTTGAAGCCAAAATTTGTACGTATAAAAAATATGAATATCCCGTATATCCGTACTTACCCGTTCCATATTACCAAATTAACATTTCTCTATACAAACTTTGACACGCTGTTTTACGTCCTTAACAGTTAAATTTAAAAAGTATCAAAAAATTTGTTAGTTTTAAGGGTATCTTCATCAAGTTTGATATCAATAAGATTCTATTTTGATTTAGTATACTTATAATCTTGGACACCCTCTTTCACCATCTTAACGAATTAATGTTATATCTTTCACGTGCCAAATTAATTATTTGTTTGAAGTTTATTATATTCATCGAGTTTCATATCGTTTTACCATCAGTGTCTGGGCTTCTACTTCACTTAAAATAGAATTGAGCATCTGGGGTGGGTACTGAACAGGCAGTTTCCGAGACCGCAGAGTTAGAACAGCTTACCAAATCAACTGCAACATTAACTGCATTGTATACTGCAGTTAAAAGATCCTGTATTTAACACGGATTTGTCAGTTGAAGGCAATCGGGTAAATGTAAAACAATATAATTGGGTTATGGAGGCTTCATAGGCAACACTTCATAGACACCGTAATGGTCCGTTGGGCTTCAAATCATTATTCTTTTTTGAATTTTAGTTGTCAGAATATTAGTTACACACTATCTGCATAGGATATGAACTGTTATCGAAAAAGGCTGGTGTTAGTTACAGCCACATGCAAGTCCCTCAACGTAAGTGGGTAAGGCAAGTAATCTTTTACGTTTTTTGTCGGTTCTGGTTTGTATTACTGTCTTCGATGAACAATCTAGCTTCCGATCGACGCTTTTCAGACAGTTTCGAACCATCCGTGTGGCAGACAACATAGTTTTGAGAGAAAAAATGTCAGTTCAATTTGGATCGAATTGCTGCTGAAAATAACTTCTGAGCAGAAGTTATTTCATTTTATAATCATTTTTGACTATAGCTCTTGCTGAAAATTATTAAAAAATGACAAATCGCTCTTATGTAAGAACCAAATGGAAAACAGTTACATTCATGCATTGAAAATTAATTATTTGCAGTATGCTTTCAATGAAATGTTTGGTGTCTTTAATTATTTTTCATAATTTATTAGGAATATGTATAAGAAAAATTAAGGACAGTTTTGTTAATATTATCATGGTCATTTGACCCAGAATTATGAATTATTAGCGTAATATGCACACTAGAGTTGTTAATGCTTATAGAGGATTCCACTAACATACTGTTCTAATGATATACATTTTTTAATACGTTTTAACTAATATATTTTTATATATGCAATATGATTGTCAACTGGCGCCCGACAGATTCCGAGAATCTGAAAAGGTGATTCTGATTAGTCATTTTTCATTTCTGTCTACTTTATTTTTCCCTCACACCAATTTGTTTCATTTAATGCGTTTCGTATCTATTACATACGTACTTATATAACACATATATTTTGTTGTATTGAAAATTATTGAGAATAATTTTTCTGGATCCAACACATGTTCTAAGTTTATTACGAAAAATATTAAGTAAAATATTACGAAAAATATTTAAGAAAACAATATTTTTCTCCTTGGAAACAGGAGTTTTTTTTTTAAAGTGTAAAAAGAAAATAATCTAGTTCGATTTGTTTTTTTTCTTTAAACAAAGTTTTTTTTTAAGTCGAAAACTGAAAAGAAAATAATAACTGCTTTTGATTTAAAGTTTTTCTTTTTTTTACAAATAAAAAATTGAAAAAAAAAAATTATCAGATATAATTTAAATTAAAAATCAAAAGTCTAATACAAGTTGAATGTTTTTGATAACATAAATACGTAAATAATCAAAAAAAACAAGCTTGTTATTCTGTGGTTATGAATAATAAAATTCTGTTGTTATAAATTTGTGTATAATTTTGAATTCGCACTGGTCGCGTGCACTAAGTGGACAGATGCACTAAGTGAACAAGCGGGGTGTGATTATGGTTCAAACCTTGGAGAAGCATTATAATTTTTAATTAATTTTTTAAATAATCTGAACCTCCGAATACGCCCATGGTTGTTGATAAACTAAATTATTCGAGAAACCTCCATGCAAAAATATATTTAAAAATATATTTCTTCAAAACATCAACAACTGTGTTCCAGAAAGACCCTTGGCGGGTATAAAAAGGCGCGACCAATGCTGATCAAAATCAGTTTAAAATCGACTGTTGTTTGATTCAGTTCAAAGTTTAAAATCGACTGTTTGATTCAGTTCAAAGTTTATAATTGACTGTTGTTTGATTCAGTTCAAAGTTTATAATTGACTGTTGTTCTATTCAGATCAGGTTAAAGATTAAGTTAAAGTTGGCCTTTGTACAAGAAGTTCAAAGTTTGAAAATTGACATTGTGTTGAAATATTAAAAAAAAATTGATAAAGAAATTGGATTTAAATTCATTTAGAAAGCAAATAAAACCAAGTTTTTGTTTTCGTAAAAATTTTGTTTAATTTATTTATATATTTCTTCTTTAAAAAAACGTGCGTGTCGTTCCAATTGGAAAATATTTATTAAAACCTTTTACACACAGATTTTTTTTGTTTTTGTCGAGTATTGGAATCTGTTGCAGGTTCGGACCTCGCTCCTTTGAGGAATAAAGAGAGCCAAGATACCGCGACAATATATATATATATATATATATATATATATATATATATATGTATATTATATATATATATATATATATATATATTGGTGTGAGTCAAAAATAAAGTAGACCGAAATGAAAAATGACTAATCAGAAGCTCCTTTTCAGATTCTCGGAATCTGTCGGGCGCCATTTGACAATCATAGGGTGTCCCGTATGTAGTCGAGTTCCATAAGAGGGTAGGTAGAGGGTACAGTTTTGGAACGAAAAGTCCTGAGAAATTTTTTATTAGACGTACCTAATTAATTACTATGAATTTAATTACGGAAACTAGGTTGAAACCAGAGTTGCCAAAAGTTGCAGTTTTTTGATAATTCATTTTTGATTTAACTATTAATTTTTATAAAAATGTATTTCTTAATTATTATTATTCAAATACATATATATATATATATATATATATATATATATATATGTATGTATTTGAATAATAATAATTAAGAAATACAATGATAAGAAATAAATAGTGTCCCAAATATATTATAATTCGAGGCTTAGGTCCCAATTACTTTTGCCCGATTTATAACACTCGAGAACGACCCTGCCAATCTTGTTAAAAAGATTAGGATGATCGCCACTTAGTTTTTTCGAGAAACGTAAGAAACGGAGCTCTAATTTATTCGTCCTTGTCGCGTTCGATTATTATTTTTACCGTCGATAATTTATTTTCTGTGTCTTTAATACTGCGCGTTGATTTATTAATAATTATTCTTTCTGAAAACGTCTGTAGGTTTTGTTAATTGATTGATTGATTGATATCGGGGTAAAAATTATTGCACTTCGACCCTATGGTCCATTGTGCTCCCCCTTCTACCTCAGTCTGACGAGACTCGCTTCTCCCATATGTTGGCAATAGCCAGGAGCTTGCTTATCAGGTCCTCCCGAAGGTTCATTTATTCGGGGTGAGATGCACCGAATATCCTGTATCTGCTGTAACCCAGAGGTTCGCAGTCAAAGACTATGTGGCTGGATGTTTCCTCCTCCTCGCCACACAATCTGCACACAATGGAGCCATTATGGAGTCCCATTGTGTGCAGATGCTTCCGCATGGGATAATGCCCAGTAATGAACCCGGTAACTCTCCGCAGTTGCATCCTGTTCAGCCTCAGTGCATCGAAAGATACCCTCTTTGTTGCACTCTGAAGCAATACCTTCCCGAGCTCTTGCCGCGGTACTTTTTCCCGTTGACCACTCGTTGATCACTTGTTTACATGCAGTCTTTGGAATTCCTAAAATAGGCTCTGTGCCTATGAATGGCATTCCGACTCCCTTCTTTGCTAAGGTATCCGCTTTTTCGTTTCCTTCGAAACCACTGTGACCCGGCATCCAGATCAATTTAACATTGTTCCGTTTTGCCAGTTTCAGAAGTTCCTCTAGACATTCCTTGACTACCCTCGAGGTGACCTCAGTTCCAGACAAGGCTTTTAAAGCAGCTTGACTGTCCGACAGAATACATACGTTCTGGTTTATGTAGCCTCTACGTAGGCTCTCACGGACGCAAGCCAGTATGGCGTAGACTTCTGTTTGGAAGACCGTAGCATATTTCCCCAAGTTGAGGCTTATGTTTGCTTTTGGTCTCTCACCGTAGATTCCCGCCCCGGCCCCTTCTAGAGTTTTGGATCCGTCTGTATACCAGACGATTCCTTTCCTGAGGTAGGATGGTTCTCCTTCCGACCACATGGTCCTATCACATACTACAGTGAAAGGTTTTGAGAAGGAGTATGTCTTGGGAAGTATATCTGTGCCCATTTCAAAGACGGGGTCTGAGATAATTGATGTTCCCACGATACTTGCATGTCCAACCTGATTTTTATTAATCCAGTTGTTATTGCAAGACAATCTATAAGCGCTGGATCTCGCTTTAGCTGTTACTACAATGCTTAGCGGAGGCAGCCCCAGTATGACTTCCATGGCAGCTGTAGGTGTACTGCTCATGGATCCAGTGATGCACAAGCAGGCCAGTCTCTGGATCCTGGACAGCTTTTTGCACGCAATAATCTGCTTAACTTTTGGCCACCACACTAAAGCAGTGGAGTTGATTTTCTACAACTTAACTCCTTATACATTTATCGATTATTCTAATATTAAGAGAGATATTCAATATTTTGTGTTTGTTTGACACGAATACACGAAATATATTTTATTTTAGTATATTCAAATACTAAAGTCATATCAGATATTATATTTCATTTTGATCAAACTAAAATTATGACCGCTAGAGAGTTAGAGAGTGATTTATGTATTCTAAGGAAATTCGCTAAGTTGACGCAGCTACTGCGTAACGAATTTTTATTATATGTAGCACGAGTATAAGATTGCATGTTCCCAAATTTTTGCTACCATATTATTTCTTAAGCGAAATTATCGATCCATTTGCAAACCAATTGTAAACAGGATAAATTTATTTCATATTCTTTGATTCAAAACCAACATAAAATGTCTTGAGTTTTTATAATTAAAATCAAAAATCATGGTTTCTCGAACTTAAGAAAAAAATTATAAACTCAAAAAATTTGAATTTATCGCAGAACCTCAAGAGATATATATTTCATATTTGTTTGAATCGACCAGTAAGAAAATAAATTGTCCCGTTCAAATATTTTAGTTGTTTGTTGTAATTGGGTCAAAAATTTCGTTTAAGCATGGCATTAATTTTGTATTTCTTTGCATCTGGCAACATGCGGTCTTATAATCAGTACTACTTTTGGCAGATTAGTTTCCAGTACTCATGCGCTGATTCGTACTAAACTTAACTATAAATAATAAATTTTATCTAGTAAATAAAGCTGTAGAAAGTTCGTGTATCTGTACATATTAAAAATATGTGTTATTCTTCCGAAAACGCCCCAATCCTTCGATTTGTCTGAAATTGTACACAGAGATTTAATATGTCTCAAAACTCTATATGCCCATTTTTTCTAGTTAAAATACCCTGTTGATTCCAATAAACTTCTTTTTGGGAAGAATACAATAGAAACAAAGTAGTAAAAAGCATGTACTCGTGATAAGAATGTAGAATCGAAACACGGCAACGGGAGATCATGAAACATAAAGGTATCAAATAATTTCGATTCGAATTTTAAATGAATAACAACTTCCCTATCGCGATGAAGCCTTAATCTTTTGAAGCTCCAGTGCTCATACATCCTTAATAGTTGTATCATACAGGAATTTCGTGTAAACCTCGTGAGTCGCACTTTGCTCAGAGTCAAATTGACCTTACTCCTTGATATTTATATGCTTTAATTAAAACCTTTTTTATGATTTTATGATCATACCTGAATTTTTACTATATCTTTATCCGTTTTTTTAAGACACACTTTTTCTACCCGGTATATATAAATAATATACAAGGGTGTATTAAGTTTAGATCGACTTTGTAATGCTTGAAAATATTAATCGCAGACATAAATGTTTAGAATAGGTGTTCATAAGATGGCCTTATTTGCCGCATGTCTGTCCGTCAGTGTGTGGACATGTTTATATACGTTTATGTGTCTGTGAACTGTCGTCACAGTTGTATTCCTATTGGACGGAAATTTGGTTTTAAAGGTCAACTTCGTTAATGGGTAAAATGGGAAAAGGGGGATTTAGAGGAGGGGAGAAAAACACTATATATGGCATATCTCCTTTACTACGAAAAATCGAAAAAAGAAGTAAAGTTAGAGAAAACAAGTGAAAATAACAACTGAGTTCATTGCTTCAATATATACTGGTATATACTGAATTTATGTAAAATGTTAATAACAAAAGTTGTTTATTTTAAAAAAGGGACATTTTTTTCTATACATTTTTATTCTATCTTTTATGGTTTCAAAAATGGCAGTTTTGCCCATTTTTCCCATTCATGAAATTGACCTTATTTTTTGCTCTAGAACACACATACAAAATTTCAGCTCGTTATCTCTTTTTATTTTTGTGTTATCGTGTCTACGGTCAGACAGACGGACAGATGGACTTGTGAAAATGGCCGAATTAGTCCATTTTATGATCACCTATGTCAAAGTCGGGACTGAATTTAATATACCCTTGTATATTTACATATACCGGGTATAGTTAGTTTTACTATAATTTTGTTTCTCATCATTTTCCTGTTACTCTAATATTTACAAAAATATTTACAATAAGTTATTTGATTTAAGATTGAAAGTTACAATTCTAACTATTTCTGTACCCATTAGAGTTTGAGAAAAACGATAAGGTAATGAATTGTAACAAACTTGATTTTCTACAACTTTACTCTTCATATATTTTTCTATTGTTCTAATATTAAGAGAGATATTTTATATTTTTTGTTTTCTTTCTCTATGCGCCCTTCCTCCTTGACCTATACCATTTATTAATAAAATTGGCCTTGCAAATAACAAAATCATATTAGATACATTTAATTTTGTTTAGACTCTAATTGTGCCCACTAGAAAGTAATTTATGTATTCTAAAGAAAGTTGATGCAGTTTCTGCGTAACGAATTTTGTTTTACATTCAAACCAGATTTATCTATAACATAAAAAAAAAATATTTGTTCGAGAAGAGGCCGGTGCCCAATATTGGGATTTGTGGCATTATAATTATTATAATTGAAACCAATGAGGTAGCATATCGTGAATGAATATTTAAACTGATACTTGTTGACATTAGATCTAACATTACAATATTCACAGAGACCCCAGTTCGGGATAGATTGGTGGTGATTGAATGTACTCATACACCACTTTCTTCATAAGGGTATAATCGCAATCAAATACCTGATAAATTACTTTTATTTGTGGCAAAAAATTATGATAGTGATCGAGAAAAAATAAAAGAAAATATTATAGAAGTGAAATTACACGCAATAAAAATTAATATAATGTATGATTATATTTATTAATTATATATCTTCTGAGACACATGATTTTTACGCCCTTATTAAAATTAATTATTTTTAATCTCCCTTTCTAATAAATAAATAAATAACAAAATATATTCACGCACTATTGAATTTGAAATCATAGATGTAGTAAATGAATATAGACTTATTTACAATATATTTATAGTAAATATAATCCAATCTAAAACATGTAAAAATCGGTAAAGTTATTACTCAACAATATGCCTCTCGGTTTACACCTGTCCTGCAAACAGTGCACCTTGGCTGATCCTCACCGCAGAGAAGATATGCATGCGAGATTTGAGTGTGGCCTATTCGCAAACGGGTAAGGGCCACACTCTCTCTACGGCTCCGATTTACTGGTGCCAGTATCTTATTGATGCTTGGCTTGACCTGTTTGAGGTTTTTCGTGAGGTTGTTCCTCTCACGCTGCCATTTTTCATTTATTCTGAAGCGTATGCATGCTTTCAGGTACTCTGAGCGTATTGGAATTTATCCAGGTGGTCTGAATCAGACGCGACCCGCTCAGCTTCATCAGCCACCTCATTCCGATGTATACCGACGTGCCCAGGTGTCCATACAAAAACGATGGATATGTGCTGGAGCACGTGGAGTATCGCTTGGATGTTTTGCACCAGAGAGTCCCATGAAAGCATACACATTAGTGCTTGTAGCGCGCTAAACGAGTCGGAACAAATGAGGAATGTATTAGGAAAGTTCGAAAACTCTTCACAATATCGCAGGGCTTGCAAAATGCTTAATTATATGCAATTTTGCAAGCTCTGCGATATTGTGAAGAGTTTTCGAACTTTCTTACTACATTCCTGTTTGAAGCAGGTCCGATAGAACTGGAAACTGGTCTCTTCTTTACGGAGAGCAGCCAGGTCAAAGGGGCACCTTACCTTTGGCATCAGCCAAGGAGGTACTTTATGAAAACTATAGGGAAGTACCTGAGCGAATTCGAAATTAAGACGCTCTAAAAGCTCCTGCATTCGAACGGCCAAAGGTCTTGTGACCGTGGCACGTCTCTCATAGAGTCTGCTCAGAGTCTCCTTGATTTTCTGTAGAGAGCCGGGAAGTTGACATGATTGGGCTAAGCCCATAACCCCGCGACATAATTGAGGGGCAGGCTCTCACCTCAGGCTCTCAACCTCAATGGGGGCAACCCAACTCTACACATAAACTCTTGCCTGGGTACACATAAAATGCCTGCGTGGTGAATTGGATCTAGGATTTTGAGCGCTGATATGCGTGCGGAGGAGAATACTACACAGCCATAATACATCCTGAGCAGAAGCAAAATAAATAGTTCTAGACTTCATATAATAGATGCTCCTTAAAAAGTGATGATATCCCATTAAAGAGCCGAGCTATTTACAAAGTAAATAGCACGGTAAACTTTTTACCAAGAAAATTAATGAGGGGTAAATTGATTAAATGTTAGAAAAAATTTGGTTGAAATTTATTTCGCAAGTTTGCCCGTATGTTTTTAAAATTTTATATCTTGGCAAGTTTTAAAATATTTGAAACAAAAGAAAGAATAACTTGCCAAGTTATAAAATTTTTAAAATATACTAAGGGAAATAAATAACAACCAAATTTGTTCTTACATTTATCAATTATTAATTTTCTATGGAAAAATTTACATAGTAAATTTATTTATATTCATTTCACTCACACTTGGTAAACAGCTCGGTCCTCAAGCAGCTAGTATGAACTATCTCCCCGAAAGCTTGACCATTTTTACATTTGTGTTTTTGATCGGATATCACTGCTTTTTGAAATGCTTAAATATACAAAGCCAAACGCTTCGTGTTAGGTAACGCTTCGGCGCTTTCTATGCTTTGCGTTATTTTACGATACATAATTCGACTTTGCGATACATAATTCTTATTCTTTCTAAGTAGATTAAAATTTACAAAGGAGACCGCTTCGCGTCATATAACTCGCTATGCTTGCTAGGGAGCTCTACTCCTTGACCCCCAAGGCCGCCTTCGGCTTTGGCTTCTGGTCTTACAAAGATTACAAAAAACCGCAACCTTCCTGCATGATTACAAGGATAAAAGATAATTTTTGGTGTTTTTCCCCATTTTCGGGGATGTTGCGTTGGGAAAATTAAATTTTTAAGATTTTTCTTATATGTTTCAAGTTATTCTGCATCAAATGCAAAAAAACCGCATCCTTCTAAAAAAAATTTTCTTCCTTCTGTAAAAATTTTTGCGTACTTTTTTAAATTTCAGGATGGTTGCGTTGGGAAAATTAAAGTTTTTAGATATTTGAAAACTTTATTTATTATTTAAATATCTAGAGCACGGTAGTGCGCAAGGCCGAGTTTAAGGGACACATTTGGACTTCTCACTACACTGCTATTACTACAGGAAATATTAGAAGTTGATTTGACCCCGAAATATCTTCTGAACGAAAAGAGCTACAGTGTTGAAATTTCGAATTATCGATACTTTACGAAATTATAAGAAACCGGTTTTTTCAACGATCGTTAACGAATTACTCGTTGAAAAGTTATTTGACTTCAAAAACGCAAAATTCGCGGTTACGCCTTAAAAAAACGTGTATATCATCGTGTATATCAAAATTCTACGCTATTTCCAGATATCAAGTTGATATTTGGCATACGGGTAGATCTAGTTCCCAAACCGATGGGAAAATTTCGAAAACTGGAAATTTGTATCGGAAAAAATAACATTTTTACAATTTTCGTTTTAATCAAATTAGCATTAGAACGCATATATTCATCTTATTTGTTGATATTTTTATAGAGTCCTATTTGATTGGATGACACTAGCTATTTAAATTGAATTGAAAATTATTTATTAATATCGTCAGTTTACGAAGTTACAATACAATACGTCTTAGAATCTATAGTACCTAGCCTAAGCTTTACCTATAATACATCATCTTATTAAATAAATACATCGAAATCTATAAACATTTTACATCGTTTCTTAAATGGAAAATCTTTTATAAAAAACCATTGATATCTAAAATTAACCTAAGTTGGACGGATAAGCCGTCCCTAAAACTAGACCTTAACGAAAAATATTTACAATTACGATTACACCAAATCAGTTGTAATCGACATCATGTGGCATGCGGTATCGTTTCCTGAAAAGCAACGTACGCGGGTCAAATTGACCCAGTTCATTGGTTTCCGGGAAAGGATTTTTGCAGGATGCTTGAAAATAGGATTTCGAAATGGTTTGGATGAAGGTTCTGATTGTGGGGTGCCCAGTTTTTCTGTGGAGTGCTTCAGCCGGATATCGTAGGGGGACTTTCAAAATCGTCCGAAGACAACGATTTTGAAATTTTTGCATTTTCGCAAGCTGCGAAGGTGCAACGTTCGACCAGATTGGGGCGGCGTACGTGAGTACGGGCCGGATACATGACTTGAAAAGTCGATGTTTCAGACGTTCGTCCAACCTACTGCTAGTGTTGAGTAGTGGGTACAACCCAGCAAAGGATGCGTTTCCAAGGGCAAGACGTTTTTTTAACTTTCTGCGTCCAATTCAACTGCTTTTGAAGGGTTACTCTCACGTATTCAACACTTTGAGTCTGTTGGATTTCAGTGTTAAACATCTTCAATTCAAGTGGGTAAGAGGAAAATTCATTCTTCCTTGTGAACAAGACGGACTGAGTTTTGGCTGCCAGGAAGTACAGTAGATTGCTGTATCGTCAGCAAAGAGGGCAGTTTCGGTAGCTCGATCCTTCGGGATATCGTCTATATAATATAAAAAGAGGCGGGGTCCAAGCAAGGAGCCTTGAGGTGCCCCAGCCTTGACACAATATTGGTTCGATGTACTTTGTTGAAGATGAATTCGGCCTTTCGGTTCGATAAATAGGAAATCAGGAATTTCAGGATGTAGGTAGGTATGTTGAATTTGGAAAGTTTGTGGATAAGTCCATCGTGCCAAATCGTATCGAAAGCCTTTTCGATGTCCAAAAAGACCATGCCTGTGGATTTATTCAAGTTTAATCCAGAAGAAATATGGTCAGTGAGCCGGTGAAGCTGACTCACTGTTGAGTGGTTCGATCTGAAACCAAACTGTTGGGGAATTAATTGTCCGTGGATATCTTCGTGCGACTGCAGCTGGTTCAAAACAACTTTCTCCATGACCTTGCTGAGAGATGGCAGTAAGCTGATGGGTCGGTTACTTGAAGGCGACTTGAGTTGTTTTCCCGGTTTCGGAAGAGCTAGCACTTTGGCAGCTTTCCAAATGTCTGGAAAATAACCAAGTCTCAGGCACTGTATAGATATAACTGAGCTGAACAACCGTCTTCCGAGGAAGATAACGGAGAACAACATTAGTTATTCCATCATCTCCCAAGGCTCCCCTTCCTACACTTAAGTTTCCTTAAAATGTTTGAAACAACCTGAGGTGATACGCATTCGACATCGATTGGGTTAATGACGTAAGAGCGAATATTTTCGGACAAAGATTCGGACACCATGCGGGCCGTTTCTTCATCGTGATATTCGTCGCTATCGGTTAAGCTGTGCGCCTTAGAGAAGGTATCAGCAAAAAGTTGAGCTTTGTCTGAATCTGGGTAGAGATACCCATTTCCGACAGTAGAGGGGGCAGTCTGTTGGAACGTTTACGCAAACTTCTAGCAATTGTCCAAACACTATTGTCACGAGGGGTCAGAGCCGAAATCCTCACATCCCACATTTCATCTCTGGTGCGCGTGACTTTTTCTCAAATATCAGCTGACATTCGCTTCATGGCGTCATGAAGCTCAGGAAGCCTAGCTCTTTGTCAAACGTAATTTGTTCCGACTCCGTATGAGTCGTAGTGTGTCATCATCTAATTTAAGTTGAAAGCCAATGGATCGAGTTTTCCTAGGAATAGATTTTTCGGTAGCAGCTACGAGATTCCTCGTCAGTTTACTAACATCTAAATCTATTTACTATCTACGTTAAGATACTGTTTGAAAAGTTTTCAATCCGCTTTCTCAATGCTCAATTGGGTTCAGAATCAGGATAGTAAGTGGGGTCCTCTGGGTACACAACAATGAAGTTTCGTTTGAGGGAATGCGCATAGAGTGCGTTCCTGCTAGCATTGTTAGACATACAGTTCCAAGAAATATAGCGCTCTTTAAAATCCCCCATGATCACAGCGCGATGATGAATCCTTAAAATTCGGTCAATATCTTTTCCCTGTAAAAGTCTCTCGGGGGGATTATATAAAGATATGACATTATAATTACCACAATTTGCCGAAATAAGAATGGAGACGGCTTCGATAACACCGTCTTCGGGAGGCAAGAGAGAGTGTTAAACATCGTGCCGAACGTATAGGGCAACCCCACCACCAATTCTGGTGGCACGGTCACGGCGATAGGTATAATACTCAAGAATTTGAGCTCTCTTGTCTGGCTTTAACCAAGTTTCGCTGATGCAGCCACCTGGATCAGATGCTGTTGACGAAATGAGTGAAGTTCGGGAAGTTTGCGATGGATACTTTTAGAGTTCCATTGTAGAAATCGGATGTTGGATCTAGAAGAGGGATGGGACGCCATTTTCAAAGAGGTGAGATGTCATCCTGAAAAACACAAGAAGTTTTTCTGAATCCGATTTGCACGATTTCCATGCATTCTCCACTTCGATCCGGAGTTTCAGGAGGGTCATGAAATCGAAAGTCGAATTAGTTCTTGCATCAGACTCCAATGGAGTTGGAGACGATGGAGGTCCTTCGAGGGCCTCGATTAAGGAAGGGTTATGGGGTGAAATGGGGGTGGTACTCAAATGTCTATTACCTCCTTTTCGGATGCTCTCTTCGTAGTCCACTCGTATACTCTCGTCTCTCGCCTTTGACAGTAAGTGGACCTTATATGGCTTAAGACCCTGCCGTTTAAAATCTTCGGTCACCATGTCATCATTATGGTGGCGAATCGTTCCATGTACCACGTATTTTGGCTCGTGGTCCTCTTTTGTTCCATATGAATGGAATGGAAACTGGATTTCTTCCAGTTTCTCTTTCATTTTAGTTTAATCGCTGTCCGTTTCGCAATGGACACTGATAGTCTTTGGCCCAAAGGTGAAACGGACAGTGCTACGAGCTGCCGCTTTTATGGCTGCCTCCACCTTTTCGAAGTTGGTTAAACCAATGTGAACAACAATGGGTTTTGGCTACTTCGTTTTGGGTATATGTTCATCTTATTTGTTGAGTCCTATCTCATAGGATGACACTAGCTATTTAGATATTGATTTGTATTAGACCATATCATAGTAAAGAACCATGTAGAAAACATAATGAACTATATGATCCCTAAAAATTTCTTTAACCGATGGTAATGGCCATGGCTTGTTTAATACAGCAGTTTTCGTCTAGTGTTTGATGTTAAGCGATATTGGTTAAAATCAGTACTTGGATGGGTGGACATTGTGTGCAGTTGTCTTTTTGTGTAATTTTGTAAACTTTAATTTATATTCTCATTTTAACTTTTTTATTATATTTTGCATTGATCAATTATTATTTATTACTATTATTTATTACTAGCATCATCCGTTGCAGCTTCGTCCGCAAAAATTTTGTAAAGTCCTTATAACCAAGTAGCATAATATTATCTCTCTTCAAGGATACTGATTGTCTTGGAACACTGCTAAACGTATTTATTTATTTATTTATAACTAGCATTACCCGTCGCGGCTTCGTCCGAAAAAATTTTGTAACGCCCTTACAACCAAGTAACATAATATTTTCTTCCGTCAAGGATACTGTTTGTCTTGGAACACTGCTACACGTATTTATTTATTTATTTATCCCTTAAAATTTCTCTAACCGATGGCAAGGGGAATACGATGTTGAATACACCAGTTTTCGTCTGGTCAATGTAGTTAAGCTACATTAGGTAAAGTCAGTACTTGGATGGGTGAACCTTTTTGTTTTTTGTAAAGATTAATTCATATTCTCATTTTAATTTTTTTATTATATTTTGCATTGATAAATTATTATTTATTACTAGCATTACCCGTTGCAGCTTCGGCCGCAAAAATTTTGTAAAGCCCTTATAACCAAGTCACATAATATTATTTCCCGTCAAGGATACTGATTGTCTTGGAACAGTGCTACACGTATTTATTTATTTATTTATAACTAGCATTACCCGTCGCGGCTCCGCCCGCAAAATTTTGTAACGCCCTTATAACCAAGTAACATAATATTTTCTCCCGTCAAGGACTGATGTCTACATCCGTCCTTGGGGATGTAGCCAAAATGTCTACATCCCCACTCCTGGCAGACAATGTATAACACACAGCACCTAAGCAACGAACATCTGTTACTATGCACTGATAAATTATACATCTACATACATAAATAAATTATACAACTATACCTTTCAGCGAAAATCCTGAAAGGAAATAGAGCTATTGGTTCCGTACTGAAGACAAAATTTCGCAAAAATTTCTTCAAATGTCAATCGATCATTATTAATGAATATAAAAAAGCATTTTGTTACGCAAAGCTTAACAAAACGCGTAGCGTTTTGTGCGAAGCTTTCGGCTTTGTATATTTAAGCCTCTCAAAAAGGAGTGATATCTGACCAAAAACATAAATGTAAGAAACGGCCGAGTTTTCCGGAAAATCCTTAATGTAATAGTTCCTTTTTAAAATGTGATGATATGAGAGTCAGAACGGGCTATTTACAACGTAAATTGCTCTAGACTTCATATAATAATAGTTGCTTCTTAAATAGTGATGATATGGGAGAACGGTCCTTTCTCCCATATCATCACTATTTAAGAAGCAACTATTATTATATGAATTTATTTATTTACAAAGTAAAGAGCTCTAGACTTCATATAATAGTTGCTCTTTAAAAAGTGACGATTCCCATTAAAGAGCCGAGCTTACAAAGTAAATAGCTCGGTAAACTATTAACTAAAACAATTAATGAGGGGTAAATTGATTAAATATATGAAAAAGTTTTCCCTTAGTATGTTTTTAAAATTTTATAACGCGGCAAGTTTTAAAATATTTGAAATCATCAGAAAAAATAACTTGCCGTGTTATATAAAATTTTAAAAACATACTAAGGGAAAACTTACGAAATAAATTTCAACCAAATTTAATCATTTTACCCCACATTAATTGTTTTAGTTAATAGTAGTTTACCGAGCTATTTAATTTGTATATAGCCCGGCTCTTTAATGGGAATCATCACTTTTTAAAGAGCAACTATTATGTGAAGTCTAGAGCTATTTACTTTGTAAATAGCTCGGTCCTTTCTTCCTTTTCATCACTTTTTAAAAAGCAACTATTATATGAAGTCTAGAGCTATTTACGTTGTAAATAGCTCGGTCCTGTCTCCCATATCATCACTTTTTAAGAAGCAACTATTATTATAGCAAGTCTAGAGCAGTTTACTTTGTAAATAGCCCGTCCTTACTCTCATATCATCACTTTTTCAGAAGGAACTATTACATTAAGGATTTTCCCGAAAAATCGGCTCTTTCTTACATTTATGTTTTTGGTCGGATTTAAATTAATGATACAAACTAAATAATGGATGAAAATTTTTATTCAAATTGTTCAACATAGTAGTAGTATAAAAGTTTATTAGTATCTTTGAATTACAATAATATTACAATCGATTTCTTAAAAACTATAGTTCCTAGCCTAACCTTTACCTATAAATTGACCTTAGTTTAGAGATATACATCGTTTACAAAAATCATCATTAAGGAATGAAAAAATATTCTTAAAAAAACTATAGATTAAATTCTTAGATTAAAAATAAATGGATGGGTAAGTCATTACTACAACTAACTTAAATAATGAATAATAAATATAAATTAATAAAATAACAAAATAAAAATAAAATAATAAATGAAAAAATAAGAAGTAATGGAATAATAAAATAAAGTAATAAATGATAAAATAATAACATTGCAAAATAATAAAATAATACGAAAAATAGTGGGATATGTACAATTAGATTGTGCCGGAATTAAGTACAATCCACGTTTTGAGGCATGGGGAATTTCTTGGGGTGCAGAAAGGGGTTTTCACGGGATCTTTGGAAGTGGGATAAGGCGGTGGATTTGGTGAATTCGATAAGAGTGGGGTACCCGGTTTCTTTGTAGAGAATTTCGGTGGAAAACTGATGGGTTTCTTCGAAATCACTCGAAGACACGGTTTTGGAATCGTTGCATTTTTGCAAGCTGTGAGGGTGCAACGTGTACCCAGATGGGAGTTGCATACGCTAATATGGGGCGAATGCATGACTTGTAAAGTCGATGCTTGAGGCGTTCGTACAACTTACTTCTAGTATTGAGTAGGGGGCATAATCCTGAAGAGGCTGCGTTTCCGAGGACAAGACGTTTTGAGACATTCTTTGTCCATTTCAACTTTCTATCCAGGGTTACACCCAGGTACTCAACGCTGTGAGGTTGATCGATTTCTGCTTCAAACATTATCAATTCAAGGGGGTAAGACGCGCAATTTTGCTTTGCGAGAAAATAGAATTGCCTTAGTTTTGGCGTGGTTGATTTGATTTTCCTTAACTTGAAGTAAGTTTCGAGCATGGATAATCGGGATTGGAGGCTGCTGGAGACAGTTCTCGGTTGCCAGAATGTGCAATAAATTTCCGTATCGTCGGCGAGAAGGGCGGATTCAGTTGCTTGGTCTTTCGGAATATCGTTAATATAATAAAGAAACAGGCGGGATCCAAGTATGGAGCCTTGTGGTACCCGGCCCCGAAACGATAGTGGTTAGATGTACTATGAGGGAAATGAATTTGGGATTTGCGGTTAGATAAATAAGAAATCAGGAATTTGCGGATATATATGGGCATATTGCGTTGAATGAGTTTGTGGATGAGTCCATCTTGCCATATCGTGTCGAGAGCTTTTTCGATGTCCAAGAGCACTATACCTGTGGATTTATTCGAATTAAATCCGGTAGTAATGTGGTCAGTGAGTCTGAGAAGTTCGTTCTTTGCTGAACGTTTCGATCTGAACCCATATTGATGGGGGATTATCTGTCTATGAATGTTTTGATGCGACTGAAACCTATGCAAAACTACTTTCTCCAAGACCTTGCTGAGCGATGGCAGCAAGCTGATGCGTCGGTAGCTCGAAGGCAAATTTTGTTGCTTTCCTGGCTTCGGAAGTGCTAAGACTTTAGCAGATTTTAGGAAAATAACCAAGTCTCAAGCATGCACTAGATATAACCGAGCTGCACAAGCGTCTTCCGAGGACGATAGTGATGTACAGCATTGGTTATTCCATCATCACCAAGAACCTTCCTAAACCTAAGTTTCCTTAAAATGTTTGAAACCTCATGGGGTGATACGTATTGACGTCGTGTCGTGTCGAACAAGCATGACGACCCCACTACCATTTCTGAGAGCACGGTCGCGTCGGTAGGTAAGATACCCGGGGATTCGAAGTTTCATATCTGGCTTTAACCATGTCTCGCAGATGGCTGCAACATGGATTTGATGCTGTTGGAGGAATGAGTGAAGCTCGGGAAGTTTGCGCCGGACGCTTTTAGAATTCCATTACAAAAATGGGACTTGGGACTTATGGGAGGGTTGGAATGCCATTTTCTAACAAATAGGCAGTCATTTGGAAAAACACGATGAGTTTTTTGGAATTTGTTGAACAAGTTTTCCACTTGTTATCCACCTCATTCCTTAGTAGGAGAAGTTTCATGAATTCGAGTGCAGGCTTGGGTCCATCATCGGTCTCCACGCGGCGTATATGTGTTGGTGAGACCAAGAGAGCTTCGGCTATAAAATGATTTGTGGGGGTCAGGGGTTTTGCACAACACGTCGATTACCTATTCCGTAGTTGACCTCTTTTCTTTGAGGGAGTGCCGGGAAATCCCTGACCAAGGATGTTGATTGTTTTTTAGGTGCAGCCTTTGCGTCTACATACTGCTGGCGCACGGGACAGTTCATGGAATTGGCCGGATGGGAAGCGTTGCAGTTGCAAAACTTCGCAGATTCCACCCTTGGGATTTCACACTGTTGTGAATTGTGGTTGTTACCACACTTCACAAAGCGTGCCACCCCGCGACAATTCCTTGAGCCGTGCGCGTACCTTTGGCAGCGATAGCACTGTACGACTGTTAATGAACCGTTGGATGGGTATGCGCACGCCACATATCTTAGTTTAAGGAAGCTTTGAGCTTGCGCCCCTCTCTCGAATTTTACTAGACGAGTGCGCAGACGCTCTCGTCTCCTTGTTTTGTTAATATCATGACCTTGGTTGGCTTTAGGCTCTTATTTCTCTACTCTTCAGTCACCATATCTTCTGTATGGTGATACATGGTTCCGTGAAGCACGAACTTAGGCTCGTGGTCTTCCTTGTTCTCATAAGAATTGAATCGGAATTGTATTTCTTCCAATTCCCCTTTATATCGTGGATAGTCGCTGTCCGATTCACAATGGACCGAGATGGTGGATGGCCAAACGTGAAACGGACAGTGCTCCGGGCTGCTGCTTTTATGGCTGTCTCCACCTTTACGAAAGAAGTTAAGCCCATGTGTATTACAATGGACTTTGGTTTCCCTGCCTTTGATGGAGTTGCTGTCACAACACCATCATCGAAAATATCCACTAGGGATTCAAATCTGTTGTGAACCTCAGTGGCGGTTCATTTCTTTGGGTCGATGTTGTTGATGTCATTGCTGTTGGGGCTGCTGCTGCTGCTGGTTCGGATTCTGTTGTTGGTGGTGTAGCTGCTGATAATGTTGATGTTGGTGCTGGTACCGTTGATGATGCTGGTGCTTTCGATGTTGATGGGGTCGTCATCACCTTCGGCGTGGGCACCGCCCCGTCGCCTATTGCTAGTTCAAAATAACAAAACAAATCATTCCCGGGTTTATTTCTTTGTAATTCCCACTACTCAGAATTAATTCAAGTATTAAAGTTTTATTGTTGAATTCAATAAAAAGTGTGAAAACCCAAAAAAATAAATATCACTCAATAAATATTGTCTGAAAGAATAAATTTTGGAAAAACCCCCTATTTTTGTACTTGAGGTAAAATTCACTAGCAGATGTTGTTAAGATAACATTGAAGTCGATTGATCGATTTGCTATAACTAGTATTTTGCTTAAGTATTATTAAATGCCATGTAGAAAACACTATAATTAGAAAAAAATGTAATTTTTGATGTTTTCTCCCATTTTCGTTTCAAGTTATTCCGCGTCGATTGCAAAAATAACACATCCTTCTAGCATGTCTAGAAGTGGGTTGGATTTTTTTGAAACAACGTGAAATCCAGACCAATCAGAATGCAATATATAAGGTATATGTTTCACAATGTTAAATTTATCAAAACAAAATATGCAAAAATTTTTCTATGTCGAGATAGAATTTTTCTATTTCTATTTTCTGTCGGTTTGGGTACTAGTCAAATATCAATTTTTAAGGATATCGGGAAGTAGGGTAAAAGATTGATAGGCCATACGCGGAAAATTATGGGCGATCCCGCTGTTTTACGATTTTTGAATGAAAATAACTTTTTAACTGTTTATTCGTTAACCATGATTGAACAAGCTCTCTCAAACGATGAGCGAAAACTCGTTGTCTTATTATTTCTTAAAATGTCCTCCTAGTTTTTTAAAATATTCGAAAATTCACCACTGTAGCGCTGATCGTTAAAAACTTACATAGGGGTCAAAAATCTTCTAATATTGCGATAAGTAATATCACAGTCACGTACGCAGACAAAAACCTTAAACTCGGTCTGCGCACTAATGTGAACTACATAGTATATTTTATAGAATTTACGATGATTTTTCAATCAGTATATACCAAATGCAGAGAGGAACTCTAATTTTGTTTTTTAGTGTGTTAGTTCATTTGTATTTTCCATGCCAAAATAGGCAAATTGAAACATTGATAGAATCACCTCGATGCCTGTTTGCCACAGATGTTTTTCTGACAGACTACTTGACGTAAATAATTAAAATTTGGCAAAATACGTATTATGAGTTTATAAATTCGAATTTTAAGTTAAGGGGTTAGTTTTAATGGTTGAAATGGAAAATTTTGATTTTCATTTCAGCGAATTTCCTGAAAGGAAATAGAGCTAATAATCGTATCAAAGTAAAAATTTCACAAAAATGTCCATCGATTCTACCTAGTGGATGTCAAAATCAGCATCTGTAAAATTTATATACAGGATGTCCCAGAAGTAGTCGAGTTCCATAAGAGGGTAGGTAGAGGGTACGATTTTGTAACGAAAAGTCCTGAGATATTTTTTTATTAGACGCATCGTTAATTAATTATTAATTAAATAAGGAAACTAGGTTGAAACCAAAGTATAAATTTTTGGAACAATGTATTCCCTAAATTTTCAAACTATCAATTCCTTGAAAAGTGCATTAATTATATTTTTTTTATTTTTTATTAAATCAAAAATGAATTATCAAAAAAATGCACTTTTTGCAACTCTGGTTTCAACCTGGTTTCCTTAATTAATTAATAATTAATTAACGGTGCGTCTAATAAAAAAATGTCTCAGAACTTTTCGTTAAAAAATCGTACCCTCTACCTACCCTCTTATGGAACTCGACTACTTCTCGGCCATCCTATATATATATATATATATATATATATATATATATATATACACCTTATATTTATATATATATATATATATATATATGTGGAGTATCGGAAATGGTGCATCCTGTTTAAATAAAAAATCCTAGATTCGCAAAAATATCATAAATTTATTTTTTATTTCTTATGTGAATTTTATTACTAAGCAAAAATAAGCAATATAATTTCTGTATAAATAAAATCAATAAACGCATTTTTTTTCAGTTCTAATAAAAAAATAAGTCAGTTCTAATAAAAAAATAAGTCAGTTCTAATAAACAATTTTGTAAAGTCTAAATAAAATTTTTGTCTGTCAAGTTCAAATTATGTCATTATATTTTTATTGTATCATTTTAATAATCGATTTAATTTTGATTTAATAAATCAAAGATTTAATAGTGCGTAAAATAATTATTTATTATTTCAACAAAACCTACAGACGTTTTCAGAAAGAATAATTATTAATAAATCGACGCGCAGTATTAAAGACACCGAAAATAAATTATCGACGGTAAAAATAATAATCGAACGCGACAAGAACTTACGAATAAATTAGAGCTCCGTTTCTTACGTTTCTCGAAAAAACTAAGTGGCGATCTTCCTAATCTTTTTAACATGATTGTCCAGTCGTTCTCGAATGTTATAAATCGGGCAAAAGTGATTGGAACCTAATCATCGAATTATAATATATTTGGGACACGAAATATATATATATATATATATATATACCTTATATTTATATATATATATATAAGGTATATATATATATATATATATATATATATATATATATATATATATATATATATATATATATATAAGTTATAAACTCGGTAGAAGTTTAAAAAAAATTTATTTATTTAAAATATTAATTGTTACAAATATTTAATTGTTACAATTGTTAATTGTTAACAATATGAATAATTACAAAAAATATTAATTATTACAACGAAGTTAAAATAATAGTCAAAATCTTAAGTAACAGCGATTATGTACATGAAAGTAATAAGTGATCAATGAAACAACATGTTAGGTTTATATACAATAATTTTGGTTAGTAAGAGCTTTTGCAATAAATTTGGTCACGATGATCGATGTTTGACAGGAAATGTTGTTGCACATGTACATGAGTTTTATTATTTAGTATTGGGTGGCCCATACTAGAATCTATAACTCCTCCGTCCTTAAGAAGGAAGTCTAATTTCAGAAGGAAGTTGGATGACTGCGGGCCCTTATGATGTAAATCTAACCATGGTTTTCAGTGGTGCATTTTTAATGTTTCTAAGTTTTCTAAACATAAAATATAGAATTAAACAAATTATAGAAATAAAAGTTATTACTGTCCAAACACTGGTGTGCATAAAATGTTGGTATTTCAATGATTGGAGTTCTTTTGTGTTTTCCAAGTGTTTCACTTCCAATAAATCCAGATTAATGTCATTCGAAATGTTATAACGATTATAACGATAATTAACACGGTGTTATGTGTTGAGGTTGATAAAGTTCCATATTTAATTTAATTAGTAGTTAGTTGGCATTGATGTAATATTATGTTAAGTTTTCCGATGAAGTTGGTTATGTTTTTCCCACAATTATTATTGATGTTAACAGGGTTGCTTGTCGATACTATGATGTGATTGGTTTCGATTTCTTCTATGAAGTCTTCCTCCATAGTTCGATGAAGTGTGCATTTGGCTGGTTTGTTTTCTAATATTTGGATCTCGCATTGGTTTGTGCTGGTTTCTTGTAATTTATATGGTTGGCATATGTTGGTTTGTTCTATTCGGTTGCAGGGATTATGTTTGTTAAAGGTTTAATTATTTGATGTTGTTCGGGTAAGGGTCTGATTTTTATACTAAAGGTTTCGTTATGGAATTGTGGTTTCATTACACCGAATATAATATTACTCCCTCGTTATAATAAGCCTTTAAGTTTAATAGTTCGTATAATTGTTTATCACTTTCGATTTTTATTTGTGGTTTTAAAGCTTTATAAACTGTATTTAATTCTTGTTTAGTTAATATGTGTTTTGAGATAATGTTCAACCGGGCCAAATCCATAGAAAGAATAATGTCACTAATATGGTCATCTAAATACTGAAATTGTGATTGAACCGAGAAGTATATTTGTGACTGGAATAACTTGTGAATGCACTTGTGTTCGATAAGTGGATACGATTTAATAGCATCCACAATTATTTTAAGTTTAGCCTGTTCGGTATTAATAAATTTGGTTATATTGTCAAATCGGTCAATCATTTGTGTATTTAATTTATGTTGTGTATTTGTTCTATCTTCAATTAGTAATTGATTATTTTAAAATACTTCTATCAGCTTGTTAATTTCTATCGCGTTATTGGGGTCCATATTACCGGTTATTTCTTTAATTACAGAGCCTAAGCAATCTATTAAGCCACGTTTTGATCTATAGGGTTTCAGTTCTAAACTTTCTATACGTTATTCTCTAATTTGTGGTATAAAAATTTTAAGGTTTTAGCATAATAAAATAAAGTCATTTAGATCAACATTAAATACATTAGCTCTTAAATGTTCCAAAAATACCTGTATATAAGTTATATTTATTTTGTGGATTAAATTATTATAATGTGAGGTTAATTTAGTTTCTCCTAGATTGAGTGCTAATAGTCCTTTAGTGTGGGTAAGGTCGTGGTATTCTATACGTTGGGAAAGAGAGAAAGGTGTCAGGCACCTGAAAAAGATTGATTTCTTTTAGGTTCAGTCTTTGATTTGTGGTACTTAAATTTGTTATTTGTGTGGAATGTTAAGTTAGTTTCTTTGGTTACTTTCTTTTTGTCATATGGTGGTCGTAGTTTAGTATGTCTTTGATTATTTTTTATATAAATGCCATCCTGTCCTATGGTAGGGGGATCTGATATGTCTTGGTTTTTCGTGACCAAAATTTGTATGTTTTTATAGTTTTGCTTCGTTATTATTGCTCGTATAATTTTTATTTCCTCACGTTGTTTATTAGTAAATTCCGTGATTGCGTTATCGTTCTGTTTAAGTATAGTCTTTTCTCGAATTCCGCGTATGATTTCGAAGGGGGTAAGTTTTGTTGAAGAGTGGATAGAGTTGTTGTAAGTAATCATGGTCAAATCTAATAGCTCATCTAAAGGTGAGTTTTCTTTTTTTTTAGTATTCTAAGAATTTCAAGTATGGTGTTATGTAGCCTTTCTACTGGTGAGCTACCCGTAGAGTTTCTAGCAGCTGATAAATGAATCTGTATGTCGTTAAGTTTGAGAAATTCTCTCATGTCTAAGTTAGAGTATTCGTTGCCATTATCGTGTATGATATTAGTCGGTATACCATGTCTTACAATACATTTTCGAACTATTTTTCATACTTCAACTGAATTTCGTCAGTACATTAGATTTTTCAATATGGAGTAAGTCCATATGAAGTATTTCAAATAGTTGGGTGGCTATTTCGGCCGGTGTCTGTTATAAATGCAATGGATGTCTCTCGTATTTAAATTTTAAACAGGTGTCAGAAGTATTAATGAAAGTCGTGATTTTTGATTTCATATTGTCAAAGTAATATGTTCTTTTAAGGTGGTTTAGTGTCTCGTCTATTCCTCTGTGCACCGATAATTCGTGGTACTTACGTATGATTACTGTTTGTTCTTCTAAGGTTTGAATGTCCGTTAGTAGGATCGTTTATCTGATAATTTTATACTTAGAGAAGTATTTATGATGAGTTTCATTGAATACTTTAAATGTATCGTCATTAGTCATGACGGCTTTTAATTTGTTAGGTGATAAATATTCTTTAAATATTTCAATGCATTGTTTTTCTGTCGGGGTGTTTTCTATTTCTATTATCAAACGTTTGCCAGTTTTGAATAGGCATTCGGTGTTTAGTTGGTTCCTAAGTTCGGTATCAATAATTATTTGATTACTAAATTCGTTTAGTGCTTGTGCAGATATTCGTATGCCTTCGTTTATGTTTTCCTGAGCTGAATGTACGGTTAATGCTTCTGCGTCTTGTGAACTAGTATCGATATTATTGAGTTCGGTGGGTATACGGCTTAGTGCGTTCGCGTAAGAGTTGACTTTTCCTGGTTTATAGTCAATGTCGAAGTTGTAGTCTAAAAGCTTGATTTTCCATCGAACCAACTTTGAATTAGGCTCTTTTAAAGAAAAAACCCATTTCAACGGTTTATGGTCTGTCAGTATGTTGAATTTTTGTCCGAATAAGTAGGGTCTGAATTGTTTCAGGACCATACTATAGCTAACAGTTCCTTTTCTATTGTGCTATAGTTTTTTTCTGATTTATTGAGTGTACGTGAAGCGTAACACACAGGTTTATCGTACCCAACTGCATTGTGCGATAATATAGCTCTTAATGCGTAGTTACTAGCATCTGTAGTCAGTATAAAGGGTTTATCAAACTCCGGATATTGCAATATCGGGTCACCGATGAGGAGAGTTTTACAACATTCGAAACATTTGATGTACTCTTTAATTCTTGTATCGATTTTTGGTTTAGTAATCTTTGCAAAGTCCTTTATGAATTTTCGATAGTAGCCTGAAGTCTGAGAAATGACTTAATTTCTGTCACAGTCTTTGGTAATGGAAAGTTTATAGTAGCTTCAATTTTATCTCAGGTTAGGTAAACCGCCTGTGGTCACTAAATATGCTAAAAATTAGATTTCTTTATGTAAGAATTCGCATTTGTCCAGTTGTGTTTTTAAGTTATGTTTTCTTAATTTGTGAAAAGCCGTAACATTTCGACATGTTCGGTGAGAGATATTGAAAAGATTATAATGTCATCCATATAAACTAATACGTTTTTACCGATAAATTCTCTCAACATATTGTCTATGACGCGTTGAAATGTAACGGGGACATCTTTAAGTCCAAAAGTCATTCTTTTATACTCGTAGTGTCCATTGTCTACTGTAAATGCAGTCTTTGCAATGTCCTTAGGGTCCATTTCGATCTGATGAAATCCTGACGCGAGATATAGCGTTGGAAAGTAGCAACACTTACCCAATTTGTCTAGTGTGTCAGATATGTTGGGTAAAGGTATGGAGGTTAGAGATAGAAGGAGAGTTATCTCTTATGGCTGTTAAACTCAAAAAGTGTCCCCGAAAAACTGAAAATTAGGGTTCAGTGAATAGCCACCATGGCGCTCGTGAGAAGGTGGACTTGCTCTGAAGATAGTTACTGTAGAACGAAGTGAAGTTGCCAACCGGAAGTAGTATAATATCCCAAAATAATCACACAGACTTGAGTAGTTGACTTATTTTCTATAACCTAAAAACTTTGTTGAGAATTGTGATCGAGTTATACCTTTTTTTATAGATTGCAGAGAGTTTTTATTACAGTAGCGTGTTTATATAATTTCATGTAATATGGGAAGTTTGTGCAATTAAAAATTGCTCATCTGTTCAAAATTGTTTAAGTTATATATAATTTTTTATTTTTTTATATTTAGTGTTTTTTAATATGCAATATTTAAAAAAACTGTCAGAATAAAAATTTAAAGTGAATAAATATCTTTTCTATACCATAATTTTTTGGTTATTGCTTTTTATTACAGACATTGAATTCCATTTTGAATGTTATCATTTATTTTATAAATAAAAAATAATATATAATGTATAAATAATACATAAAAAATATATATATATATACAGTTTAATATAGAAATATTCAATTTTTGCTTCATTAAATTTTTAGCATACAATTTTTTAATTTCTATCTTCGATAAAAATTTGATTATTCTAGTTTTTGAACAAAATTTATTAATTTAAATATATATTACTTCAAGTTTCTTAATTATTATTTTGTTAACCGGCCAAGTAGCCGCGTTGTTAAGGCGCTCTACTTGGAACCGGAAGGTTATGAGTTCGAATCTCAACATCGGCAGTTTGTCAATTAAAAAAAATTAATGGGGCGGTTGATTGACTAAACTGTCGGCGTATGGACAAGAACGAAGTAACCGGCTATGCTTGTGAAGGTATTCTGCAGTTTCCCTTCACGAACTCCAAATGATTATTGGCATAGTTCCTATCAAAGTCGGCTGCAGCCGCATAACCTACCAATTCCTAATCTGCATATGAATTCCTTGTCCTCCACTCACATCATATAAAATGTATAGTTTAAAAAATTAATAAAAGTTGAAAAATAATGATGTGGGTGGCCTCTGTTATAGACCGTGGTGTCCCCGAAACGGAGGTAAAACCCCATTATTATTATTATTATTAATTATAATTTTGTTATTAAAATACCTTTAACTTTTCAAATTGATTGTGACTTGAAAATTGATCACTAATTCCTTGTTTATATTCATGGAATTTTTTTAATAAATAGTCTTTCTACTTCTTTAACATCTGAGGTTTAATATGTTTTATGTAATTATTTAAAAATTCCGCCTTTACAAAGCGGATTTTAGCCTGTCCTTGTCTACTTTTAATATCTACTTTTAGTTTCTTTAAAATTGGTATTCCAGTACACTAGCGCCATCTTAATTTTCCTCTATGTTGGGCCACTTTTTATAACATGGAGGTAGCTCTCCTTCTATCTCTAACCTCCATAGGTAAAGGGTATCTGTCGTCTATTGTCTTTTCGTTTAGTTTCCTATAATCGACTACTAATTTCCATTTCTTTTTGTCCGAAGCATCAATCCAAATTGGTTGATGACCATGGTGAATTAGAAGGTCTAATTATATTTTTCTCTAAGAGCTCGTTAATTTGTCGTGTCGCTTCTTCTTTGTGGCAATGAGGGTATCGGTATGAGCGCGTGTAAATCGGTAATTTATCTTTTGTTACAATATAATGTTTAACTTCAGATGTAAACGTCTTATTTTGGTCGGAAGTGTAAAATATGTTTCTGTAGTCGATACAAGTATTTATTAGAGCGTCTTGTTCTTCTTTGTTTAGGTGTTTCATTCGGATATTTTTCATAACAAAATCATAATTATCTGAATATTCAACTTCCATTGAATCTGAATGAATTTTGTATAATTCGTGATAATTGGTGAGTGATTCACTGTTTAACGGTTGTGAAATTATTATTGTCTGTTTCATTTGTTATAAAAGCTTTTGCGAATGAGTCCTTTGTTTGGTATATACCACTTACTGTATGTACGTTCTGGTTGAGTTTAATTTGTGGTAAGAGTGTGTCGCCGTTTTTTATTAGAGTGGGGACTGTTATAAATTTTTGTTCGTACGCTTCTAAAGTATGTGCTTGTGGAGTCGTACGAGGTTTATAGTATAATTTGTTTGTTACGTTTCCGAAATTAATTGAATGGTTGTTATACTAAATGTTCGCTTGAAGATCTTGTAGTGTCTGACTCCCTATGATTCCATCAAAGTAGTGATGGAATTTAAATACTAAAAATTCTAATGGTACATGGTTATTTAATTCCTTCAGATATTTTACCTTTACTTTATGTGAAATCTTGTGAGTCTGTAATGCAGTTTTAACGTTAGTGTTCGTAGATATTAATTTTAAGTCGTTTACGTGTTTTGGGTCGATAAAATTATTGTCTACTCCAGTGTCGTTGAGGAATTTCAGTTTTGAATCATTATATAAGGTAGGGCTCCGTTTGATCGGTGTGAGTTAAGCTCTACGGTGCTGGCGGATTCGAGGCAGTAGCCAGAAAATCCTGATCTTCAATGTGTTTGATTTCATTTAGATCAGGTTGATTAAATTCAACTTGATCAGGTGGATCATAGAATTGAAAATCATTTTGATTTGGATAATACGAGTTGTGTGTTGTTCCTGTATCGTGTATGGTATTGTCTTGGTCATAGTTGTTTTCAACGTTAAACAATTCTTTCGATAAAAGTTTTTGGTCCTGTTGATCTAAACATATTGTTATGATACTGTCTAGTATTTCCCGAGGACGTGTCCATAGGTTCTGGTCTAAATCTGTTAGGTTGGTTGTTGGATTGTTTTGATCTATTATGAATTTGATTAGTGCTAAAATTAGGTTTATTTGGTTGATTATTATTTTGTTGGTCATTGCGGTGGTCTATAATGTAATCGTTGATGGTTGCCAAATGGGTTTTGCCATTGTTGATTAACTTTTGAGGAAGATCAATTGTTAAAATTTGGTGGTGGTTGTACCTGTCGTGTTATTTGTCCAGGTTGTTGTATTTGTTGCGTTGGGATTATTTTCTGTACAGGTTTACCCTGGAGCTGCGTTTGTTTATAGAAAACATTTTGCTCTGTCTGCACGCGTTGCCATGCTTCTCCCAAGTTTTTGGGTTGGAATGCCCTGACAATGTTACTAATATTTCTATTAAGCCCTGTGAGGAAAGAATCTGTGCTACTTGTCTATAATAAATGATTTTAGCATTCTTAGATGCTTCTTTAAAAAACCTAACTTTACTAAAGAATAGTTCTGCTGGTTGATTACCTTGTTGTTACGAATATAAGTTGCACGTCAAACTAAATTCATCCCTCTTATCTGCATAATGTGATATTAAAGTTGACTTAATTGTATCCCAACCCCTAATCCTACCGTACTGGTTTGTACGTCGTTTGCTTGTCCAATTACTTTTTCCTAATTTCATTACAATATACGTGTTTAATATTTTAATCCACTAATTTAAATAGTATATTAACAACTACATCTACACTATCTATAAACTTATATAAATTATTTTTATTTCCGTCAAATGGAATAATAGTTTTTATTACGTCGGGAATTTGAAAATGTTTGATTACTGCTTCTGTGGATGAAGCTGATTGAATAATAATAATAATAATAATAATAATAATTTATTTGATTTACAAATTTTGGGTTTTTCAATAATGCAATTTTTCGTACAGCTTTTTTTTTTCTTCTTTTTTTTAAATTTCTTCAAAACTTAATTAAATTAATTCTAATGCTATAATAAAATGAATATAAATTCACGATACCAATTATGTTTATATTTTGTTCCTCCTCATCTGCATTACTTTTCTTAAAAACTTTGCCATTGCTATATAATCTGCTTTTTCCCAAAAGTCTAACGTTTCGCATTCTATATCTTTTTTTAGGTACCTTGCCCTACACTCCTCTAGCCCTACACATTCTGAAATTAAAAGCACTTCTGTTTCGACTTGCTGCTCGCAGATCATACATATGCTGTTGCCACACAAGTCTTTTTGTTTATATACCTCCAACTTCCTAATCTAAATGCAGCCAATTTCTCCATTCAAATTCTGTAGAGTGTATATATTTTGCGCCAGTGACATAATGTGCCAACCCTCTGTAGAAATTCAAAGATGTTTTTTCTTCTATATCCTGCATCATTTTTTTAAAACCCCACTCTCTTATTTTTCTTTCAAAATACACAAACTTTTACATGAATCTAACTGCCATATCTCGTCACTAACATTTAAGTCTCATAATACATGCTTTACTTTATTTCCCCAACTTAAATCACTTTCTGTGTTTTTTCCTTGAGTACATTACCACTGTAACACTTTGTTATTGTTATTCACTAACTTTATGTAATGCTTGCCGATATTTTTATAGATATTATATTCAATTGGCATTTGCCCTAGTTCCAATAGTGCCCCATAATTTGCTGTACCATAATTGACTCCAAGCACCTGCTTACAAAATTTGTTTTTCGCTTTACCAATTTCGTCAAAATTTCCATCAACTCTCCATATTTGACAGCCGTAAAGTAGGATAAGCTCAATTAGCACATTGAACATTCGCAAAATAATGTCCAAGTTTATCCATTGATTTGAATACATAAATTTTAGTATGACTCGAGCGCCCCTGTCAGCTTTTTTCTTAACACTCTCAAAATGTTTATCCCACATCCCATTCCAGTTAAAACAGACCCCTAGATTGTTAAAGCTATTAACATTTTCTATCTTAGCTTTATTAACTATCAACTTATTATTCTTGCAATCACCGATGGGGAGTGCGTTTCAGTTATTTTAATTTGTTCAGGGAAATCATTTATGTAGATCGAAAAAATAATTGCTGACAGTTGGCACCCTTGTCTCAATCCTCTACTGGTAGTTCTTCTTTCTGACACCTTGTTTGTGTCCATTTTAATGCAAAACTTGTAGTCATCATAAAAAGATTTAATTATATTCAGCATGTTACTCGATATACCAGATCTCTCCAATTTTATCCATAGCAAATCTCTATCGATAGAATCGAACGCTTTTTCCAGATCAACAAAGCATGTATACAATTTTCGTCTTTTCTTGGCTAGTGTGGTGTTAATTAATTCTTTGAGCACCATTATGTTATCCAATGTACCATAACCTAATCTAAATCCCGTTTGATATTCATTTATAAGGCAATTTTTTTCAGCCCACTTTTGCAATCTGTCGCCTATAATTTTCAAAAATTTTTTACTAAATACTGGCAGTACAGTATCCCCCGATAGTTATTAGGATTTGATTTCAGCCCTTTGTTTTTATACACATTGCATATGATTCCAACTTTCCATGCATCTGGAATGGTTTTAGTTTCCATTATTATGTTAAACAAGTTGGTTAATAGTTTAACTATACTAAAATTGTCATGTTCAATTGAATTTTTTATAAGTTCTGCTTGTGAACCATCGAATCCTTGGGTTTTATTCGATGGTTTTATTTGTATTCTACTGCAGACTCTTCTATTTTATTGTCCAAAATGTTGTTGTAATTATTTGTTCTGTCATAATTGTACCTTCTATCCTTATTTTCCACAATTACAATCTCATCCGGTTTCTTTGAATATAGTTTTTCATAATGCTCTATCCATTCTTCTGCTTTAATATTTCCTCTAGTAAAGTTTGTTTTATTTTTCATTCTTTCTAGTAGTTTCCATAAACTATTGTCCTCCTTATTGGTTATCATTTGCATTAAGTGTTCTGTGAGCTCCTGTCTGTTTTGATATCTTTTCTTTTTGCAAAGTTTTGTGTAACGTTTTTTCGCTTTACAGTAATTTTGCATGTCCACATTCAATTGAGTTCTTCTAAATTTTCTTAGTGCTGTTCTTGCCAGTTACATTGCTTTCTTACATTCCCTACCATACCACCTGTTTTTGAGCTTCTGTGTATTCACTCATTTTTTATTTACTCGCATAGTCTTTCCTGCCCACTTATATAACATTTCTAAAATATTATAAGCTGTACTCACTTCTTTTTTTGCTATTTCTTTTTCTATACCATACACAAATAGATTACATTCTTTGCTTCCAATATTAATTCCAAAGTCATTTTGTTTTAAATCATTCCATTTATACAATTCCAAAAATTGACAATTTTCATCTTGTTTTTCCTTTTTATCTTTTTGCATGTTGATAGTAATTTCCACGGCAAATGTTTGGTATTCACAACATTATCCGTAATAATCATATCCACAACATTATGTTGGTAGCTATTTAATTTAATTATTGCCATTCTCAGAAACAAAAGTGTATTCCCCTAGTTTGTCGCCCCTACATCTTCCATTTAGTATAACCAAATCCAAATTATGCACATTTGAATAATCTGTCTACCATACTCATTAACTTCTCTATCTTTATTTCTTCTATTCTCCAGTTCTATGTATATATATATTTTGAGCTATGATTGGATACTTAAATTCATTTTCACTTTCCCATTCTTGCAGTTCTCCTACCCTTGCGTTAAAATCTCCAATCACAATCCATTCTGCCTTTAAATATGTATATTCCATATTCATTATTTCTATTTTTAACCCTTTAAAAAAATCTTTCCTCGCATATTTTGTGTATTTTGGTGGATTATATACGGCACAAATTAAGAATTGTTTATGATTTTTTCGATTAAAATTCACATACATTCCTTTAATTTATTTTCAATCAATTTTATTTTAGCATTTAGATTATCCTTGTAATACATAATAATTCCTCCAGACATTCTACCTAATTCTCCACATTTGTTTGGCTTCTTAATCAAAGCTTCATAACCATTTATATTTATTATATTTTCCTCACCACACCATGTTTCTACTAATATAATTAGATTATATTTTATCAAAAATTCTACTATATGTTTATTCTTTTTGAGCCTGTTAATACCCTCTATATTCCAATAAATTATTTTAACATTTTCATAAATTTTGCCATTATCCAGTTTTTTATCCGTTTCCACTATATAATTGTTTTTTGTATCCATTTTCCGTTGCTTATTATGTACACACAGAGTTTTTTCTGGACACCCTTTGACTAAGAAATGTCGTCATAAGCAGCTGGTTTTCTTCTGCAGACTTATTTTTCTTTTTTTCCATCGTCAAGATTTTATTTTTCCCCATTTGATCGTGAAACTCTTCTCCATCTTCACTTCTAATACGTTTAGGATTTTTAATTTCTGTTTTATCATTATTTTCTTCTCTTTTATTTAATGTCATTGTCCCATAGTTTATATCTTTTACTGAGATTGTTTCATTGCCAATGATTAGCTTATTATACTTTAAAAACCCTTTTTTTCCAGCCTGTCTATCATTTTTTTAGAATTTGGCGAAGCGCTTTTCTTTCTTTTCTTGTCTCAGTTCAGTTCCTTTTAATTGTCTCCTGTTTCTAATTACACTATTGCTTGTACTTTCACTTCGAAATTTAACATGGATAGATCTCGAAAATTTTCCTTTAGCCCCCAATCTCTCGACACTCTCAATTTCTTCTCTTTTACAATCAACATCAAGCTTGTCAACAATAATTTTATGCATAACGGTTTCCAGATCCTCTTGGTCTCTATCCTCCGGTATTCCATTAAATATCAAATTTTTTGATCTCATTCCGCGTTCCATTCTCTGTATTCTGTCACTTTGATTTTGACTTTCCTTCTTTAGAAAATTATTCTCATTTTTATGCTGAACTATTTCTATTTTTGTTTGAATATGCTGTTCATTTATCTTATTGATTTCAAGCCTTAAGTTTTTAATTTCCAGATTGTTGTCATCTATTAATTTGTTTTAATGTGTTTGTTGGTTAATTGCTTGTAAGATCTTTTCTGTTTCAGGCATTTTTTTTGTAGTTTTAAAAGTATCAAATGATAAATACAATTAATTACAATTAATTTTTACTTTTGTTATGAACGTTTAAACACAGTATTTAGTTTTTGTTCGAATTATTTGTATTTACTAAATGATACACTGATTGTATGGTACCATGCACGCACTAGAATTTGTTTTTTTATTTAATAATTTATTTACTCATCTATACACTATGCACAATATAAAATAATTGCCTGTTAATTTTTGTCGGTTTTTATTCGGTTTATATACAATAATTTGGGATTAGTAAGTGTTTTTGCAATAAATTTGGTCACGTTGATCGATGTTTGACAGGAAATGCTGATCCACATGTACACGAGTATTATTATTTAGTATTGGGTGTCCCCACATACTAGAATTTAAAATAACTTATATATAAAAAAAAATGTGTGTATGTGTATGTCTGTGTGTATGTGTATTTTTTTTTTCAGAAGGGGGGAAATGCATCATGCACTATAGGGCATCCTGCCCTACTCGTGTCGGACTGGCCAAATGGCCCCTACCGACTAAAACCCTAACCTCTTTCCTCATAACTTTACCTTTCCGTGGTACAACCGCTAGGTATTACTTCGCGGGAAGGCTTAAGCAGTGGCTTCTTCCTCCAACTAAATGAGCTATGCGTTAGCTGATATTCTGCTACGCAACTAGGGGTTCCTGCTGCGTTCTTCCTTGCGCAGCTCTTTGAGAACAGTTGCTGCATAGTTACTAACGGCCATCCATTCAACTTCTCCAGATAGCATACATTCACTTAGATTGACTGGGGTTATAGTATGACCCAGAATTCCTTCTACATGACTTCGATGTTAAAAGAATCGCGTACACTCGAAGAATACATGTTCTGCATCCTCCACTTGACCTTTACATTTCGGACATTCCAGGGATTCCGCTAGTTTATACTTGTGAAGGTAAGCTCTAAAGCATCCATGCCCAGAGTGAAGCTGTAACAGTCAACGTTACAGTCAACGTTACCATGTTCACGATTCTCCCAAATGAGCACTTGTGGAATTAGACGATGTGTCCACCTTCCCTTGTTCGATGCATCCCATAGTATCTGCCATCGGTGCAGGCTGTTCGATGTCTCTTCTTATCTAAGCTGAGCTGCGTTGACTTCAGAGGAGTTCTTTCGCTGGTAAATAAATTTTCGTTCTTCAGCCAATATTTCAAGGGGGAGCATCCCGGCAATAACACATGCAGCGTCCTGGGATACTGTTCGGTAGGCGCTGGAAACTCTGAGTGCACTCAATCTATAGACTGATGTGAGTTTCCTTCGAAATGCATTTGTATTTAGTGCATCAGCCCAGATAGTGATTCCATAAGTGAGTACAGATGTTATCACTGACGCCAGCAACTTCCTTCTCCTCTGTTTCGGACCTCTGACGTTTGGAATTAGTCGGGACAGTGTAGCTCTGACAGTAGAAGCTTTGGTACTTGCATATTCAGTGTGATACCTAAAGCTCAGTCTTGCGTCGATCATAACTCCCAAATAACGGATGTAGGATTGAGTGGTCAGATCGTAGTCTCCCATTTGTAACGTAGTCGTTTCTACTTGTTTTCTGCCAGTAATAAGCACGGCCCCGATTTTATGTGCAGCCAGATCCAAGCCATCCATCTGCGGATAATCGAAAAGGTTTCCTCGAAGATGTAGTTTATTTCCTCAAGATCTTTCGAAACGACTTCGATAGCCACGTCATCTGCGAATGTTACAAGCTGGGTTTCACTTGGTAAGACAAGTTTAAGAAATCCGTCGTACATTATGTTCCATAGAAGTGGGCCAAGAACTGAGCCTTGAGGCACTCCACCAGTCACTTTGTACCATTTAGGACCGTCTTCTGTATCGTACTGGATAATTCTGTTCGTGAAGTAGCTGGCCACCATCTTTTGCAGATATCCCGGTACCTCCATCCTATTGAGAGCACTCATTATGGAATCCCACTTGGCGGAATTAAAAGCATTTTTTACGTCCAAGGCTGCCACTAGACAGTACTGCTTGGTGCCTTTCCTCCATCGTTTGCCAGCTATTGCAACTCTGGCGGTTTCAACGACTAAGTTGATCGCATCGAGGGTGGATCTTCCTTTACGGAAGCCGTACCGTTTTGAGCCATGTTTATTTCGGCAAAGGATTGTTTTCTCCTGTGTACAATGCATTCTAATATCTTACCCGCTGTGTCTAGCATGCATAGCGGACGGTATGAAGAAGGTTCGTCTGAAGGCTTTTTTGCCTTAGGTAGCAGGACAAGTCGTTGCTGTTTCCACTTTGCGGAGGTTATTACACCTTTCTGACCAGCTGCTCTCTGTAGGGCTTCAAGGACATCCTCCTTCGATGTAAGTTCATCGATGTCTTCCTCTGGACCTTTTCTTATAACCGTGGCATCTTTCCCTAGTGGGTCAGTTATAGCTTTTTGTAAGTCAGGAACTTTATCATTATTTCCTTTTTTGTCAAGACAATCAGCATATTTCCTGTTGCTGTTCTACGGATTTTATCCACGCAATCAGAAGCCTTCTCTTTGTTTCCCCTTTTTTTTCTTCTGGTGACCTGTTGCCACTCTTGAGCTCTATCAATTGATTGATTGATTGATATCGGGGTAAAAAATTATTGCACTTCGACCCTATGGTCCATTGTGCTCCCCCTTCTACCTCAGTCTGACGAGACTCGCTTCTTCCATATGTTGGCAATAGCCTGGAGCTTGCTTATCAGGTCCTCCCGAAGGTTCATATATTCGGGGTGAGATGCACCGAATATCCTGTATCTGCTGTAACCCAGAGGCTCGCAGTCAAAGATTTTGTGGCTGGATGTTTCTTCCTCCTCGCCACACAATCTGCACACAATGGAGCCGTTATGGAGTCCCATTGTGTGCAGATGTTTCCGCATGGGATAATACCCAGTAATGAATCCGGTAACCCTCCGTAGCTGCATCCTGTTCAGCCTCAGTGCATCGAGAGATACCCTCTTTGTTGCACTCTGAAGCAGTACCTTCCCGAGCTCTTGCCGCGGTACTTTTTCCCGTTGACCACTCGTTGATCACTTGTTTACATGCAGTCTTTGGAATTCCTAAAATAGGCTCTGTGCCTATGAATGGCATTCCGACTCCCTTCTTTGCTAAGGTATCCGCTTTTTCGTTTCCTTCGAAACCACTGTGACCCGGTTCCCTGATCAATTTAACATTGTTCCGTTTTGCCAGTTTCAGAAGTTCTTCCAGACAATCCTTGACTACCCTTGAGGTGACCTCAGTTCCAGACATGGCTTTTAAAGCAGCTTGACTGTCCGACAGAATACTTACGTTCTGCTTTATGTAGCCTATGTAGGTTCTCACGGACGCAATTCAGTATGGCGTAGACTTCTGCTTGGAAGACCGTAGCATATTTCCCCAAGTTGAGGCTTATGTTTGCTTTTGGTCTCTCACCGTAGATTCCCGCCCCGGTCCCTTCTTCAGTTTTGGATCCGTCTGTATACCAGACGATTCCTTTCCTGAGGTAGGATGGTTCTCCTTTCGACCACATGGCCCTATCACATACTACAGTGAAAGGTTTTGAGAAGGAGTATGTCTTGAGAAGTATATCTGTGCCCATTTCAAAGACGGGGTCTGAGATAATTGATGTTCCCACGGTACTTGCATGTCCAACCTGATTTTTATTAATCCAGTTGTTATTGCAAGACAATCTATAGGCGCTGGATCTCGCTTTAGCTGTTACTACAATGCCTAGCGGAGGCAGCCCCAGTATGATTTCCATGGCAGCTGTAGTTGTACTGTTCATGGATCCAGTGATGCACAAGCAGGTCAGTCTCTGGATCCTGGACAGCGTTTTGTACGCAGTAATCTGCTTAACTTTTGGCCACCATACTAAAGCAGCATAGGTTATAATCGGCCTGACTACTGTTGTGTAGAGCCAGTGGATCATTTTGGGTTTTAGACCTCAGACTTTTCCACATGCTCTCTTGCAAAGCATGAGAGAAGATTTGCTCTTATTTGTTATACATTCCAGATGAGGGTTCCATCTTAGTTTGGAGTTCAGCATTAGTCCCAAGAACTTGGCTTCCCTTGTGATCTGTAATCTTTCACCGAAGAGGATTGGTGGTTTTATGTTATCCACCTTCCTTTTACGTGTGAATGGAATTAGTGCGGTCTTACCAGGGTTAATTTTCAATCCCTATTTGATACACCATTCCTGTGCGATTCTAAGAGCGTTTTGCATAAGCTCCGAGATTGTGCCTTCACAGGGTCCCTGGATTGCAATTACAATGCCGTCCGCGTAATTCTGTGCGTAGTATCCATTTTGGTTGAGGTTTGTCAGTAAGCTGTTCACTGCCAGGCTCCACAGGAGTGGGGATACGACACCACCCTGCGAACATCCCTTTGTGGCTCTCACAGTGACAGACTCTCCAAAAAGGGAAGTTTGTATTCTTCTTCCTTTATATTTGTCTTTCAGGTATTCAATTTAAAAGTTCTTAGCATTTTGGTATCTGTCACAATTTCATTGCAACCAGTTTAGAAATTAAAACAATAAATCGATTTTGATAAAATTTGATACCTAGAGTAAACCTAAAAGAGATTACATGGAAAAGTTGTATTATTTGAAAATTTTACAACTTCAATATTGATATGAACAATGGCTGATTTATAGTTGTTCTATCATTAATCTATTAGAATCATACCGCACTCTTAACAATTATGTCGCATTACAAATTCGAATTTTGAATTTCAACAACTTTTATAATCTGTGGACATCCCTTTGTGGCTCTCACAGTGACAGACTCTCCAAAAAGAGAAGTTTGTATTCTTCTTCCTATCAGCATAGATTTTATCCACCTGCAAAAGGTGTTTTCAACTCCGTGCCGACCTGCAGAATCAACCATGGAATTGTTGAGCATTGTCAAATGCCCCCTCTATGTCAAGAAAAACGCACAAGGTGGTTTGTTTCCTTGCGAATCCCTCCTCAATCCTGTATATTAGGTTGTGGAGGGCTGATTCACAGGATTTCCCCACCTGATACGCGTGTTGGTTGGCATGAAGCGGATTTCTTGACAATCGTTCCATTGTTTTCAGTAGAAACGATGACAGACTAATTGGTCTAAAGTCCTTTCCCGTGGAGTGATTAAGCCTCCCCGGTTTTGGCAAGAAGGTCACTCTTACTGGCTTCCATACGGTTGGGATGTAACCCGTAGCCAGGCTTGCCCTGAATATATGACCAAGCAGAGTTTAAAGATGCTCTGCTCCTTTTTGTAAAAGAACTGGCTATATCCCATTTGGTCCCGGTGCTTTGTATGGGTCGAATGAGTTTATTGCCCATTCGATTTTTGAGCGGTTAATGGCAATCGCCGCTCTTCTCCAGTCCTCGCCAGTCGGCGGGAGACACTGGTTTAACTGCTCTTGAGAAGTGTTTTCATCGTCCACTGTCACCGAATCCGGGAAATGAATCCGGAGCAGTGTCTCGAGTGTATCCTTCGCGGAGCTAGTATACTCACCATTGGGTTTACGAAGTGGGCCGATGGTGTCCGAGGGTTTCTTCACCAGGACACGATGGAGTCTTGCTCCCTCATATGTGTTTTCAACATCATGACAGAGCTTCTCCATGAGTCCACTTTGGCTTTCTTCAGAGACCTTTTGTATTCGGTAAGGGCTTCATGGTAATTATCCCAGTTTCCCAACCTCCTTGCTCTGTTAAATAGCTGGCGAACCCTTCGCCTCTGATTCCTTAGGCCCTCATTCCACCAACAAGTCGACCTGCTGATGTCTTTTGAGACCTCCGGGCAGTTTTCTTGGAAAGAGTTAATTATTGTACGCTGAAGCTCAGTTGCAGTAAGCTCAATGTCCAATACTGTTTTAACTTTCTTCGGAATTGTGGCGAGTTTGAACTAGTGTCGAATTATATTCGTCCCAATTGGTTCTCCTCGGATCCCGATATTGTATACTACATTGGTCTGTTCTCACCTCCACATTGTAATAGATTTGTCTGTGATCCGATGCAGATGGTTCATCGGACACTAGCAATTTCTTGATTTTACCACTGATTTCATAAGTGCTCAGTGTTACATCAATGACTTCCTTCCGCACTTTGTTAATAAAAGTCGGCTTGTTGCCTTGGTTAACTATATCTAAGTTGTTAGCTATGATATAAGCAAAGAGATACTCACCTCTTGTATTTGTGTTTGTGCTACCCCACGTAGTGTGATGCGCGTTTGCATCGCATCCCATGATCAGTTGGTGGTTTCACAATACTGGATCAGGTCTTCCATCTCTGTTGATGGTGGTGGAGTAGATGCATCATAGGGTAGGTAGACCGAAGCGATGATAACCACTCCAGTTCCGTTCTCCATGTTGTATTTTACTTTTACTGCTGTTAGATCTCTCTGACAAAACTCCAACAGCGGCAAGACATTGACGTTCTTAATAAATACATTGATAAATGCAAGTTCTGGGTCTCTCCGAGGTTTTATCGTAGATAATTTGTCCTCTAGTATCTCCTAGTCCAAGAATCTTATGGTTAACAGCCCAAGGTTCTTGGATCAGAGCTATGGAGACTCCCCTTTTCAGCACATTTTGACAGAAGACAGCGGAGGCGGCCTTACTGTGCTGGAGGTTTATCTGATGCATCCGAAGATCAGACATTCTTTTTCCTCTTTGAAGTATTCAGTGGTCTAAGGTTGACTTGACCAAACCCGAGGTATAATTTAATCTGAATCACCCGCAGATCCGCTGCATCCACTTCCTGTACGATGGTATGTCCTGCATTGATCCTCGTGCTGTTGATACATCGCCACTCCTGAGTGTGCTGGTTTGTATTCTGCACTTCAAGAGCTTTGATCACTTTACCCGTTTCAACGGAGTTATAGATCTGGGGAGTATACAGCAGAACCCTTGATGTGTTCATCAAGGCTCTTGCATCCCCGACCACAAGTTCCGCTCCGTCCCATGGTCTGATCTTCGGGACGTTCTCCATGAGCCAGTTTATAGCTATTGATCCTATGCACCGCACAACGAGGGCCCCCCTGTCCAGGTGGCAACTCCGATATTGTGGGCCCTCAACGAGCTCTTGGCTAATAAGGGTTTGTAGCATCGAGAGTTGAACCTCTTCGGATTGTTCCTGAGTCATTATGACCTCAGGATACCCCCGCAATGCAATGCATATCTTTGTTGTTGCGGCGGTTTCAGCAAAGGCATTAATAGCACTTGCCTGTTCCCCCTTTCTTCGTTTTTTCGAGATCTGTTTCGGGCTTGGAGTCCCATCTTCAGATCTCAATCTCTTTTCCTGTAGGTTTTTCGAGGGTTGATTCCCTGAGTCAGACCCTACAGGTATCACTGTTTCTGAGAAAACCAGGGCTGTGGGGTTTTTTGTCCGGATTTTCCTCTTTATCGGAGGAATCGATTTCTCCTCAGCTCTTGCTTTCTTTTCAAATGCTTTTCTCTGGGCTGCACCCGAGAGATTTTTCATTTCCACCTTCAGGAAAGGATTCTGGACTTTATCGTCCATATTTTCTGCTGGGCTGGATGCACCTGCAGGTTTTTGTGTCTTGGCGAGGTTTGCTTGTGCAGCCTCGGTTGATTCACTATTTGAGGGGATTTGAGCCCCAGACTTATTATTTTCTTTATTGTGTTTATCCATTTTTGTTCCCACGATAAAAATCGGGCCATGTACTACCCCATAGGCCACTTGATGGGGAGGGCATTGATACAGTGGAGTTCGCCAGTTGCTCCAAGGCGATTGTTTATGACAGCATTTAGCCCTGCTGCCCTAGCCTTCGGCTAGATCTCTTGACACAATGCCTCGCACCGTAGCTTGGGTTTTTGCATGGGTTCTTGGTCGTGCTTCTCGAGGCTATCCTGTCCGGCGTGGGTATGCCTGCCAGTAACATAGTTACCGACAGCGTAGCATAGCCCTTCATCGATGCACTTAAGCCTCTCCACCAACTACAAGGTCCTACCATGCCTAGGAGAAGGAGCTCTATCAAGCTGAACTTTTATTTGCGATGTCGCAGCTGATTTTATTTCAATTGCCTTCTTAACAATATTTGCGTCTGCAACCGGCGAGATACGCTTTCTTGGTTTCGCAACGTGAGTTATTCGTCGATTTGGAGTTGACGTTCCTCATCTTCCACTTCCTTGTCCTTTGCTGTCGGTTCGGAATAGGTCCGATGAGACGGCCGTAATAGTGGCCTGGCTTCTTCCGACTTGTTGGTGATAACTAGTGTGTCCGATACCTTTCCGAGCTCTTTAGCTTTTGTATACACGCTGCTTAAAGAGGCTACGGTTTTCCGAATTTCCATATGGACATTCGTTTTGCCTTTAATAAAGTTCTGCAAGTGGGTAATTAGTTTTCCATCCTCGTCCTATGCTTGCACCTTCTTTGTTTCACTTGCTTGTACCGGATGAGAAGCAATCTTCACTTGCTCTTCTAGCACGTTTTTAATACCACCTTCATTGGCAATTTTTGGCTGAGTATTCTCCGTCATATTTACAGCTATTTTTGGGCTATTTTCTTGTGGTCATTCCAATTGACGCGGCGCTGAGGTCGTTCTCATCTTTGGAGGAGTTCTATTTATTGAATTGCGGAGGGATTCTTTTCATGCTCTTGCATATTTAAAATAATCGAATTTTGCCCCCCCCCCTCCAGAATCCGAGGGCAGCCTGAACAAATAATCAGATTGATTTGTGAGGTTTTCTCCTCTAGAAAAGTTGCCAGCCAAGGCTAGAGACGCTCTTCTCCCCTGCTGATTTTGGTCCACCCCGGGAAACATTCCCCGGTACCCATCATATCTGATGGGCGTTCCTCTACCCACCTCCTGAGGAGGCGCCTGGTAGGGGATCAGCAACCCCTTACAGGTGTGTGTATGTGTATGAATGCATATGTATGTATATATGTGTGTGTAATCGCTCTAGCGGTCACAATTTTAATCCGATTGGAATCAAATTGGGTGTATGAAATGTTTTGGTGTTTGAGCGGTCGAGTTCGTTAATGTGCAGAATCAGACGAGGAGAAAGGAGTTTTCTGTTATCCTAATATGGACAGGGATATTTATGAATTAAAATTGAAAGTAAAAATCCTCAGTATTTCTTCTGTACACATTAGTGTTTTAGAAAAAATGATCAGCTGATGAAATGTAGTAAACTTTATTTTCTACAACTTTATTTCTTGTATATTTTTCGATTTGTCTAATATTAAGAGAGATATTTAATATTTTGTGTTTTCATCTATCTCTACGTCCCCTTTCCCCTTGTCCTATGCCACGTCTTAACAAATAAAATACGAAAAGCATATCAGATACGACATTTCATCAGAATATATAGGTTTATTTCTCTAAAGTAATTTTTCTTGGATAATGGGACTTTCAGTAGCCTGTTTACCAAATAATTGAAAATAGCCATTTTGTGTTGAGGTGGGCTGTTCGAATCAGCTGTAATGTATCGTTCAGTGTGTGTAGGTTTTCTGTAGATATCGAATTCTAATTTATTAGTGTCGTTATTTTTCATAATTTTTATATCTAAAAACGGAATCGAGCCTCCTTGTTCTATTTCGGTTCGATTCCGTTTTTAGATATAAAAATTATGAAAAATAACGACACTAATAAATTAGAATTCGATATCTACAGAAAACCTACACACACTGAACGATACATTACAGCCGATTCGAACAGCCCACCTCAACACAAAATGGCTATTTTCTATTTTTTGGTAAACAGGCTATTGAAAGTCCCATTATCCAAGAAAAATTACTTTAGAGAAATAAACCATATTAAACAAGTTGCAATTTTTAATGGCTTCGACTCTAACATAATAAATAATTTGGTCCGCAGAACTAAATTTAAAATTGCACGAAACAATTCCACCGCACTAACACCAGAAATTGGCAACGTTGAACAAACTAAATGGTGCAAACTAACATACTTCCGTCCATGCACAAATAAAATCACTCGAGAATTAAGGGACCACAACTTAAAAACAGCGCTTGTTAGTAAAAATCAAATCAAACTGAGCAACCCTAAGGATAAAATTAGTAATGAAAAACAATCGGGCATATATGGTGTTAATTGTCAAAACTGTTCGAAAATTTACGTCGCCAAATCGGTATTCGAATCAAAGAACATCTGGCTCATGTAAAATCTTGTATAGCGATGCACGTTATTGAGAACAACCATAAAATTGATAAATCGAATCTAAAACTACTTAAATCGGTACAAAACCCCACTGAATTAGATGCATACGAAAGCATCTACATATACAAATTGAGAAAACAGATAATGAATTTAGACAATGGCCCAATTCCAAATTCTGATTTAATAAAATTAAACCATTTTCAAAAATAAAAATCCAATACCTGAATGTTAAGGTTAACTTAGGTACACTCACTTTAGTGACAAAACAAACGCCGCATAGTCACCAAAGAATACCGCCAATAAATAGGTGGGGCTTTCCACACACCTAATCCAGTAGTCAGGCAACTTAAATAATCCTCAAGTCAGATTATACCCTCAGCCAAATCGTATAAAAGGACAGAATTTTTTAATATCATTGTGACACAAGCACCAAATTAGCAACAAGCAACATACTCTGAATCCATATCCCAGAGATAGTTACGATTAGCTAATTCATACTGATCATGACTACATTGTAGTCGAAATACGTATTTATAAAATACAAACAAATGTTCTAGGAATAGGGGCAAAATTTGAAATATAATAGTAAAACTAATTTTTTTCGATTTTTTTTTCAATGTTAAGAGATATATACCAAATTTTGTGTTTCCCCGTCCCTCTAAACCCCTCTTTTCCCCCTCTACGATTCCGATCGTACTTACTAGTCCAGTGAATAGTTACATTTGGGGTTGCAATTGTTAGAGCACGCAATTTCATTTTTTGGATGTCAAGAGGTGGTTAGTGTAAAGATAAATCCATGTTTGTGGGGTCGCAACCCTTGTCTCCCGGCCGCCATCTTGTAAAATGGGGTGTGAATGGTGGTTGCACAGAAAATTTGCAAAAATATTTTTTGTTACAAATTAAATTTTATATAACTTTGGTTCTATAACTTTTAGTCGTAGAACCAAAAATAACCAAGTTATTAACTAAAACAGGAAAAATTTTAATTACATTCAAGGAAAAATTTCAATTACAAACTTTTTTCAAATTTTATTTATTAGGGTTTTACAGCGCTGCGAAACGAACACTATTCTCCAGTACTCGTAAGTATACATTAATATGAATGATTAGGCATAGTTTTCTCTCATCTTTCCATTATTTTTATAAGAAACATTTTAATGATTGACATTGCATTGTTGTTAATAATTAGTTATTGACCATTTTCCCCTCTATGACATGGAGTCTGGAGGCGCGTTTTTTTACGTGGTATCCCTAGTAGGCATAATCCACCGACATTTTCTAGCTGACATAATAATTAGTGTAAGTAAGAATTACACTAATCGCTCCGCTCTTGCTGCATCTCAATTGCTCGACTCAGTCACAATCGTCGCCGAAGATATCGACATTCTTGTCTCGCTCACGGAATTTGGAAGAAGACATTCAAATGTATTTATTTTGAAACCATCGAAAGGGCGTACAGATGAACAATTATATTGTCCGTCAGATTTTATGTACGGAGATGTCATTGGGCATAATCTGTTGTTTCTCCATGCCTTCTCAGGATATGACATGATATCAGCAGCTTACAACATCGGCAAAATGAAATTTTTCACAACCCTGGAGAAATGTCCTGCGTTAGCTAGTGGAACAGCGTTATTCCTCAATGAGAGAGTCTACCTTACTTTGATCACTGTCGTTGGTGAACGTTTTTTCATCTCTTTATATGAAGGCAATAAAGATGATGGTTTTCTTGACAGTCTTAGATATAAACGATTCGCCAGTGTCAGAGTCAGTGACAAAGGATACATTTAATTTGTCCTCCAACACAAGTCACAGACCGCTTGCACAGCCTCCGAGTCTATCATCAGGTCCAGTCGTGGATCGGGAAATACAACCACCCACAAGACTGGGGCTGGAAAATGTATGAACAAATATTGATGCCTGTTCAAAGTTCAAAACCTCCAGCACACTCTGAGATTCTGTAGTTGATATTCTGTCGATGCAAAGGAAACTGTGGTGCCATGTGTGGATGTCGGAAGGCAGGCGTCAAATGTTCGGCAGTGTGCCTGAATTGTTCTGGGGAGACCTGCAGTAACATAATGGAAATATCAAAATTGATCGAAGAGAATGATTTTGAAGATAAACTGCCAACAATGACGCCACTTCATTCTCCATCCTTTCTCAACAATTCAATATCGGAAGCTCAACCAGATCCTGAGTCGTAGCCTGGCCCATCAAAAAGACTGAGGACACAGTAGATTGGGAAATATGTTTTGATATTCTTAATTACACTAATTATTATTTCAGCTAGAAAATGCCCGTGGATTATCCATACTGGGGATACCACGTAAAAAAACGCGCCTCCAGACTTTACCTCGTAGGGGGTTGGGCAAAGAGTCAATAATTAATTACATTTTAAATTTTGCCCCAATTCTTAGAATATTTGTTTGTATTTTTATAAATACGTATTTCGAATACAATGTAGTCATCATCAGTATGAATCAGCTAGGTGCGTGTCTCACCAAATTAGCAACAAGCAACATATCTCTGAATCCATATCCCAGAGATAGTTACGACTTACTAATTCATACTGATGATAACTACATTGTAGTCGAAATACGTATTTATAAAAATACAAAAAAATGTTCTAGGAATTGGGGCAAAATTTGAAATGTAATTAATTATTGAGTCTTTGCCCAACCCCCTACGAGGTAAAGTTCTGGATTAGTTCAGTCTTTGATGCATTGATTTTTATTTTCTGAGACAACACTATAATATGTATATATAGGTAATGTGTTCGTTCTCGAAAATCGAAATGAAAAATTAATTTGAAATTTTTAATATCTAATTTCAAACTTGTTGTCTTCTCTTCACAATTTATCCGAATACGAGTGCATTAGTGTTCTGTTTTTCGTATAACGGCCCGTCGGCTCAGCAAGGATGTTTAATGAACTCAGTTTAATGGGAATTTCAGTCCTATTAACAATATTCCAGTCCTGCTCCAGAATATTCCTAAGAATATTATACAGTAGAAAGTTTGCTACTTCAGAACTCCGTCATTTATGAACCGATTTTGATTTTTTGTTTTGTTTTTTTTTTGTTTTAAAGGGTTTGATTTCCGATTGTCAGCAAATCGCATTCTGAAGAAGGGATCCTCTGGAAATCGAGGAAAACCCTCATTTTATATGTGATCACCGATTTTTGCGACATTTTTTGTTTGTTTGAAAGGGTATACTCATTCATAATGGATAAATAAGAAACTTTTTTAAAAACCGACTTCAAATAAAAAAATTTTTTACAAAAAAAACCGATCCCAAAAATAAAATTTTTACAAAAAAAAAATAAAATGCATGTAAAAAAAAACTGAAAATCGTTATGAAAAAATGCACTAAAAATAAAAAATAAATGTGTTATAAAAAAATGCACTAAAAATTAGTTGGTCGTTTAGTAGATGTCCATGACCTTGGCCCCGTCATTTTGGAATTTTTCATATATAGGGATTGTGCTGAAATGTGCTCAAAATGTGCTATAAAAATAATAAACATAAGTTTTTGGATTTTCCAAATGAAAAATATTTTTTTGGAAAATGAAAATTTTTTTCTCCATATAATTAGAGTTTTTGGTTGAAATCCATATAAGCTACCACGTGCCATATTGAAAAAAAAATTGTGTCGAGAAAAATATAACTGTTATGAGGAGGTCCTTTCTTGCCACTAAAGATCGTTGCTTTACTTTATCGAAACCACAGCTTTTGTACATATATATATATATATATACAGGTTAGGCAAGTAGTCAAATAGGGGATGAAATTCTAAGAAGAAAAGTTCTTGGGCATTTTTTCACCTGACCCACCGTGAAAAAAAAAAAAAAAAATACGGATAAAAAAAATGTGTTATAAAAAAATGCACTAAAAGTTAGTAGCTCCTTTAGTTGGTCTACCCATATTTAGACAAATAAAATAAGTTATAGAATTTCAAAGTCACTAAAAAGCGAGAAATAAAACCTATTTTGACAAAATGGAAACCCGACTTCAAAAATCATTTATTTTATAACAAAAAAGTAAAAAAATAATTGCATATTCTTGTGCCAATTTTAGTTCACCTAAGCAAAATTTTTTAAATATATATGTACAATCATTGTTATTTTTGGAGTCGGTGTCAGTATAGAGATATTCACATAACTTTTGGACACCGCCTCCAAAAATAACTAAGTAAATTTTACGTATCATCAGGACTAGTTGGTGTACCTAGGTATGTCGGACTCAGAGTTCAATACTGACTAAAAACCTCCTCTTTCTCCGTTTGGTAAATTGTTATTTTTGGAGTCGGTGTCAGTATAGAGATATTCACATAACTTTTGGACACCGCCTCCAAAAATAACAATAATTGTACATATATATTTAATAATTTTTGCTTCGGTGAACTAAAATTGGCACAGGAATATGCAATTATTTTTTACTTTTTTGTTATAAAATAAATGATTTTTGAAGTCGGTTTCCATTTTGTCAAAATAGGTCCTCTTTCTAAGTTTGGTAAATTGATGACAAAATTATCCAACAAACTAGAAGAGCTCGTGGTAATTCTGGTTGGCTTGTCTGTAATTGCCAATTTACTGCCAAATGTTGCTAACAAATCAAACAGAGTTTTAACTTTCTCTTCATGAACTTTTAATTGATTAATATTAAAATCACCACAAATCACAAAGTGTTTTTTTCACTTTTAATAATATTAAGACACTGTTCCAATCTACTAAAGAACGTATCAATATCACCACTAGGTGGTCTATAAATACAGAGCAGCATAATTGACTTATTATCAACATGGCTTCAATTGCTGTACATTCAAAAACTTTTTCAATGCTCAGACTATTCAGGTCGTTTTTTATTTTTATTTTACCATCAATGTTATTCGCAGCTAATATTAAACACCCGCCATTCTTAAAATATTTTCTACAAAAGTATGCTACGGGATCATAATTCTTTATTTGATAGAAATTCAACTCAACCTCATTTAGCCAGTGCTCTGTTGAGCATATAAAACTGGGCTGTGTAGCGAATTTATGGGTAATAAATTCTTATAAATGAAGGTGATTGGCTCTTAAACTACGAATATTTAGATGCTTAATAGATTGAGAGTGCAATTTGGCATTTACTTTTTAGAACTTTTAGAAGCTTGTCCAGCAAGCTTTTTAATTTATTCATTTATACTCTTTTAGAAATTGGAACAGTTTTTGTAAAGCCAGTAGTTGAAGGAAACTGGTTTTTATTTTGGTCAGGAACTCTTTGAACGATATTTACTTTTACTTACAGGAGAGTGCGATCATCCCTCAATTCTTTTGCAATGTATTTTCTAATAGTTCGTGCTAACTCCCATGTACCACTATAATTAATATCTATGCCATTTTTATGGTAGTCAGTGTGTAAAATTAAAACTATATTAATAAAATTTTAAATTCGCCCCCTTTACCTAGACTAGATTTCGACTACTTTTAGTCATCATCAGTATAAATTAGCTAGTCGTACGTTACTCTTTGATAGTTAGAAATAGATAGAAAGTCGATATCAATAGACAAAAATAAATAGAAAAGTAACTAAATTAAAATATACTGGATTTAAAATATAATAAATTTTAAATTATATTGAAATTACTCTTGTTAAAATTTCCTTCATTCACGTTTATTCCTGTTAAATTTACTCTTATTAAAATTATTCTTATATTGTCGCAGGATATGCTACTTGTTACTAATTTGGTGACAATTTCACACTCTATCTTGGTTTTACGCTGCTTATATATGTTCGCCCGACTTTAGATGCTAATCTAAGACCGCACCTGATTAGTGCTGAGTTATGCCTTGCGCAGTGAACAGGTTTTTGTATTTTGACATCTTTAGAGACTTGGTTTTACCGTAAGATTTTGATTAAATCTGAATTTGGTACCGGTCCATTATCGAGATTCATAATATTTCTTTTGAATTTTTGAATGTAAATGCTTTCGTATGCATCCAGCTCCGAGGGAATTTGTACAGCCTTAACAAGTTTTAAATTGGATTTGTCGATTTTATGGTCATTCTCTATAATGTGTGCAGCTAAACAGGATTTTTCTAATCTGCCGTATTTCATATGAGCCATATGTTCTTTGAATCGGGTTCCAATTTGTCTACGGCTTTGGCCTATGTATGTGTGTGAACGCGAAGGACACTCTATGCTATAGACTACCGATTTATGTTCGTCTACTATTTTGTCTTTTGGGCTCCCGAGGATCTGTTTAATTTTACATTTGCTCATGAGAGCTATTTTTATATAATGATCCTCCATTTCTTTTTTTATTTTGTTCGTACAAGGTGGGAAGTACGTTAGCTTGCACCATTTCTTTTGTTCGTTGTCGGCCCTATTTGTTCTGGTGTTAGTGTCGTAGTGTTTCTTTTTAGAATTTTAAATTTAATTTTACGGATCATGTTATTTATTAATTTTGGAGTGTAGCCGTTAAATATTGCAATTTGTTTAATATGTTGGGCTTCTTTAAAATTATTTTTTCTCGACATTGGCACTTTCAGTAGTCCATTTATTAGAAAGTTAAATGTGGCTAGTTTGTGTTGAGATGGACTATTTGAATCTGAAGTGATGTATCTTTCTGTGTGGGTCGGTTTTCTGTATATGTCAAAATCTAATTTATCTCTGCCCTTGTTGCTGCTGATTTTTAAATCTAAGAAGGGGATCGAGCCTTCTTTTTCGACTTCTGTTGTGAACTCTGTAGATGGGTACATTTTGTTGAGCTTTTCTAGAAAAGTTTTCGGATTTTCTTTGTCCGTATCAAAAATCGTAAAAATGTCATCGACATACCGGTACCAGACCGTCGGTAAGTATTCGAAGCTGTTCTTGGCTTTTTCTTTTAAGTCGTTCATAAAGAGATTACTTAGGAAAGGTGATAGTGGATTACCCATGCTTGTCCCGAATGTTTGCCTATAGAATTTTTCTTCAAATGTAAAGACATTTTGTTTCATGTAAAGGCGTGTTAGTTTTAGTAGTTCTGTTATTTCCTCTTTGGGTATATCCTGAGTATTTAGCCATTTTTCCAATATCTTTATGGTTTCTGGGATTGGTACACTGGGGTATAAAGCTTTAACGTCGAATGACATTAGTAGTGCTTTTGGATGTACCGGTTGGTCTTTGCTTTTATCGATTAGTTCTATGCTGTTTTAATTGAGAGTGAATTTGCTTGGTTAAAGGCCTGGAATTTTGCAACTAGCCATTTTGCTATTTTTATGCCGGAGAGTTGATTCCCGAGACTATTGGTCTCATTGATCCGTCATTTTTATGAATTTTTGGAGGGCAATATAATCTTGATGTTACCGGGTTTGAACATTGTAGTTGGTATTTTATTTGTTTATTTATGGTTTGTGTACATTCGTCTAAAGTATTTTTAACTTCTTTTATGAATGCCGATAATGGGTTGGTCCTTTGAGTTCTGTAAGGGCCTTCGTGTAACATTTTGTGAACTTTTTGTGAATAATCGGTTTTGTCCGAGTTTTTTATTACTATATAATTGCCTTTGTCTGCTTTTAAATAATGAACCTCTTTTTGTTTTAGTGACTTAACAGTTTCTACATCCGTTTTAGGCTTCGTTGTTACCGTTTTCGTAATTATTTTTGCACAATTTTTCCGAATTTGATTTTTAGTAGGTTCATCTATAGTTTTCATGCCAGTTTCGATATCTACAGTTAGATTTACGGACGGAAAGCTGCTTTGTTTAATTGCAAAATTTAAGCCTTTGTTCAACAAATTCATTTCTGCCTCTGTGAATGATTTTGATGTGAGATTGTGAACTATTGTTTGTTTATCAAATTTCGATGTTGTTGGCGTTTGTTTGTTGGAACCGCGTTTAAGAGCGCCGAGTTTTCTGTGCAGTTTTGTGGTTTTGGTTTTAAGTGTGTGCTTTATTACTACGTGCAACTTCCTGTACCACGTTGACCAGTTTTCATATTCTAAATTGTTTAAGTTTTTCGTTATCATTAGGTGTAGCTTATATAATGTTAGTGTATCGGTGCGTTTAAATAATTCATTTCCCATGAACTGATTAATATTGTAAATAATTTTATTAAAGGCGCTTATGTCTTTTCTAAAAGGCAATGTGGACAGAATTAGATTTGTATTTTTAGAGAAATTCATTAATTCAATTAAATTTTCTTTTAAGTTTTTGATACGAATATCATTTTCATTATTGGAAACCGCATGATTCGAACTAAGCATAACAATTATGTAATCCGATTTCGTGAAAGTACTTATCTGTGATTTCACGCATTTAATTATATTTTCATTAGAATCATGACTTTTTATGAATGAACTAATGGAAAAGTTGTGAGGCAACAATTCTCTTAAGACAAACAGACATTTGCTTACCAATTTGATCGGATTAATACACGCGGTGTAATGCGAGGGGTAACAGTGTTATTTGAACCATTGAATTTATTCGTTATATCTGGAGATGAAGACTCATTACATGCGTTGACTAAACTACTTTTCTTTACTCTTTTTATAAGTCCTTTATTATGCATATCGTTAGAACTAGGACTATCTTCATTATTGTCTACAGAGATGTCAACCTGTGTAGGTACCTCCAGTGGTGTAGGTAAGTTTCTCCAGTTAATCCTTGACTATCCTTGAGGTTACCTCAGTTCCAGGCAAGGCTTGTAAAGCAGCTTGACTGTCCGAAAGAATACTTACGTTCTGGTTTATGTAGCCTCTACGTAAGTTCTCAGGGTATGCAAGCCAGTATGGCGTAAACTTCTACTTGGAAGACCGTAGCATATTTCCCCAAGTTGAGGCTTATGTTTGCATTAGGTTTCTCACCGTAGATTCTCGTCCCGGTCTTTTCTTGAGTTTTGGATCCGTCTGTATACCAGACAATTCCTTTCTTGAGATAGGGTGTTTCTCCTTCCGACCACATGGCTTTATCAAAGACCACAGTAAAACGTTTTGAGAAGGTGTATGTCTTCGGAAGTATATCTGTGCCCATTTCAAAGACGGAGTCTGAGATAATTGATCCCCATAATCCGTATGATTCCCACGATCCGTATATGTCCAACATGATTTTTGTTAATCCAGTTACTATTGCAAGACAGTCTATAGGCGTTGGATTTCGTATTAGCTATTATGACAATGCTTTATCCATGAATGTTTGTGTGAATTAATGAAAGGTGGTTTATTTAATCACTTGATAATTTATTTATATTATTTGACATTAAACTATTTGGTTTATTAATAGAAAAATCCCTAATCAAACATAGCGATTGTCCTCGAAAAAAAATAACGTTTTATTATTGCATCTTTAGACCATTTATTTTGGTGGCATATATCTTTCTACAATATAGGGCCAGCACCAATTCGGAAGCTTTCAAATTGTCCTTCGCGCTCCAAACTATCCACAAGAAATTCATGACCTGTGTATGTTTCATTTAAAAAATTTTTAACATTAGTCACGCTGGCTGTTTTGGTACAGCGTCCTAAGAAAACCCACACTTTAGATTCAGCAAACTGAAGTTCTTTCCATTGTGGTCCATTTCTTCTTACCGGCCGTTTCTTTTTTTATGTAACAGTGGTAAATCCATGTTCATCATCTTCAAATTCAGGTTTACTCACTTCATTCAAATTCTGTTCCGATACTATATCCTGTGCATTGTTAATTGTTTTAGTGCGATTTGATATTTGTTGTTTGTTATTATTTTGTGTTGACAAATTTTTGTTTATTTTTAGTTTCAGCAATGTCAGTATTTATGTTTATATTTTTGATGACAGATGGGTTGCTAGTTGTCGCCACTGGATGGATTAGCTTCAGCAATTGTAGGTTATCTGCTTTCAATTTTTCAATTTCTAATAATAATTTTGGTGTTTCCTTTACTACTGTTTCTTCAACGATATTTTGAGCTACTGGTATGTTTATTCTTATGATTTTCTTCAACATATATATATATATATATATACGATACAATACGATATTTTGAGCTACTGGTATGTATTATTCAATAAAACATGCTCGACGATTATATATATATATATATATATATATATATATATATATATTCGTCGAGCATGTTTTATTGAGTAAACATACCAGTAGCTCAAAATATCGTATCGTATCGTATATATATATATATATGTTGAAGAAAATGATTTGTATTTATTGCCGAGTTTATAATATTAAGATAAAACTAATTGTTGACGTTTCGATAACGTTAAGTTATCGTCATCAGAACGAGGGAAAAAAATCAATAAAAATGCAAGACGAGAAAGAAAACAGAAATTCAACAAAACAAGCAACAACGAACAAAATCATAAGAAAAACAACCAGAAATGAACAAAAATAAAGTTATGATTCATAACTTCAAAATAAAAATCATTTTCTTCAACAAAATATATTTTTAATTTGCCATTATTTTCTACGTTGGAACGTCTCGCTTTTCTTCGATTTGTTGTTTTATTGTTGTTGTTTTTTTATAGTTAAGGACGTTCATCCATGAAGCTTGATAGTAGATAAAAATTTTTTTTTTAGTGAATTGAGTAGCTCAATTCAGTAGTTATCCTCCCTCAAAAATGTAACACCTGTTGACGATCATTTCAAAGAGTAATTATCGATTAAAAATCAAACTTTGAATACAGCGTCTTATGGAGAACATAATTTTTTTTGTACTTAAAATTAGAATAACTATATTATTAAAGTAGACACCATAATGAATAATGTTTATAAATATTCTTTGATATATGCAGTTAATATAATTGCATTAAAAAAATGGTGTTGACGAACATTTGAATTAATTATTTAATAAAATTAAAACTTTTTTGTTAGGTTTGTTTTTGCCACCATATTTTGAAAACTGGCGACCACACACACTAAAATAATATACACATACACACAAATATAAAACATAGTTTACTGTCAGATCTGTCACATTAAGTCAAATTAATTTCTAATTTACAATTTCCTGGTATTTTCCGATAAATACTTTTAAAATATTTAGAACAAATAAAAAATGGTTATAAATCGTTGTAAGATTATTGACGTACTTTACAATTTTTTGAAATCCTAAATAAATTTTATTAAAGATAGTACTCATTTGACTTCAGCGTAGCAACTGAACGTCCTTAAATAAAACAGTGCCACATATAATTTAAAAACAAGGAACATATAATTTTGTGGTACTGAACCATTAAGAATTCTGCAGTTTTATTAGTGTTCAACTGAGCCCTCTATTGATTCGTACAATATGATCAGTGTGTTTTAAAAAAAAAGTGACGCCCGGCACTATCCGTACGAAGTTGATTAATTTGACTGGATAAGCGGATATAATTGAGAATCTTGTGTAATGTGTTTAGTTTTGAATGAATGTATATGTGGATTGACAGTATTCATTAAGATATACTCGAATTCGGTGGATAGTGCACCGGTGTCGATAGGCGTGAACTTGTTGACACGTAAGTGGAATAATTTGAATTTGACAGGTAATTAACCGACAAATTCAACAATCATATTTAATAATTAAATATCCAGACTGTAAAATAAGAAGCTTGAAAAGAAAAAAACTGAATAAATAACATGAGTGAATTAAAACAAATCCCATCAAAAACATAAATGTAAAAAAGCGCCGCGTTTTCGGCGAGATACTTCATATAATAGTTGCTCCTTAATAATTGATGATATCCCATTAAAGAGCCGAGCTGTTTACAAAGTAAATAGCGAAAAGTATAATAAAAGAATGTAAGTGCAGTAAAATGTAAGAAAAAATTTGTTTGAAAACATTTATTTCGTAAGCTTTATCTTAGTATTATTATTATTATTATTAATAATACTGTATTAATCTTTAGATTATTATAGGTGATTGGTACAATAAGAATAAATCAAAAATTATTGATACAATATGTGAAACAATAAAAATTAACTTTATAATTCATTTTTAAGATTTAAAATAGTAAAAGTAATATAAGCGATTTGTATTCTAAATAAAAATAAAAAAATAAATAGAAACATTTTATATGGCAGTCTTTTATATTTTTTATATGGCAGTTTAAGTTGGGTAAAAATAAAGTTTACATTCATCGTCTTACCACGCTGTATTTTTATTATTCAGTATTTCTCTCGCACTAGTGATTATAGTATTTTGGCTCATTTCAGCACAAGTTCAGTAGCTGCGCCTCTTATGTTTGAGAGAGGATTTTGATACCTTTGCGTTATTTAGTCAGACGTTACCCACTCATTTTGTTTAAGTAAAACAGAATATGATGAATTCTTACTATCGTCCCACTTCAACACATTAATGTTTTTATATTTGCGTTTATTTCTACAGCTATTGTTACTAGACACGGTACTGTCGATAATCAACAAGGTTAATGATCTGACGTTAAGACAATATCTAAAATTTTTAATCTATAACTTCAACCAGCGCCAGATTATTTCCCCATATGAGATCCGGAGTACTTTTACCATTTTTGCTAAGGAATGTAAACTGTCCTGTAGGATCTGAATAAAATCTACCGTTAATTACATTAAAATTATATCTTTCTAAATATTCGTTTAAAGTTCTTCCTCTATAATTAACGATATATTATAGTCTACTTTGGTTTAAGTGGGTGTTTTCAAAAGTTTCGTCGTATTCCTGACCTAGTGAGCCAATTCTGCAGTTCATGGCCCCTGCTATAAAGATTGGAGTACCTCCACTAGATCTTCCAATTTACTTTTCCTTCACAGCATGTGATTCATAACAATGGTATTTCTCTAAAAATTCAAATTATTTGACCAAACTTTTGGATAGCCATATTTCGCTTAACCCAATTATACTACAGTTCATGAATTCTGCCTGTTGTCTAAAATCTAAATTTAAAATGTTATTAATTCCATTGCAGTTCCAAAACAAGCATTTCAGTTTATCCTTAAATTCATTATTCGAAGTCTTAAAGTTATTTCTTGGTTGCTACTGATTTGGTTGTGATGTGGCATTGACATTTGGAAGAGTTGATGTCTCATTGATGTTACCAACAGAGTTTGCACGAGGCCTTCAGAATTTTTCAAGTGTTATTGCCTTTTTTGGTTCATTTTGGGTCATTTTGTTCGATTTTTTGGGAGTTTGTTTACACAGTTCATGCTCTGGGGTTTCTAGATCTTCGGGGAGAGATCTTTTTTTTACATTGTAGTTTTTTTTAAGTGTATCCAGGTCTACGTGCCGGCCGTCTACAAAGAGTTTGTCGTATTTAATAGTTGCTTTTTTCCCTTCTCTACCTAACTCTGGCCGCAGGTGACAAATCATCTGATGAAACATCAATGTAAAAAAGCGATGCGTTTTCGGGCTGATACTTCATATAATATTTGCTCCTTAAAAAGTGATGATATCCCATTAAAGAGCCGAGCTGTTTACAAAGTAAATAGCGAAAAGTATAATAAAAGAATGTAAGTGCAGTAAAATGTAAGAAAAATTTTGTTTGAAAACATTTATTTCGTAAGCTTTATCTTAGTATGTTTTTAAAATTTTACAACGCGGAAAGTAATTTGTTTTCTTTTGATTCAAATATTTTTAATTAAAACTTGCCGCGTAAGATAAAACTTACGAAATAAATTTTTTCAACCAAATTTTTTCTTACATTTTACTTGGTACTTACATTCTTACATTTTAGTTTTCGCTATTTATCTCCCCGAAAACTCTACCCTTTTTTACATTTATGTTTTTAATCGGATATGACTACTTTTTGAAAGGCTTACATATACTATCCCAAAGGCTTTGTGCAAAACGCTATATTTGGATAAATGTATTCTTACTTACTGTGTTTCGCTAATCACGCACTTTCATTTGATACCCATATCATAGGGGTTATAATGGAAAATATAAATCACCTTTTTGCGGCGGTCGCCATATTGGATTTAGAATGACGTCACTTTATTAGCTGTGTTTTTCTCATCAAGCCCTTTCATTTGATATCCATACCATAGGGGTTAATGTGGAAATTATTAATCGCCATTTTGCGGCGGCCAACCGTCAATATCTCTGTAAATATTAGAGAAACAGAAAAAATGATAAGTAACTTAATTATAATAAAAATAATTGTTACAACTTTATTCTTATGTGTTTTTCGATTTTTTTTCAATATTAAGAGAGTTATACCAAATTTTGTGTTACCCCCTCCCACTAAACCCCCTTTTCCCCTCTCCGATTCCGATTGTAAATACCATAAAACTGCATTTTCATCGGAACTGAACCAACATGTAAAATTTGATCTCCGTAGGATCAGAGGAAGTGGGTCAAATTTAACTTGCAAGATTTCATTACAGACAGCGGAACAGGTGAAACTAAATAAAAGCTTATAATATTGGAATAATAAATGTACCCTTTTTGAGACAAACTAAATAATGGATGAAAATTTTTTATCGAATTGTTCAATCAATATAAATGATATATTCGATTTTAAAAATCGATTGACTATGTATGTTCAAACTACCATGTAGAGATTACTATAAACAGCTAATCCCCCCCCCCCTTTTTTTGAATGTTGCGTTGGGAAAATTGAATTTTTCGGATCTATTTATAGGTTTTAAGATATTCCGCGGCGAATGTATAAAACCGCATCCTTCTAAAATGTCTGGAAGTGGCTTAAACTTAAACACATAAATTTAGTTTTTGGTTTTTCCCATTTTTGGGTCTGTTCCGTTGGGAAAATTAAATTTTCCCGATGATTCTTATTTTAGGTTTCAAAAATTTCGCGTCGAATGCAAAAAACCGCATCCTTCTAGCATTTCTGGAAGTGGTTAAATGTAAACACTTAACTTATAATAATTTTATATAGAAATATGGACCAATCATAGAGCAACAATATCTCTTATGTACTTATTACGTTAATTTTATTAGAACAAAAATGCAAAAATTTTGAATTTCCCTATATAAATTTCATGATTTTATAATTTTCCCTCGGCCGGGGGTACTGCATGCCAAATATCAACTTTAAAGGATATCTGGTGTAGGCCATACGTTTTTATTCTGTCTAATGAAAATTATGGGCGTTCCCGCTATTTGACGGTTTCTGAACCGAATTAACTTTTTAACCGTTTATTTCTTAACAAAAAGCGGAAATATTTCATCTTATAATTCCCTAAATGGCTTATATTCGAAAAATCAGCACTGTAGCTTTTTTCGTTCAGAAGATATTTTGAGGTCAAATCGGCTCTGATATTTCGTGTAGTAATAGTAACTGTGCGAAGGCAACAAATCCTTTAAACTCGGCCTGTCGCATTACCATGCTCTAAATAAATGTATTTATTGAATAAAATAAACAAAATAATATGAAATATAAAATATAAAATAAAATAAATAATGATTCTTGTTTTATTTTACAATCTAAACTTCTTAAATATAATTGCTCTTGTAATCAACTTACGATGCCAAGTTAGTTATTCCAAGTGCAGTCCACTATTCGTAGAATGTTCTCGTAATTCGCCCAAACTGCATACAATAAATTATATCTTACAAATAGAATTTGAATTTGATAATTCCAATCGTTGACTTGATGAAATCTTATAAAATTCAAATGTTGAATTTGTTATGTTAGAAATTGCTGTTGTCGGCACGAATGTCTCGTAAGTAGTGATATTTATTTTTATGCCTTCAAGCATGGTCATTTTGGTAGACATTACCCGCGATTTTAGTTGATGTAACTTGGTGCAATTAATTACCCTAGAAAAAAAAAGGAAATATTTATTTATTTTTCTCTAGGTATCTAGACGACGGTAAAAGGGCCCAAGTGTGTGATGTGTGCTTTTGTTGTTTTTTATGTTCCCTGCTCTTTTAATATGGCTGTCACTGGAGATGAAAATGTTGTTATAATTTTGGGATTTGACCATTTTTCTTTAAATTTCGATGACTTTTCTCGATTTTGATTCGGACCGAAGATTTTTTGCAGAACCAGCTGCCCAACTTGAAATTATGTTGATTCGGCTGGTTTTTATTGTAATGAATTTGTTGTGCCTTTTCTAAATTTTCGATCACCTGTAATGAATGACTCGTAAGTAATAATAAAAATATATTTAGTAATATATACGCTTAGAATGTGACTCAATCGTTCAATTTTTATTAACGGGAGTGTAAATATAGACACTACTTTCAAAGTAACTCTGACTTTGGTTAATATAATAACAAAAGATACCAAAAAACCAAGTTTGAAAATTGTTGCCTGTCTGTTTGTTTTCGCTAAAACTGCAGAAATGTTATTAATGCGGTTTTCACCAGATAGTATATAATTTTATCGGATAAAATTTATAAATTTTCAATTTCACGTATGCGACGTGACGGCCGTGCCCAGAACCTAATTTGTAACAGTTCGAGCTAGAGAAAGTATATTTATATAAAATATGTTTATGTGATAAAAACAAATAACTTTTTATTGATATATTTTTCATATTTAGAGCACGGAAGTGCGCAGGGCCTAGTTTAAGGTGCTTTTGGCCTTCGTACTTACAGTGCTATTACTTATCCTTAATAGGCGGTTTTTTCAGGTACTGTAACTTTTGAACGAAAAGAGCTACAGTGTTGAGTTTTCGAATATAGAAACTTTACGGAATTATAAGAAACTGTTTTTTCAGTCGTCATTAACGAATTAACCGTTAAAAAGTAATTTGACTTAAAAAATCGTTAAATAACGGGAACGCCCCTAATTAAGCGAGTATGATCTATCGTAATTCTACGCTACTTCCAGATATCCTGTAAAATTGATATTTGGCATACAGGTAGATCTAGTACCCAAACCGATAGGAATATTATGAAAACTAGAAAGTACCCCGCACATTTTAAATGGAAAATGGCCCTCGGTTAAATTCGCCGATTTTTTTATATGTTGTTCGTCTCGATGTGCTGAACAAATGTTCTCAAGGGCACGAACCTCCAAAATGCTTCCTTGCATGATTTTTCAGAAAAAAATGGAAGAAAAATGACGATTTAAATGAGACATTCATGTCGATTTTAACGACGTTTGGAGGTTATATGGCGGCTTTTTTTGCCGGAATCTAGAAAGAGATGTATAGTAGAAATGGTAACAATCATCAGGATCCATTTTTCTTAAATTTTGATATTATTGCGATGGTATATACATATATATATATATATATATATATATATATATATATATATATATATATATATATATATATATATATATATATATATATATATATATATATATATATAAGCTGCCGTATAACCTCCAAGGTCGTAAAGATCGACATGAAAGCCTCATTTGATCAGCACATCGAGACGAAGAACATATAAAAAAATAAGCGAATTTAACCGAGGGCCATTTTCCATTTAAAATGTGCGGAGTACTTTGTATCGGAAAATAAGAAAATTTTTGCAATTTTTGTTTTTATAAATTTTACATAAAAAGCTAAATAACTTCGAAACGGCGTGTTTTATCGAAAAAATAAGCAAAAAAATTCCCTCATAATTCCCACTTATTTCCCGGAGAATCTAAATCTTAAGTTTCATAACCGTAGGGCCACTTTGCAAATTTTTGTATTTAAAAAAAAAAAAAATTTTGTCTGTTCTTATTATCTGAAATAAAAATTGAAATATCTCGTAAACCAATAGAGACATTGAAAAAACAAACGAAAATTCAGTCGTTTTAAGTCAACTAATACCACTATATACCACATCTGAATAACAAAATTATTAGGCTATGTGAGTTTTAGTACGTGCTGTATTTTTTTCAAGAAATTTTTGTCTGGTGTTAATATATGAACGCAATTTTGTTAAAAAAATCTAACCCACTTCTAGACACGCTAGCAGGATGCGGTTTTTTGTATTTGACTTGAAATACCTTGAATCTTATAATAAAATTCCGAAAATTTAAATTTTCCCAACGAAACCTTCCCAAAAATGGGAAAAGCCAAAAATTACATTTAAGTGTTTAAATTTAAGCCACTTCCAGACATTTTAGAAGGATGTGGTTTTTGCATTTGACGCGAAATAACTTGAAATCTAAAAGAAAAATCGGAAAATTTTAATTTTTCTAAAACAACATCCTTAAAAATGGGAAAACGCTAAAAATTACCTTTCTAGACATGCTAGAAGGATGCGGTTTTTTTGAGAGGGTGAAACCCCTTAAACAGCAGAGCGAACAGACGTTGTATAACGCGAAGCGGTCTCCTTTTTATATATATGTGAATCTACTTAAAAAGAAAAAGAGTTAAGTATCGCGTAGCCTAAAGTAACGCAAAGCATAACAAAACGCGTGCGAACCCTTCGCCTTTGTATATTTAACCTTACAAAAAAAAGTCATATTCGATTAAAAATATAAATGTAAGAAAGGGACGAGTTTTTGGGAAAATCCTTAATATAATAGTTGCTTCTTAAAAAGTGATGATATGGGAGAGAGGACCGAGCTAGTTACAAAGTAAATAGCTCTCAATATAATAGTTGCTCCCTAAAAAGTGATGATATCCCATGTAAGAGCCGAGCTATTTACCTATTAAATTATTTATCAAGAAAATAGCTCGGTAAACTATTTACCAAGAAAATTAATGAGGGGTCAATTGATTAAATGTCAGAAAGAAAAAAATTACATGTTGATTAAATGTAATTGCTTCTTGAAAAGTGATGATATGGGAGAAAGGACCGAGCTATTTACAAAGTAAATAGCTCTAGACTTCATATTATAGTTCCTCCTTAAAAAGTGATGATATCCAATTAAAGAGCCGAGCTATTTACAAAGTAAATAGCTCGGTAAACTATTTACCAAGAAAATAAATGAGAGGTAAATGGATTAAATGTTAGAAAACATTTGGTTGAAATTTATTTTGCAATTTTTCTCTTAGTATGTTTTTAAAATTTTATAACTGGGCAAGTTATTCTTTCTTTTATTTAAATAACTTAAAACTTGCCGCGTTATAACATTTTAAAAACATACTAAGGGAAAACTTACGAAATAAATTTCAACCAAATTTTTTCTTATATTACAAAGAAATTTTTTCCAGTAATTTCCTGATATAAGTCTTGGTAAGTTTGAGTTAATTATATATTTAGTTGTTTTTTTTAAACTTGAGTCTATCCATGTTTTGTTAGTATGGTTGCCTTTGAGTTATATTATACTAACGAAGGTTATTTTCCGATTTTTTTACTTCGGATTCGTGTTTAGCGGCCTTCATAAAGAGAACCGCAGATATTCTATTTGTGATTCAATAATTGTTCTTTTTAATTGTTTATAAACAGTTAAAATTATTTCCGAGCATTTGTTGCAATGGGTGAGTTCTATAATTTAAACCAAACACGTGATCTATTAGTGATTTTAATACTCTATGGCTTTACTAAAGAAAACATGATGACATGCTCAATACACTAAAAAATTGTAATTGAATTATATTTATTATTTCACACTGTCTGTACCTTCATTTCTCTAGAGAAATTATATCATGAATATGTATTTGTTTTTTATAGATAATTTATTTTATATACTTGTGAATGGTGTGAATTTTACACACGCATTTCAGACCCTCTACAGACCAATGCCATATTTTTTGCTGTTGTATCAATAAAATTCCATATACAGTATAGTCTCGGTAAGTCGAACTTCACGAAACTCGTAAAAAATACGTATTATAGAGTCTTCGACACATGAATGGTTTCGACTTATAGAGGTTTTAATAGGTACATATTCGACTTGTAGGGGTTTAGATTTTATGCCATATGATTTTGAACCAAACGTGAATTTATTTGAGATACAGAGGTCAAATAAGATTTTTTTGTGATATAAAGGGTAAAAATGTAGTGAAATACTTTGTAAAAAAATATTGAGGGCTTATATTTCGAGTAATGGAGTTTTTGGGGGTGAAGGGAAGGGATTGAGAATTTTTTCGTGTTAAAGAGAATTTCGGCTCAACGAGGTTCTACTGTACAACTATCTATAGCAGGGGTGGTCAACAAGTCGACCGACGATCGCGAAGCCAATTTTGGTCGTTCGTTTGAGATGTCTTGACAAAAAGTATTTTTTAAGAATTTGAGGTAAAATTTCAAAATTTTGATTGATTTCCTTAAAAATAAGATTTAAGTCTGAAACGTTTTAAAATGTTTGAATCAAAAGAGAAAATAACTTGCCACGTTACAAAATTTTAAAAACGTACTAAGGGAAAACTTACGAAATAAATTTCAACCAAATTTTATTTTTTCTATTATTACGTTTTGCATTGCGTTACTTTACGCTTCGCGTTACATAACTCGTTTTTCTTTCTAAGTAGATTTACATATACAACGGAGACCGCTTCGCGTTATATAATGTTAACTCGCTCTGCTCGCTAGTGGGTCCCTCCCCTTTAACCCCAAAGCGGACTTCGGCCTTGGCTTCGGGTCTAAGAAATATTACAAATAACCGCTACCTTCTAGCATAAATAGAAGTAAAAAAGCTAATTTTTGTGATTTTTCCCATTTTCGGGAATGTTACCGAAAATTTTCTAATTTTTCTAATTTAGAAAAGTTTTTTCTAGTTTTCTAATTTTTCTTATGAGTTTCAAGTTAGTCCGCGCCGAATGCAAAAATCCGCTTCCTTCTAGCGTGTCTAGAAGTGGTTTAGATTTTTTTAACAAAACTACGTTCAGATGTTAAAACCAGACAAAATCTTTTTTTTTTTTTTTAAATAAAAACATTCGCAAAGTGGACCTAGAGTTATGAAACTTAAGATTTAGTTTCACGTTCCTAAGATTCACATGGCCTGAAATTTTTTTTATTCAGGTGTGATTAAGATAGATGTATATAGGTATATGGACTTATAATGTTAAATGTATCCAAACAAATATGCAAAAATATTTCAAGGTAGAAATTCCTAGTATTCATAATTTTCCTGTCGGTTTGGATACTAGATCTAGCTGTATGCCAAATATAAATTTTACAAGATATCTGGAAGTAGGATAGAATATTGATAGGTCATACGCGGTAAATTATGGGCGTTCCCGCCATTTTAAGATTTTAAAATGAAAATAACTTTTTAACTGTTTATTCGTTTACGATGATTGACAGTCGATGATTAACGTTAACAAACAGTCTCTTATAATTTCGTTAATTTTCTATATTCGAAAACTCACTTCTGTTGCTTTTTTCGTTCAAAAGTTATATCGAGGTCAAAAATCGTCTAACATTTCGATAAGTAATAGCACGGTAACGTACACAGGCAAAAACCTTTTACGCTCGCCCTGTCGCACCGTGCTCTAGATTTGGTAGAGTTCTTAAGAATTAATATTTTATATTGAATGGGTCGTTACTTGACGATTTTACGTAAATTTCAAATATTAGTTTTATTAAAAATAATAAAAATTAATAAATAAAATATGTCTAATTTAATAACTAAAAAGTGGAAAATACTACAATTGAAAATTTTTTTGGAACTTTAATGAACTTAAATGTAGAAAACAAGCTTTCTTTATATTCACATATTAATAATTCGGGGAAGAAATTGACTGTCTACATTTCAGTTCATTAAATAAAAGCTTGTTTTTAAAATATCGCTCCCCTTTTAATTAAAAATAGTTTTATCTTTGGAATGTTTTGTATTATACACATAATCTTGTTAAAAAATTTCTTTATGTACTATTTTGACATTTACGACTCCAAACCACCAAATACAATTTTGAGATATTTTTCTTGGACATTGAAAAAATATGCAAGTTGTATAGTTGTCCAATGTCCGATAAAAATCGGTGTCAAAGTATCACATTTCTGTGAGTGACCCATGAGGTCTAAACGATTAACTTCTTAATATTTTAAAGCCCGGTATATAAACAAGTCCAAGTGGCCGAGCGGTCTAAGGCGTTTTGTCTGCAAAGTATGCCTTCTTGGAAACTGGGAGGTTATGGGTTCGAATCCCGACATCGGCATTTTGTCAATTATTAAGAGAAAAAAGGGCGGTTAATTGACTTAACGGTCGACGTTTGGACAAGAACGAAGTAACCGGCTATGCTTGAGAAGGTTTCTGCAGTTTCCTTCACGAACTTCAGATGAATATCGGCATAGTTCCTATCATAGTCGGCTGCAGCCGCATATCCTACCAATTCCTAGTCTATTCACAAAAATTCCTTCCACTCCACGCACATCCTCACATCCTAAGGCATCACAAGAGACCTTATGTTCTAAATGTTGGCCGTCCTGGGCAGCCTCTACAATCTATCTATCTATCTACACGGTATATATGAAATATATATATATATATATATATATATATATATATATATATATATATATATATATATATATATATATATATATATGTCAGGATATATTGAGTTTAGTTCCGACTTTGTAACGGCTGTCAACACGATAATTCATAAACGAAAAGAGATAAAGAGCTAAAATTATGTCTGTGTGGCTTAGAGCGAAAAAGTAAGGCAAGTTCGTGAATGGGCAAAATCGGACCATGTTTGGGAAAAATGGACAAAATTGCCCATCTTTGAAATCACGTGAAATAACGTAAAGAACAAAAAATGTTCCTCTTTTAAAAATAAATAACTTTTGTATACCGGGTATATAAATATTTAACTCAGTTATTTGTTATTTTCACTTGTTTAATTTAATTTCAATAACTATCGTTATTATAATCATAAAAAATAGTAATATATATTAGATAACAAGGCATTACAGGATATGCGGCCACCTGGAAAATCGGAAATTACCAGGGAACTTTACACTCAAATTACACTCAAAGCGTGGATATAGGATGTACATTTTGATTTCGTCTTTCGGACCGGTTATTAAATTTCTTCTCTATTGAAAAGTCAAAATTTAATTAAAAAATTTTCATTAATTTAAATAATGTCAACTTAGCGAATTTTAGAATTGATAAATCAATCTTTAGCCTGATCAAAATGAAATGTTGTATCTGATATGATTTTGGAATTTGTAAGCTCAATTTTATTAATAAATGACACAGGTCAAGAGGAAAGGGGGCATAGAGAAAGAATAAAACACCAAATAGAAAATATCTCTCTTAATATTCAAACAATCGAAAAAGGAGTAAAATTGTAGAAAATCATGTTTGCTACAATTCATTTCCTTACCATTTTTCCTCAAACTATATAAGGTATACAGAGATATTTAGGATTTAACTTTCAATCTTAAATTGTAAATATTTATGTAAATATTAGTGTAACAGAAAAAATTATAAGAGACAAAATTATAGTAAAACTAATTTTCTACAATTCCTCTGGTTACCCGTCATAAAATATCGAATTCACTCGAATTACCAACGAGTGTACCATGAGAAATACCTAATTTGTGATTTCTTGTCTTATTACTCTTACATACTCGTGCTACAAATTCAAAAGTGTCTATTGAAGAGCTCGAGTAAGTTTTTCTGTATAAATAAATAAAAAAAACTTTCATAAAAAATGACTTTCATTGCAATTGCAATTTTATCATAACAAGAAGAGCTTATAGTTTTACAGTTTTAATCGGAATATATATATATATATATATATATATATATATATATATATATATGATATATATACATATATATATATATATATATATATATATATATATATATATATATATATATATATATTGTAGCGGTTTGCCCCGGTTCGTTTATTGAATGAAGTAAATTATTTTTGACTTTAATAATTTATTGACGATTTTAAATATTATGTGTATAATTTACAAAAGTTATAATTTCAAGAGTATTTTTTATAATGTTTACCGTTTGCTTGTCTTTCACATACTCCATATATTTCAATGTGTATTGATAATAAAAACAATATCAACATTTTGTTGTCCTAGAAACATTACATAATTTGTTCAATTCCACTTCCACAGGTAACTTAGTTTCGTTCCAAAATACGTGGCCAACTGCTAGGTTAATATTCGTTACACTGCCCCCTTCTTAGACCTTTCGACTCGGAAGGTTTCTTTATTTTCTTCGTAAGGGGCCAACCAATTGAAATGGGCTATACGTGGTTTTCCTTGTCCCTTCTTCAAACGATAAATGATTATATTCGTTTGTTAACCTCATATGGTCCTTCCCATTTGTTCTGTAGCTTAGGTGAGACTCCTCGTCGGCGTTGTGGGTTGTAGAGCCATACCAAATCTCCAGGTTGATAATCACCTTTCTCAGCCTTTAGGTCGTAGTACTCCTTCATTCGATCGCGACTGTTGGATGTTGTGGCGTACCCGATCGTGGACATCACTCATACGATTGCGAAGGGTGCTGACATTGTCTTCTCCGGCTTCGTTGTCTCCTGGTGGACGACCAAACATGAGATCACAGGGTAAACGAAGTTTTCTTCCCATTATGATACAAGCTGGTGTTTGCCCAGTACTTTCATGAACGGACGAGCGATAAGCGAACAGGAACAGGTGTAAAAACGTATTCCAGTCTCGTTGATGATCTGAAACCACTTTGGCTAAGTGACGGTTGATGGTTCGGTTCATTCGTTCCACCATTCCATCCGATTGAGGATGAAAAGCTGTTGTTCTTGTCTTGTGGATATTCAAGGTCGTACAAACGTTCTGGAATAATTCCGACTCAAAGTTTCTGCCTTGATCTGAATGGAGCTCCATGGGCACTCCGAATCGACATATCCATTCCTTTACTAGAACATCAGCAATAGTTCTAGCCTCCTGATTCTTCACTGCATACGCTTCTACCCATTTACTAAAATAATCCATTACAACCACGATGTATTTATTTCCCGAGTCAGATTCTGGAAAAGGTCCAGCATCATCAACAGCAATCCTTTCAAATGGGTTTCCGACGTTGTATTGGCGCATGGGATACTTAGGGCGTTTCTGGGGTCCATTGCTCGCTGCACACACAGTGCATTTACGACACCAATCTTGAACATCAGATTTGTAGTGTACCCAATAGAACCGTTCCCGTACTTTGGCTAGAGTTCTGTTGACTCCCAAATGTCCTCCACTGGTCCCGCCATGAATCTCGTTCAGAACTTCGGCTACTCGCTTTTGAGGAACAATAACTTGTCTCTTCCTTACGTCCCCGTTCACATCCTCAACCACGTGGACCAGCATACCATCATCCAATTCCAAGGAGTTCCATTGAGCCCAATAAGCTTTCACATTCACGGAATGTGGAGAAACTGTTTCCCAGGATGGTCTATTGGCGCTTGTCTTCCATGCAATTACCATCCTTAAATCTGGATCTGCTTCCTGGTCCTTCTGGAGTTCCTTAGGCAGCCATCTCTCATCAATTGCCGTAGTCCTACAAACCGAGGACTCATTGGCGCTTGTCTTCCGTGCCATTACCATCTTCACATCTGAGTCGGCTTCCCGTTCTTCTGTTTTACTGCAATGCCTACAATCCTCTGTGCATGGTCTCCTAGACAAGTCGTCAGCATTACGATGCATGGTTCCAGGTCGATGTTGGATAGTAAAATCGAATTCCTGTAGTCTCTCTATCCACCTGGCTACTTGTCCTTCTGGATTCTTGAATTGTAGAAGCCATTTCAAGGCTGCGTGATCCGTTCTCAATAAAAAATTTCTGCCGTAGAGGTATTTATACAAATGCTCTATGGATTTAACCACAGCCAGAAGTTCACGTCGAGTCACACAATAATTTCTTTCTGGCTTGGACAACGTTTTACTGAAGTAAGATATGACCCTTTCCTGTCCATTCTGGACCTGGGACAACACTCCACCAATCCCGACATTACTTGCGTCTGTGTCCAAAATAAACAATTCGTTGGACAAGGGATAACTCAGAACAGGCGCAGAACACAATGCACATTTCAGAGCTTGAAATGCTCTTTGACATTCTTCATCCCATAGATACTTTCTATCATTTTCAGTTAAACGAGTTAATGGTTTCGCGAGGTTAGCAAAACCAGTGACAAATCGCCGATAGTAAGTACATAGTCCCAAAAAGCTTCGCAATTCATGCTTGTTTCGTGGCCTTGGCCACTCCTCTATTGATTTTATTTTTCCACTATCAACAGAGACTCCTTCAGGAGAAACGATATGGCCTAGATACTGCACTTGTCTCTGAAGAAGATGACATTTCTTCGGGTTCAGTTTAAGACCAGCTTTACTCAATCGTTGAAACACTTCCTTCAGATTCCTTAAGTGGTCTTCAAATGATTTTCCCACGACAATTATATCGTCCAGGTACACTAGGCATGTTTTCCAGGATAGTCCTGCCTGCACGGTCTCCATTAGTCGTTCAAACGTCGCTGGCGCATTGCAGAGTCCGAATGGCATGGCTGTAAATTGCCAAAATCCAGAACCAACTGTGAATGCGGTTTTTTCTCGATCCTTAGGTGCCATGTCGACCTGCCAATAACCACTCTTTAGATCCAATGTTGAAAAATACTGTGATCCAACAAGAGTGTCTAGGGTATCGTCAATCCTGGGCAGAGGGTAGCTGTCCTTTTTAGTGATATTATTTAATTGACGATAATCGACGCAGAATCTTGTTGAACCGTCCTTTTTCTTCACCAGCACTACTGGAGAAGACCACGGACTGCTAGATGGTTCTATAATGCCCTCTTTCTGCATATCATTGATAATTTTGTCGGCTTCTTCTCTCTTTGCTAATGGTAACCATCGTGCTGCTTGTCGGATAGGTCGTGTGTCGCCAGTGTCAATTTCATGCTTCACAATATCAGTCCTACCCCTTAATCCATTGCCAACATCAAAGGTGTCTTGGTACCCGAGTAGAAGTTGTTTGAGGGACTCGACTTGTTGGTCTTTAAGATGTCTGGATGATTCCTTAACTAGATTGGCCAATTCTTTTGACATCCCACCAACATTCTTGCCAGTAACATATTGGTCAGCTTTTACTATCGATGAAATTGGCTCACTTTCGCCTAAAACGATTCCTTTTTTAAGGGCCACAGAGTGATGGTTGAGATTCATCACTCTCACGGGCACAGTCCTCCGTATTTGTGACAACGTTCTTCCAATTGCTATACCCTTACCGACCAGCTCTTCGTTAGCTCGGGATCTGAATAATATGACACTTCCCTAACGAGCACCTCCCCCTGTTCGAGCTTCCACGATCATCTCGGTTCTTTCAGGAATAATCACGTTCGTCAAAATTATGCGGGCCTTTGTTTCACCTTTATGATGCAACATAATTTCTTGACCGCCCATATTCAACGTGCCATTTTAAAAATTTAACTTGGAACCATTTATGAAGTCCATCCCGAGAATTAAACTGTCCTCAATATCAGCTACCAGCACCGAGTGTTTAAAACTTTGACTTCCGATGGTTAGGTTGACATTAACTTCACCATGAGTAGTGTCACCAAATTAGCGACGAGTAAGATATCCTGAGACAATATAAGAGTAATTTTAATAAGAGTAAGGTAACAGGAATAAATGTGAATGAAAGAAATTTTAACAAGAGTAATTTCAGTATAATTTAGAATTTATTATATTTTAAATTTTTATTGTTTATTAGTTCCTGTTGTCCCATGGGACGTAGGGTCGCCACAAACGCCTTCCACCGTACACGGTTCTGTGCCATCTGCTTGATTTCACCCCAGCTCTTGCCTTCTTCCTCGATTTCCTTGTTGACCGATCTTTTCCAGGTTGTCTTCGGTCTTCCTCTTTTCCTGTTCCCCTGAGGGTTCCACTCGAGGGCTTGATGACTGATGGTGTAATTTGGCCTTCTTAGCGTATGGCCAATCCAACCAAACTTTCTTTTTTTGATGGTCTAATTTACTGGACTTTGATTTGTTATTCTCAGTAATTCTTCATTAGTTATTCTGTGAGGCCAATGAATGTTCAAAATTCTTGAAAGACATTTGTTGATAAAAACTTGTAATTTACTTGTTATAGTCTTTGTTACTTTCCATGTTTGGCAACCATATAAGAGTACAGATTTTTCATTTGTTTCAAATATTCTTAATTTAGTTTTTCGTCTTATTTGGCTTGACCGCCAAACAGGTGCAAGTTGTGCAAATGCTCCTTTGGCCTTCCTTATTCTGAGTGCGACATCTTCGTCCGTTCCACCTGTCTTTGACACAATGCTTTCTAAATACTGAAATTGGTCAACTTGTTCAACCATTTTGTTGTTCACTTCTAACGGTTGGTTGTTCCTGGGAGTTCGGAATTTAACGAATAGGACTGTAACTAGGCAATTCAAAACAAATAGAAGGCTTGGAAAAATTGATTCACCTGACGAATCCTGTTGTTTTACCTTGTGTTCTTCGTTGTCTTCCTTGCTGAGTATCCCATGAGCTCACGAAACCTCTGGCAATTTTGACGTGTGAAGGATTTACGTTGATTTTCCAATAGTTTTCCACAGGTGCGACAATTTATAACTTTTACTACTTTATTATGACCGGTATGGTCGGTCTCAAAATGAACTCAAAATGATTAGTTCAAAACACAATTAATCGGTTACTAGGCAAGGTTCCGCACGTTGCGGTGTCTACATTACAACGACTTAAACATAACATAACTAGTGGGTTGTTTTCGCGTCGACTCATCTTTACATTTTGTTTACTCTTAACTCAATCTGTAGTCTTGCGCATTGGTGCCAACACTGGGATTTATTCTCATGTCTTTTGTTTTTTCAAAATTTATTTTAAGACCTACACTAATCCCATGGGTATGTATATCTTGAAGCTTCTCCTTCATGTCTTTAAGGCTTTGAGACATCAAGAATAAGTCCTCTGCAAAATCTATATTTTCGAGTCTCTCTACCAATCCCCATTGTAGACCTCTTGGTTTATTTGTGACCTTTTTCATGTCGTTATCCAGGACGATGAGAAAGAGTATCGGTGACAATAAACATCCTTGCCTGACACCAACTTTAACTTCAATTGGGTCTGAGAGTTTCCTTTCGTGGATTACTTGGCATCTGTAGTCCCTATAAATTTCTTTAATTAGATTTATAATCTTCTTAGGTGTTCTAAAACTCTCTCATGATTTCCATATTGCTTCTCTTTCGATGGAGTCAAACGCTTAATCAGCAACCCTTTCCTCCAGTCATCTGATATTACTTCCTTCTCCCTCATTTCCTTTATTAATCCGTAAAAAATATCTGCTGTAAGGTTTGGATTTGTTTTTAACATTTCAGGAGTAATACAGTCTACACCGGCAGCTTTTCCATTTTTTATTTCCTTGAGTGCTGCTACTATTTCTGCCTTCGATGGCGTTTCTATACTTATTCTGGGGTCTTCTAACTGATTTTGAAATATCTCTTCATTTCGGTTTTCTTCTCCCCCATCATCCTCTATCTGCCTATTAAGCAACTCCTCGAAAAATTCTTTCCACCTTTCCATCTGCTTCCCCTCATTTACTACTGGATTTCCATTTTTATCTTTTATAGGTTTCTTTACTGCAAACTTTCTGTTGGCTAAGGTTTTTGTAATTTTGTACATTTCTTTGCTATTTTCTTGTGTTGCTGCTTCTTGAGCATCCCTGGCTAAATTTTCTGCCCAGGCTCTTTTATCTCTCCTAAAACTCTTCTGAACTTCTCTATGCTTTGCATTGTGTGCTTCTGTTGTCGCTGCTAATTCTTCGTTTTCTTTCGCTTGATTTCTTTTCTCTTTTAGATTCTTTCACTCTTCAATTTTCTTTTCCGTCTCCTCCGTGATCCATGGTTTGCTTTTCCTCTTTCTATAGCCTATAACTTCTTCCCCAGCTTTCACAAAGGCTTTTTTGATTTGCTCCCATTTGTTTTCAACATTTTCTGGTTGCGCCTCAAGGGCTGCAAAATAAGTGATGTTCTATGCTGAACTTTTGTGCTGTTTCTTCCTTTCTTAGTCTATCTGAATCAATAATTTTGGTCTATTTTCCATTTGTTTTCTTTGGGAAGCAACTTTCAGCGTAATGTCTGCTGTCACCAAATGATAGTCACTGCCACAGTCTGCCCCTCTTCTCGACCGCACATCTAGAAGAGATTTTCTCCATTTCATGCCAATTGCAATGTGATCAATTTGATTTTTCACAGTTCCATTTGGAGATGCCCAAGTCATTGAATAACAATTTTTGTGTGGAAATAACGTTCCTGCTATGACCAACTTCTTGTCCCCGCAAAACTCAACCAGCCTACTGCCATTGTTGTTCATTTCTCCAAGCCCGTGTTTGTTCATTATCCTTTCAACTCCAATGTTTTCTTCTCCTACTTTAGCATTTATGTCTCCGTAAAATTATTATGTCCTGTTTCTTAATTCTATTGTATACTTCTTCTAGTTCACCATAAAAGCTATCCTTTGCTTCATCTGTCGCTTCTTCTGTCGGGGCATAGCACTGCAGTACTGTTACGTGTCTCACTTTGGTCTTAAATCTTGCCATGATGATTCTTTTTGAGATTGGTTTCCAATTAGTAAGGGCTGATTTCGCCTTTGGGGTCATTAGTATTGCCACTCCTGCTTGTCTGTGAGCATCTCCATCTTCATTTCCTGAGCAAATCAACGTATTTCCTTCTTACGTGTTGAGCTCTCCAAAGGCGTTCCACCTCGTTTCACTTAGACCGAGTATCTCAATCTTATAGTTTTTAATTCATTTTCTATAACACTTAAGGTAGGTATTTTTAATTTAGTATATTTTAATTTAGTTAATTTTCTATTTATTTTTATTTTTGTCTATTGATCTCGACTTTCTATCTATTTCTAATTGTCGAAGAGTAAATTACGACTTATGAGTAGTTTATACTTATGATGACTACATTGTAGTCGAAATACGTATTTATAACACAAAAAAACTGATCTAGGTAAAGGGGGCGAATTTGAAATTTTATTTTAGAAGACATTTTCCCAACACAAAATCTGAAAAAATGGGAAAAAACTAATAATTATGCTTATTATGATTTCTAAATGGTAGTTTGATCAGATATAGGCAATCGATTTTGAATATCGAATATGTTATTATGTAGATTGAACAATTCGAATAAAAATTTCCATCCATTATATTTAGTTTGTCTCAATAAGAGTACATTTATTCAAATATTATAAGCTTTTATTTACAGCGGCCGCCGCAAAAAAGTCATTTATATTTTCCATACTAACCACTATGATATGGGTATCAAATGAAAGGGCCTAATTAGCGAAACACAGTAATTAAGGGTACATTTATGCAAATGTAGCGTTTTGTGCAAAGCCTTTGGCTTTGTATATTTAAGCCTTGCAAAAATTAGTATCCGGTTAAAAACAGAAATTTCAAAAAGGGCCGAGTTTTCGGGGGATACTTCCTATAATAATTGCTCCTTTAAAAGTGATGATATCCCATTAAAGACAAGAGCTATTTACAAAGTAAATAGCACGGTAAACTATTTACCAAGAAAATTAATGAGGAGTAAATAGATTAAATGTTAAAAAAATTTGGTTGAAAATTATTTCGCAAGTTTTCCCTTAGTATGTTTTTAAAATTTTATAACTCTGCAAGTTTTAAAATATTTGAAACAAAAGAAAGAAGGAAGAAGTTGCTAAGTTATATAACTTTAAAAACATACTAAGGGAAAATTTGAGAAATAAATTTCAACCAAAGTTTTTCTTACATTTAATTAATTTACCCCTCATTAATTTTCTTGGTAAATAATTTACCATGCTATTTACTTTGTAAATAGCTCGAATCTTTAAAGGGATATCATCACTTTTTAAGGAGTAACTATTATAGGAAGTATCTCCCCGAAAACTCGGCCCTTTTTTACATTTATTTAGTTTTTGATCGGATAATTTTAAGTATTAATACTTTAAAGATGTAAATATCTGTGCTAACATTAGAGTTATAAACTATAATCAAATGATAAATTATTATGCTAACTACATTTTGACAAATAGCAAAAGTAGATAAAAAATTTAGACTAGTTCGTATATAAAGTTAGAAATTTCTGTCTATTAAGAACTGGGTGGGACTTAAAAACATGGCTGACTATTGTGTGTAATGAATGAGTAATCCATTTGTTTATATCGAGTATTCATATTTATTTTAATTAATTTATGTCAAATAATTATTTTTTCTAAATTTTGGTGGACTTTTTTTTTATATTTTAAATTAATTGAAAAATATTTTATTTTGTAATTTTTTTAATACAGGTATTTCTATAGAAACTATAAATTATATTAGAGACTTGGATCGACTATATATTTGAACGGTCTGATAGTTTTTCTGAAGCCGTAGGGAGATCTTTACTTTGGGTTTTTTCTCATCATTATTTCACTATTTCCTTTAGTTTTCTCCAAACAATTTGGACAAACACAATACATATTTCACTTTTATATACCGTCTGTTTAGTTTACATCTTCGTATAATAGATCTCTCACGAGTATAAGAGAGTATATATGTATACATTAAGCAATGTGTATGAGAAGGAGGTCTTATAGGTTTGTGTTGGTTGTCTGTCGTACGATATGCATTCAGTTAGATGAGCTTGTGGAGTGAGGTTTTTTCAAATCATAACAAGTAATCTATTCAATTAAAAAACCCCACTCCACAAGCATCATCTAACTGAATGCATATCGTATGACAGACAACCAACACAAACCTATAAGGCCTCCTTCTCATACACATTGCTTAATGTATACATATGTACTCTCTCATACTCGTGGGAGATACGAAGATACGAGATACGTACTATACGAAGATGTAAATTAAACATAGTGTATAGAAGACTATACTTCACACTAAACTTGGTTTTTGTTTGACCACCAGACGTCGTCACCAACGTGGTCAGTTATCAATACTAATTTATTTATAGAAGTTTTTAGTGTCATTAGAACAATTATTGTTTCGCCGTTTGTCCGTTTGTTTGTCAAAATTCATTTCTCACATACTATAATTGCAAAATAGCTGAATGACTTGGTTATACACATAGGTGACACATAGGTAGGTGAATTTTTTATTCGCTCCCCAGCTAAACCGCTATTTTTTTAAATCTGAAAATATTCAAGGTAGTAGCATTTGTATCGAAATTAAAGGAAAAGTTATCACAGATAGTAATAGTAGATCATCTTATGGCATGTAATTAGGTCTGTAAAAAGGTTATACCGAGTTGTTCATAAGTCTTTTAACGTCAAATTTATTCCTACCAGCTGAAGCAAATAGAAAATCCGATATTTTCAGGGAAATCCAATGAGATAATCAGATTTGGAATCTCATGGATTCATCAAGGGCAGATTCTGAATATTATAGGTGAATTCATTTTATGAATATTGAACGTTCACCTGCAGATGTGTAATATACTTTTCTTGATGCAATATCACTACAACAGCAGATGCAGAAATCTGTTTAAAATTTTTAATGATATTTATAGTAGGTATATTTCTTTTTTCTTGTAATGTAAGGAAGTCATAATTCCGGTTAAATAGCTACTACCAGACAATTTATTCCCCTTAATTTCCTTATAATATAGGTGAAAGTTTTTCAATAAATGTATTATAATAATTGCTACATTATAAAACAAATGCATACATTATTTTTAATATTTGATATGGAAAAAAAATTATTTAAATCAAACGGAAATAATATTATAAATTGTTATATAAAAACTATATTATTCATTTATTATTTTAATAATAATCTAATTTATAAATAACTATTATAGAATAATTCATTGGAACACCGTACAATCCTATATGATATATATATTTTCCGTTAGTGGTATTTAGTACGTTTACATTCAAATTTTTCTACTTTAAAAACCCAAAATAATATTAGGGGAACCCGGGGCAGAACGTGGAACGAAGTTGAAAATATGATTCACAAGTACAAAAAGGTTTATTAAGGGTGCTGCAAATTTATCTATGAATTCATTATAATGTTATAATCACAAAAGTACAATAATATTGTAAGAAAATAAAAGAATAATATTTTTTTCCAAAAATAGATAATTATGCCATTTGCCCCGTTCTACCCTGAGCTCGAGGCAGAATCAGGTGCTAAGAGCAGGTTATTATAAACACATATAAAACTAGTGGAAATGCAGAAAAAATAAGTTTATGCACAAAATTCATACACTAGGACAGCCTCATCACTTCGCATCTATTTCTGCAGTTGAAAAATTAAATGAAGAGACTCTGTTGTCAGTTGTCATCCAAGAGTACCCAGGGGTAGTAAAATTAGCCTCTTCACTTGAAGGCTTATCAAGTCTGATATCAGTTGTGTCCGCTTGAAGACATTGTGAAAAATAAGTTCACTCAAAAACAATACGTAGCAAACATTTAGCTAAACCAAATTAAAGACAATTAAAAGTACTTCAAGCGTGTGCTAATTGTAGTTGTAATGTAAACAAGTATGTATACCTAATTTTGGTTATAAGATCATCATAAGTTACAATACAGGAGCAAAAAACCACAAAACTAAAACTTCACGCACCAACGACGAAGAAAATTAGACTAACAGGAATGTCGTAGTTGAACAGCCACATAGTTGTCTAGTTCTACGTATTGCCACTCGCTAGTCGCATCCCCTTGACACCAAAAATCGTCAAACTTCATTTCGCCCGGATAGTCCGTTGTGCTCCGAGTTTCCCTAATAGTTAAATTTCGTATCTATTTTCAATTAAAAATTTTTTAAATTTTTTTCAATTCCTTTCGTTTATCAATTGGAAACTAATGATCGATAACTGCATTAGGGTATTTTTACACTCACTAGCAAAGCCGGCGGAGGCATCGGCACTCTTCAGGCTTTTCACACGTCACTGATAAATATGCTGATTTATGCCGGCTTCTTCACTTCCGGTTCTGTCTTTTTCACTTCAATATTATCAGATGCAAGTTTTCACACTGGGCGAGTACTTTTTGCAAATGCCAGTGGTTTTTAAAGGTTCATACTATCGTAGTGTTTGTCATATAGTGATTAAAATTTTCATTCAAAAGACGCAAACACCCGATGATTGTACAGAGATTTCTCAAGAAGTATTACTTCAATTTAGTTGAAAAGTGGTGAATAGCTTAAGGGTAGCGTGACACCCATTCTCTTAAAACGTTGTCTATGAAGGGGCTAAAATTTCCTCCTTTACACTTTATTAAATTCTGATCATGTTGTCAGAAAATGTAACCTCTATATTCAACTTCAAGCTGCTGCCTACATGTTTTCAACCAAATTCGTAAATTTCATAAATTTTGAAAATAATTTGAACTGTTGAATTTAATTGAAATGAATGAATTCTTGACGACCTGATAACAACTTAATAACGGTGTCTAAGGGGTTGCAAAAAAATTTTCTGCCGCTTTAAAATAATCGGAAAAACTTAGATCCACTGGACACATTTTAAAATCCAATTTAGATTTATAGCTGCGGCGAAAAAGATGAAAAACTTCGTACAATTTAACTATTGAATCAAATTTGTTTTAAAATATTGAATCAAATATGTAGACAGCTTGAGGTTAGGATCTAAATGATAAAAATTTCTTGCTAATCCGATGTATAACAATTAATGGGATTCATAGGAGGGGATATAAATCTACCAGCTTCTTAGATATTTCAAATTTTAATTGTGTGAACGTGTTTAAAACGTCCACGTTTCCTTTGAACATTGAAATGGAAGTATAATTATGTTTAAAGAAACAATACTTAAATTAATTCTTAAAGATTTTACATATTTATTAAGAGTTGAAATAGTTTTTAACTAGAAATATATATTTAAGGTTTCTAGTAGGAAACGAAATGAAAAAACAAGTGTTGATTTTAAGCCGGTGTCTGGCAGAACCTGTATGCTCCGAATCAGAAGTAAGTACAGAAAGATTACCTTTATTAACGTCCACACGCCATCAGAGGAGAAAGACGAAGAAATTATAGATGAATTTTACGAGAAAATAGATCAACTGTACAAAGGTATTCCTAAGTATGATATAAAACTAATCCTAGGGGATTTTAATGCTAAAATAGGAAAGGAAAACATATACAAGCCAACAATTGGTAATATATGGAAAAGGATATGAAAATTGTATCGACATTCCTTCAACATAAAGAAATTCATAAAGGTACATGGGTAATACCGGGTACTGGAGAGACCAACCAAATAGACCACGTTCTGATTGAGAGTAAACACTTCAGAAACATTACAGACACAAGAAGTTATAGAGGAGCCGATGCCAACAGTGACCATATAATGATAATAACTAAAATGAGAATAAAGAAGCCAACGGCAATTAGAAAAGGTAAATCAAAAAGAAAAACATACAACACTAAGCAACTGAGAAATGAAAATAAAATAACAGAATTTCAGCAAATAATTAATGACCGACTGCAACGATATGAAGAACCGAATAGCATTGAACAAGCTTGGGTGAATCTGGGAGGAATTTTGGAGGAAGCTGCACAGACATTAGAAGAAAAATCGAAAACTGAAAGAAGGTGCTGGTTTGACGAGGAGTGTGAAAGCGTCATAAAGGAAAGGAAGGATTTTAGAATGAAATGGTTAAGAGACAAATCAAAAGAAAATGAAGAAAGGTACAGGATACTAAGAAGAATAGTTAAGAAAAAGTGTAGGCAGAAAAAAAGGCTTTTCTTAGAGAACAAATTAAAAGATATAGAAGATAATTGTTCTAAAAGGCAGTCAAGAGAATTATTTAAGGGCGTAAAAGATTTAAGTCAAAGCAAACAAAAAAACTCAGTTTTCATCAGAAATGAAGAGGGAAACCTTGTTGGTGGAATTGAAGAAAAGTTAAGCCGCTGGGAAAGATATTTTATGACCGAACTAAACGAAATCGAAGAGCATAACAATCTAGTTCATGTACCAGATGATCAAGAGGATCCACCAGACATTCCCAGTCTAATGGAAATAAAAAATATTATTGATCAACTAAAAAATAATAAGGCGCCCGGAGAAAATGGTATAACGGCGGAAATGTTAAAGAAAGGAGGTGAATCATTACAAAATAAAATCTATGAACTTATATGTGAGGTGTGGAGGCAGGAAAGAATGCCATCAAAATGGAATGTAGCACTGCTATTGCCTGTACATAAAAAGGGAGATCGGACAATCTGTCAAAATTAAAGAGGGATCGCACTTTTGGATATCACCTACAAAATACTGGCAATAGCAATAAAAGGCAGGTTAGAAGGACACATAGAAAATGAAATAGGAGATTATCAGTGTGGTTTCCGGAGAAACAGATCAACCATTGATCAAATTTTCACAATAAAGCAGATCCAAGACAGCAGCTACGACCAAGACCTCCCTCTTCACATTGTGTTCATCGATTTCAAGCAAGCGTACGACTCCATTAACAGGGAAAAGCTTTACGAGGCAATGGGAAAGCTACAAATTCCAGCAAAGCTAATCAGACTGGTGAAAATGACACTAACCGATACCAAAACAAAAATTCTGATCGAGGGTCATGTCTCTAGAGAACTGGAGATCAAAAGAGGGCTAAGGCAAGGAGACCCCTTATCTACTCTATTATTTAACATTCTGTTAGAGGACGCAATTAGAGAGAGTGGAATAAATAGCAAAGGGACCCTATATAATCACTTGAATCAATGCCTAGCTTATGCAGATGATATAGCAATCCTTGCAAGAACGAAGGAAAACCTCCTAGATGCGTTAAAGAATCTCGAAAAGTCAGCAAATTCCAAAGGATTAAAAATTAATGAACAGAAGTCCAAATATATGAAGCTGCGAACAAGAAACACCCCACCGGAAATAGGTAAATCGCTAATAGTTACAATGAACGACGAGACAGTTTATCAGTTCGAACAAGTGGAGAGGTTTAATTATCTGGGCGTCACTTTATCTAGTCGGTGTGACGAATCGTCAGAAATTCGCGAAAGAATTGCTAAAGGCTCAAGAAGCGTTGGAGCACTGAGGCAATTTTTTAACTCCAAGAGCATATCAAAGAACACAAAGATTAGAATATACAAAACAATAATACGCCCAACAGTAATGTATGGTAGCGAGTTATGGAAGCTGAACCAAAAAGAAAAACATACACTGAACATATGGGAGAGAAAAGTGTTAAGATCAGTTTTTTGAGGCCGGCAAGTGGGGGATTGCTGGGAAAGAAGACCAAACGAAGAACTGTACAAACTATATAAAGAACCCTGCATAACAAATGTGATTAGATCTCAGAGATTGAGATGGCTGGGGCATGTATTTCGATTCCCCTTAGATAGAGCGGCGAGACAAGTACTGATCAGAGGAAATAGCGGAAAAAGAAAGAGAGGTAGGCCCAGAACCAGCTGGATCAAGGCAGTGGAAAAAGAATTACAAGAACTAGGAATTGAAAACTGGAAACGAGTAGCGGAGAACAGAAGCAGATGGAGACATATCTGCTCGAAAGCCAAGGGCCTTCTAGGCCTGTAGTGCTGATATATATATATATATATATATATATATATATATATATATATATATATATATATATATATATATATATATATATATATATTTAAGGATGTACGAGTACTAGAAATCAATTTGACTCTGCACTATTTATTATGCTACACACCGTAGATATTCACGGATTTCTAATTTTCAGTACTTTTGCCTCCGGTTGTATTTTCCTAATAGTTTTACGGATTTTCTCAAGGATGAAAAACATTCCCAAACGCGAATTCTTTATTGAGGTGTATATATAAAATAGACTTATGTATATACTTTTGCATTTTACACTTAGCACCTTGTATTTCAAACAAAACAATATGATCTGAACCCACTGTGTATTAGTATTTGTTCTTGAGCACAATTTTACATGTTAGAGATTTAACAGTTGTATTAATTTATCATCCTGATTATAATGTGTTTCCTTCATTTAATGAGATAAATACTATACACCTGGAATATTAAATTGTAAATGTTGTGTAAGTCATTATACACCTATTGATAATGTGAAAATGCGTATTTATTTTTTCAATTAATCTCTTAATTGTATTTTTTCCTAAATAGTCGATTAATTTCAACAATATGTTTAGCGAATTATTTTCACCCGTGTTTGCAGTGAAATTGAGAGAACCACTAATTTTTATAGTTAAAAGCATGACTTTATGGTGACTCGCGTAACTCATGTAGGATATGTGTTACATATGTGTTTTTCGATTTTTTCAATATTAAGAGAGATATGCAAATTTTGTGTTTCCCCTTCCCCTAACCACCCCTTTATGCTTGTCGATTATTGTCATGCTTAGCATAAAATTGCATTTTCATCGGAACAGAACCAACATGTAAAAATTCAACTCCGTAGGATAAGATGAAGTGGTTCTAATTCAGCTTGCAAGATTTGACCCGACCATTCATACCTAGATACATTCATACACACATTCATACATTCATACATACATTCATACATACATTCATACATACATTCATACATACATTCATACATACATTCATACATACATTCATACATACATTCATACATACATTCATACATACATTCATACATACATTCATACATACATTCATACATACATTCATACATACATTCATACATACATTCATACATACATTCATACATACATTCATACATACATTCATACATACATTCATACATACATTCATACATACATTCATACATACATTCATACATACATTCATACATACATTCATACATACATTCATACATACATTCATACATACATTCATACATACATTCATACATACATTCATACATACATTCATACATACATTCATACATACATTCATACATACATTCATACATACATTCATACATACATTCATACATACATTCATACATACATTCATACATACATTCATACATACATTCATACATACATTCATACATACATTCATACATACATTCATACATGCATTCATACATACATTCATACATACATTCATACATGCATTCATACATACATTCATACATACATTCATACATACATTCATACATACATTCATACATACATTCATACATACATTCATACATACATTCATACATACATTCATACATACATTCATACATACATTCATACATACATTCATACATACATTCATACATACATTCATACATACATTCATACATACATTCATACATACATTCATACATACATTCATACATACATTCATACATACATTCATACATACATTCATACATACATTCATACATACATTCATACATACATTCATACATACATTCATACATACATTCATACATACATTCATACATACATTCATACATACATTCATACATACATTCATACATACATTCATACATACATTCATACATACATTCATACATACATTCATACATACATTCATACATACATTCATACATACATTCATACATACATTCATACATACATTCATACATACATTCATACATACATTCATACATACATTCATACATACATTCATACATACATTCATACATACATTCATACATACATTCATACATACATTCATACATACATTCATACATACATTCATACATACATTCATACATACATTCATACATACATTCATACATACATTCATACATACATTCATACATACATTCATACATACATTCATACATACATTCATACATACATTCATACATACATTCATACATACATTCATACATACATTCATACATACATTCATACATACATTCATACATACATTCATACATACATTCATACATACATTCATACATACATTCATACATACATTCATACATACATTCATACATACATTCATACATACATTCATACATACATTCATACATACATTCATACATACATTCATACATACATTCATACATACATTCATACATACATTCATACATTCATACATACATTCATACACACATTCATACACACATTCATACGTATATACTTACATATACACTTTCATACATACTTACATACATACTTACATACATACTTACATACATACTTACATACATACTTACATACATACTTACATACATACTTACATACATACTTACATACATACTTACATACATACTTACATACATACTTACATACATACTTACATACATACTTACATACATACTTACATACATACTTACATACATACTTACATACATACTTACATACATACTTACATACATACTTACATACATACTTACATACATACTTACATACATACTTACATACATACTTACATACATACTTACATACATACTTACATACATACTTACATACATACTTACATACATACTTACATACATACTTACATACATACTTACATACATACTTACATACATACTTACATACATACTTACATACATACTTACATACATACTTACATACATACTTACATACATACTTACATACATACTTACATACATACTTACATACATACTTACATACATACTTACATACATACTTACATACATACTTACATACATACTTACATACATACTTACATACATACTTACATACATACTTACATACATACTTACATACATACTTACATACATACTTACATACATACTTACATACATACTTACATACATACTTACATACATACTTACATACATACTTACATACATACTTACATACATACTTACATACATACTTACATACATACTTACATACATACTTACATACATACTTACATACATACTTACATACATACTTACATACATACTTACATACATACTTACATACATACTTACATACATACTTACATACATACTTACATACATACTTACATACATACTTACATACATACTTACATACATACTTACATACATACTTACATACATACTTATATACATACTGTACGGACCCTTCATTTATTCGTACGGATCCCTAAACATTTATATTGATGTATTCCTGGCTTTTCTGGTGTCTACGCGCTCGCACATCTCTATGCAAAAAAAAAACACATGAGTGCAGATTCAATAAAATTAATTATTCAACGTTCGATCGATCGGTGTCAAAAGTGTTATAAATATATATATTTTTATCAAATATTAAAGTGATTAAGTCAAGAAAGAATTCAGAATAAAACTGATTTAGTCAAAAGAGATTGCAGATTAAAAAGTAGGCACCAGTTAATTTAAAATTTCGTTCCGTTCGAACATTTTGGTCAATCGTAGCCGAATCCTTTCCCGTATGTTTCTCTATTCGCTGGGATACATTATTGCCGTGCCATTTAAGTGAACATTTAATTAATAAAATTCGCAGTAATTAATAATTGATTGGAGTCATTAATAGCCAAAAAATTTAAAAAAAATTGTTAAAATAGCATATTTAATTTTTATTTAGTAAAATTTGGTTGTTGTTAACAACCAAATTGTTGTCTATTTTTTATTTTGTGTTTTGACCCTTTCATTGCCACGTGATGAAACTTTTTGATTTATTTTATAAATTATTTGTGGAATTAATTAATTGATTAATTCATTTTCAGTTAATAAGTAATTTGATTTGAATTACTTTTGTTAAAACCTTTTGTTTTTCAAAATGTCTTATTTTATCCTTTTTTGTCATGTAAATGCCTGCTATTCAGGAAAAGGCGCCTTCCGATCTCCAGGTTTTAGTTACCCGGCGTCAACGGTAACAACAAGCTTTCGATTTAATTTCTCGTTTAAATGATTCAATTATTTGCATGTAATTTAAAGCAAGATACAAAACCTTAGACAAGGCTTATTCTGAATTTGATGCCGTTCAAAATAAAATATTGGAAACGAACGCCTTAGCATCTTTACTTGACCCACAAACCGTTTCACCACCTTCCACGCCAACAATCAAACCAAAATTGCCTCATATTACTCTGCCTACATTTGACGGGATTTATGAAAAGTTTGATTTATTTAAATCATTGCTTGACACTTTGGTTCATAACCAAGGCCATCTCTCAACCATCGATAAGTATAGCTACTTACGCTCTTCCGTGTCTGGAACTGCTCTGACTGCCATACAAGGTTTACCGTTTGCGGAAAATTCCTATAACACTGCCTACAAATACTACTATTTTCTGTGAAGCTTTTTACGCATGAAGGTCAGCTTTAAGGATTCTTAGAAGATTTTAATGTCCAAATAGAAGCCTTAAACAACCTTGATCTAACTAGTGTTTCATATTTTCTTATTTCTTTCATGGCTCTTAAACTGCTTGATCCTCAAACACGTCAAGTTTTTGAGAATACAAGAGCTAACGATGCTACTGTACCTACCTATGCCGAGGTCCTGAAATTTGTAGAAGGACGTATTGCCACATGTGAGGTAATTAACTACTCGTCAGCAAGGACATATTACCCCAAGCCGGTTGTTTCTACGAAAACCCCAGTTAAAAGAGCTGCGGTTGCTCACGCTTCTCCTCCGCTGAAGTCTAGTGTGCAATCAACCTCTTCCAAGCCTGCCACAGATTTAGATCACTCCTGTCCATGTTATGCTAAATCTCATCGAGTCGTAGAATGTAGCCAGTTTGGTGATATGACTATTGTGCAACGCTATGAAGTCTTACGTAAGAAGCTTTTATGCTTTTCCTGTTTTGGACCACATCCTCGATCGACGTGTTCTTCTAAATTTGCCTGCAGACACTGTGGTTCCAAAACCCATCATACTATGCTTCATTATGACAGCCAGGCCAATAATCCTTCTATAGCACCGGTCAGTGCATCTTCCGTTGCGGTGTCAGGTAATATCATGCCTTCGTCTTCTGTACGCCAGCCTAAACAAGTCCTATTGGGAACAGCTATGGTTAGTATTTCTGACGTTTTTGGTCACCATCGTGATGTCCGAGTTTTAATCGATCCAGGAAGTATTATAAATATCATTTTCCAGTCACTAAGAGATCGTCTTTCCTTACCAATGACAGCGTCTAACATTCGCATCTCGGGTATAGGATCCGGGAAACCGCAACCAGCCAAAAGTACTGTAATTTGTACTGTTGAATCGAAACACCGCCCGTTCTCTATCACCGTTGAAGCGGCTGTCTTACCAACCATAGCGACCAATATTCCTGCCGTTCCGGTTTCTCAAAAAATGTGAATAAGCTTTCTAAGCTGCAACTTGCCGATCCTCAGTTCTTCAGCCCTGCTTCTGTTGAAATGCTCATTGGAGCCCAATATTACGCCAATCTTTTGATATCTGAACCTGTGGTTCCAGGTCATCCCTCTCTGGTTCCATCCATGTTTGGAATACTTGTCATGGGTGAATGTCTACCTACGACATCGAGTGAGTGTCAATCATTTTTCATATCGCACTCTGACACAGATATTTCGAAGCAATTACAGAAGTTTTGGGAAATTGAAGAATTGTCTGTTAAAATTCCGTTGGACCCAGAAGAAGTTAAATGTGAGGATCACTTTGTCAAAACTCACCGTCGTGACTCCGATGGAGTTTATATTGTACGGTTGCCATTCCGTGACTGTGAACCTCCTGACCTAGGTGATAACCGTGTCCATGCGTTGAATCATCTTGTTAATCTAGAAAAGCGTTTAGAAAGACAGCCAATGTTTAAAGATGTACCAAGCAAATCTTTAAGATTACATCACTACTGGTCACATGGTACCTGCCGAGAATGAATCGTCTTATGTTTTGACTCATCATGGAGTTACGAAAGATAGTTCCACAACTAAAGTAAGAGTCGTATTCAACCCCGCTGAGAAAGCCAATTCCTCCTTCCCTTCCTTAAATGAAGCTTTATTGGTCGGTCCTAAGTTTCAAAATAGTATTAACGATATTGTTTTGAATTTTCGTTTGCATAAAGTTGCTATCACAGGTGACATTAAATGTACCTAGCTATCTAACTAGATCCAAAAGAGAGCAAATTTCAGCAGATACTGTGGCGTTTCGATCCCTCTCAACCAGTGAAACAGTATGAAATAAATCGTGATTGTTTTGGTGTCACTAGCTCGCCTTTCCATGCCCTCCGTGTCATAAAACAATTGATCCAAGATGAAGAATTCAAATATCCGACTGCTGCTAAGGTTTTAGAAACTGACATGTATGTCGATAATATGTGTACCGGAGCTCCCTCCATTGCTGAAGCCCGTCAGTTACGTGATGACTTGTCTGCCTTGTTATCGACCGCTGGGTTTGAGTTGCGAAAATGGGCAAGCTCTCATGCTGCCGTACTGACTGACCTTCCTCAGGACTTTATGCAGAAGCCTCACAAATTTGGCGATGTCGAGACCATACAGGTTCTTGGAACTCAGTGGATATCTGAAGACGATGTCTTTTGTTATCGAATTGAAACTATTCCTAATTGCACCACTAAGCGTCAAGTTTTTTCACAAATAGCCCGTACTTTAGCCCGTACTGATTTACCAGAATTTCTGGGACCTGTAGTCATATGGATGAAAATATTAATGCAAAAAATCTGGTTACAAGGAATCGGATGGGATGATATTTTGCCTTCTTATATGACAATGGAGTCAATTTGCCAAAGAAACGCCTTGCCTTCAAACCATCAAGATTCCACGTGATATTCTTGATAACTACATTCATCCACCTGGGCTCATTGGATTTTCTGATGCTTCTAGCTCGGCAATGGCTGCTGCTGTCTATTTGCGAGTCGTTTGTTCGGATCAACGCGTGTTGATCAGCTTGATTCGTGCAAAAACTAAGGTTGTTCCAGTGAAACCAATCACAATTCCAATCACAATTCCCCGTCTTGAGTTAAGTGCCAGCTGCATGCTTGCCAAGCTCATAGAGTCTTTATTACCACTCCGAGCTGGCCTTCATATAGAAAGGCTTTAGGTCTTCACAGATTCTATGGTAGTTTTGTCATGGCTGCTCACCCCAGCTCATTTTCTCAAGGTGTTCGTAGCTAATCTTGTCGTTAGCATCTTAGATCGGACTTTACCATCCCAATGTTTTCATGTACCAACGGCAGACTACCCTGCTGATATTGCCAGTCGTGGCTGCATGCCAAGTCAGCTCGTCAACCATAAGTTGTGGTGGTCAGGTCCCGATGTTTTTGCATGATGATTTTACTTTATGCCAAGAATTAGTAGCCGTTCCTGACCTACCCGACCTGAAAGAGGTTAGCACATCGTTAATAGGACATGTAGCGGATGGAGATGATGGTGTTGTTCTTCTTGAGCGCTTCTCTTCCTTTGTTAGCGCTTCTTGAGCGCTTCTCTTCCTCGATCCCATCGAATTCTGTCCATTTCGGCTGACTTTAAATTGTGGAACGATTTAATGTTTGAATATTTTTTAATATTCGAGATCCACGTAATCCGTTTTCTGCTCCTTGATGCAAAGCCATTCATTTTACCGCACATAATCAGTCTCTGAAGTTCGTATCTATTTCCTCTGTATATATGTCCGAAGTATCCCAATATTCTCTTTTTAATTAATTTAACTAAACATCTTTCATATTTAACTTTACGGAATACTTCAACGTTACTTATTTTTTCGTCCACTTTATTTTTAGCATTCTTCTGATGCACCACGTTTCAAATGCATTCAGTCTGGCTTCACATACACTTTTTACTGTCTAAGTTTCGCAAGAATATAGTAGTGCGGACCACACATAGCACCTTAACATTTTAAACCGATAATTAAAACACAATTTTCTGTTAGTTAAATAAGCCTTAATTTCACTTATTTGGTCATTGTTACAGGTGAATAGTTATCCTAAGAAGTTCATTTGGTTAACTTGTTTTAATTTTATGCCATTACATTTTATATTAAGTGTAGGTTGAACAGACTCTTTACTGACTATCATGCACACCGTTTTTTTGATATTGATTTTTAATCCATTATTTTTCACTTACTATGGTTATTTTGTCTACGATAGTTTGTAAATCACTTTCACTTGATGCTAGCAGTACTATTAATTTATTTATTTTATTTCTCCATTAATTTTTACACCAATGTTATGTTCACTTAAAGCTTCTTCTATCACTTTTTCCGCATAAATGTTGAACAATAGTGGAGACAAAACACATCCTTGTCTTACACCCTTCTCCACGGTTATATTAGAAGTATTTCCGTAGTTGGTCTTTACCGTTACCTCTTGATTCCAATACAGATTTTTTTAAATTCTTATTATTTTCTTTTCAATATCTAAACATTCCAGTATATCGAACAGTTTTTATGTGAGATACTATCGAACGCCTTTTCATAATCAATGAAACAACAGTACACACGCAAATTATTTTCTATTGCCCGTTCAATTAGGAGGTTTAGGCTGATAATTGCTTCCCGTGTGCCCATTCCTTTCCTGAAACCCATTTGTGTAGGCCCTATCTCATTCTGTATAGCCGTCTGGATTCTTCTTCGTATGATTTTTAAGAAAATTTTTATAATATGACTCATTAAACTGATCGATCTGTAATCCGTACAATCACTGGAGCTTACTTTTTTTGGAAGCAAGGTCGACTTACTTAAAATGATCGGAATTTTTTCCTCTGTATATATTTTATTGCATAGTTTCCATAATTTATTTATCACATACGCATTTCGATCCTCTCCACATGCTTTACCATCACCAATTTCTTTGATTGCCTTTGATTACCTTATAGGACGGGAAATTAAGCGGGTTTTTAACGCTCCCGCCAACCCGTCAGCCGGTGGTTTGTGGGAGGCCGGGGTGAAGTCGGTTAAACACCACTTAAAACGTCTCTTATCTGATCGTGTCCTCTTATACGAAGAATTTTGTACCCTTCTTGCTCGCATTGAAGCCATCCTGAACTCACGTCCGTTGGGTGTTTCTGCCTCGTGTCCCATTGACGACATTTCTCGTTTGACCCCTGGCCATTTTTTGATAGGAGCCCCGTTATTATCTCGCCCTGAACCTGAAGTTACCGAGGTACCATCTAACCGTATTCCAAGGTGGGAACTTTTACGTCCAGTGTCCCAGCATTTTTGGAAAAGGTGGTCCCGAGAGTATCTGCACTCTCTCATTCAATGGCAGAAATGGTGGGAACACGTTGATAATGTTAAAGTGGGTGATGTTGTGGTTATCATGACCGAAAATCATCCTCCTACTAAATGGCCATTGGCAAGAATTACTGCCTTGTTGCCTGCGAAAGATGGAGTGGTTCGCGTCGTTTCATTGCGGACTAGTTCCGGCCATCTTAATCTTCCTGTCCGAAAAATTGTTGGTTCTCCCTGTCTTTCCTTAGCCTTGCCATACAGTTCACTAGTTCTTTCATGTAAGGTTCTGTTTCATGTTAATGTGCCTTTTTTTTTTCTTTATTATTGTTATTATTTTCCTTGCCATTATATTAAAAAAAAAAAAAATATTAATAAAAAAAAAAAATGAATTGAAATTAATAAATTAATAAATTTTTATTTATTCACTCCGTGCTTAAGTAGTTATAACCGTTATGTTTAAAAATGTTCATTTTGGTGGGAGATAATGTACGGACACTTCATTTATTCGTACGGATCCCTAAACATTTATATTGATGTATTCCTGGTCTTTCTGGTGTCTACACGCTCGCACATCTTTATGCAAAAAAAAAACCAATCAGTGCAGATTCAATAAAATTAATTATTCAACGTTCGATCGATCGGAAGTGTCAAAAGTGTTATAAATATATATATTTTTATCAAACATTAACGTGATTAAGTCAAGAAAGAATACAGAATAAAAGTGATTAAGTCAAAAGAGATTACAGATTAAAAGGTAGGCACCAGTTAATTCAAAATTTCGTTCCGTTCAAACACATACTTACATACATACTTACATACATACTTACATACATACTTACATACATACTTACATACATACTTACATACATACTTACATACATACTTACATACATACTTACATACATACTTACATACATACTTACATACATACTTACATACATACTTACATACATACTTACATACATACTTACATACATACTTACATACATACTTACATACATACTTACATACATACTTACATACATACTTACATACATACTTACATACATACTTACATACATACTTACATACATACTTACATACATACTTACATACATACTTACATACATACTTACATACATACTTACATACATACTTACATACATACTTACATACATACTTACATACATACTTACATACATACTTACATACATACTTACATACATACTTACATACATACTTACATACATACTTACATACATACTTACATACATACTTACATACATACATTGCAAGTTAAATAAAAGCTTGTAAAAAACATTTAATTACATATTGTTTATTCTCGTAATGGAGTAAAGAAAACAAATATTTTTACATGTTTATTTTTTTATTTATTATATCTGTCATGTATTGATAAACAGTCAAAATGACAACATTGTAAAATATTGTTAATTGGTCTAGAGAATAAATCCGAATATATTTGTTTGTAATGGATGCCGGCTGTGAATAAAGCGATGCTTGTGTAATAAAGTAATAAAGATTTTGTAGTTATGAGTGTGTCTAGTTATCGAACTAGTCCCAGAACACGAGTATATATTAGTGGCGACGCGGGAGTGAGTGTAATAAAAAATGGCTTTGATTGGAAATATTGAAAAATTTAACTCCGAAAAACACGACGTGAGGGACTATATGGAACGTATGGAGCAGTTTTTTATAGTAAATGCCGTTGAAGAAAACATGCAAGTACTCATGTTAATTACACTTATAGGACCAGAAACCTGCAATGTGTTGAAAAATTTAGTATCAACTAATAAACCATCAAGTAAGTCCTTCAAAGAACTTACTGACATTTTAATGGGGCATTATATTATAAAAAAATCCGCGGTAGCTGGCGTTTATGAATTTTCAATGTGTAAGCAACAACAGGGACAAGTGTAAATGATTTTATGGTCGAAATAAAAAGAATGGCCAGTTTATGTGATTTTGGGGCATTTTTAAATGAAGCGTTGAGAGACCGTTTAGTTTGTGGAATTTTAAATAAACAATAAATAAAAACCATTGTTACCATTGTGGAGGAAACTATTTATCAGATAGGTGTTTAAAAGACAAGGACATATAGCAACCAAATGTCATGCCCGTAATGCTTCAGATAAGAATATGGTGAGACAACTGGGGGAGTTAGATACTGAAGAACATAGAGCTGAGGATGAAGACATCATTTTGGGCAGCATGAACATGATGAAGCTGCGTGGACTGATTTGTGACTAAAGAATGGACATCTTCGAATGCAGGTAGATACTGGAGCCTGCAAGTCAGTGTTACATAAAATAGATTTTGATAAGTATTTCCAAAAAAATGAGTTGAAAAAATGCAATTATAAACTAAAGTTGGTATCAGGTGAGCCTTTAAAAGTTTTAGGGTATGTTAAGACTAAGATCACCGATTAAAAAAAAGAGCTTATGTTAATTATTATAGATTGTAAAAAGTATTTTGGGCCTTTAGTTGGCCGAAATTGGTTGCAAATGTTATTCCCGAAATGGCAAACTTATTTTAAGATAAATCAAATGCAGACGGAAAGGCCGGATAAGGAAACATTAATTTAAATCATAATGTCTAAGTATAAATACTTGTTGAAAAAGATAGATCCTCACATATATTTAAACTAAAAGCCAGTTTAAAACTTAAGCAGAGAGCAGAACCTGTATTCCACAAGGCATATACCATTCTATATTCAAAAAAAGAAGACGTTGAAAAAGAGTTGCTAAGTCTAGAAAATGCTGAATTTATCAAAGAAGTAAGGCATAGTAAGTGGGCTAGTCCAATAGTATTGTTAAAAAAAAGCGATGGAAAGGTTCGTGCTTGTGTGGATTACAAGGTGACACTCAATCAAGTGCTTGGCACTGAAGTATCCTCTACCAATACCGGAAGATATTTTTACTGAACTGGGTGGGAGTAGTATTTTTTGTGTTTTAGATTTAACGGGAGCTTACCAACAATTACTTTTAGAAGAATCAGCTCAAGAGTGCATGACCATAAATACTCATTTAGGGTTGTTTAAACTTACTCGTTTGCTTGAGCCGTGCTTAGCCACCACATAGATGGAGAGCCTATTAGATTTGCTTCAGGAACTTTAAATGTAGCACACAAAAATTATTCACAGGTAGAAAAAAAAGCCTTAGCTATTATTTTCGCGATAAAGAAGTTTCACAAGTTCTTGTATGCTCGCAATTTGTATCAGTTACGGATCATCAGCCTTTAAAGTTTATTTTTGACCCACTAAAAAAATACCAGTTACAGCAAATGCTAGGCTTCAACGATGGGCGCTCCTACTCCCTGGGTATACCTTCAACATTGTTCATAGGAAGGGATCCTTGTTAGGAAATGCGGATGCCTTATCACGCTTACCATTGCCTGAAATTGCAGAAGTCGTGGTAAACTATTTAGCATTCACGGAGGATCCTCCTTTGGATTTTAGAGAAATTGCGAGAAATACTCGAACAGACCTTTGTCTAAGCAAGGTGTATGAGTATGTTACAACGGGATGGCCAAATAGAGTAAGTGATGTTAATTTAAAACCTTATTTCTTGAAATGCGCAGAGTTAAGCGTAGAAGAGAAATGTTTGTTATGGGGTAGTTGAGTAATTATACCGTATAAATTGAGACCAACAGTACTAGGTATGTTTCATGAATCCCATCAAGGAATAGTACAATTAAAGATGCTCATGAGGGAGTATTGTTGGTGGCCAAATTTGGGACAAGATATCGAGAGAGTGGTACAAGACTGCGATATTTGTCAAATGACTAGGAATTTTACAAGTTCGTGCGCATTGGTGCCGTGGAAACCAACCGACATAAATTTTGAAAGGGTTCATGCGGATTTCTATTTTAAGAATTCAAGGGTTTACTTGATAATTGTAGTTTCAAGATCTAAATGGGCAGACGTTCATCTTATGCAAGGTACTACGGCATCTAAGGTGATTGAAAAATTGTGTCAAACTTTTGCCTTTATAGGGGTACCGTTTCTTCGCCATCTGCGAAAAAACGGAGGGTATTTTTTGGCATCAACGAGTAGGAGCATCATTTTGGTATATCTAACAAAACTGATAAAGAGCTAATTTGCCTATTTTGTGGTAAAACGTTTATTTGTTTAAAAGCAAGTAATTTCAAATGTCATTATACGTCATTATAATATTATTATTATTGTTATTATTATCTTTTTTTTTTGGTGTATCTCTCCATATTTCAAGAGATATTTCTTAAACAATAAATATTTTATAAAACTATTTCTAAATAGATTGAATAAATTATTGGGCAATAATAGGTAGGATAACCTGTATTGAAACAGCGTTCCGTCTTACTTCAAAACATACCTTTCTTACTTACTCTCACTCAACTTATGGAGAGCCCTTCATCTCCGGAGAGCCGTGTATGCCCACCTCTTAATTACTCCGAGAACCGGAGTATATGTGTGTTAATATCCGATATATATAATATATCCCCGGCAAATTTAGATTAGCCTGGTTTTTAAAACAGTTGAAAATATGATATATATGTGTTCATAACTATTCATAGCCTCATTAGTCAATTACCGTATACACGATATCTAAAAAATTAAAAGAAATAATGAGCTGAATTTTGTGTGTAGTCTGGGTCTAGACTCCTCTACAAAAGTAAACTCCATTGGAAAAATAGTCATCTTCAAAACCACAAGAGATAGAAAAACTCGATTTAAAAAAAATGTTCCTTTGTTAAAAATAAACAACTTTTGTTTGAAACTTTGTTGCATAAACTGATTAGATTCGCTGCAATTTTAGTCAAAACATCTGTAATTACTCTTACCGAGTATTTAAGCGTTTAACTCAGTTGTTGTTCTTTTCACTTTTTTTTAAATAAAAATTTGCAGATTAATCATTAAAACAAAAAAAATTATTTTTTTCTTGCTTTCAACAATGAAAGAGCTAAAAAAATAATATTTCTGTACGCTGTTGAATGACTACAGAATATAGATTCTATGCTATTTGATAAAAAATTTAACAGATAGCTGTGCTGCATGACTATTTATTAACTTTTAACAATATTAAGCTGCATAACTTTAAACAATATTATCTAAAGGATATAAATTATATAGTATTTCGCAAAATATGTTAGTACTCTTCTTAATATTCATTATTGATAACAGATCTAGACCAGAGGTGGGCGCAGACGGCTCGCCGGAGTCGAACGGACTCTCCATAAGCTGGATGAGAGTAAGTAATTAAGGTATGTTTTGAAGTAAGACGGAACGATATATCAATACAGGTTGCCTACCGATATTGTCCAGTAATTTATTCAATCAATTTAGAATTAGTTTTATAAAATAATTATTGTTTAAAAAATATCTTTTACAATATGGAGAGATACACCAAAACACATAATAATAATAATAACAATAATAATAATAATAATAACAATAATGATGATAGCAATAACAATAATTACAACAACAACAACAACAACAACTATATGTATTCCCACTTTATATAAAATTTAACCAACAATTAGTAACAAATTACCAAACCTCCCACCCACCCAGCTTTATCATTGGCATCTTTTTTGTATCCAGTGTCATCAAATTCCCATGACACTATACCCTCTACTAAGAAAAAAAAATTAAATCAAGTAAATAATTGTTTATTAGTTCTCCGATATGAATAGTTTAGGCAAATTACTCGGAATTTCCTAGAATCTATTTCTAAAATCTCAATTAAAGCTAAATCATCAAAAAATTTACAAGCGGTAAATCACCAGCCCCAAAATTATCACCCCAAAATTCCAGAGTATGTATTCAATGTATTGTATGTATTGTATACTTTGAATAATAGTGACCATAAAAAATAGTTGGTATTATTATATTTTTTTCAGAAAATGTTTTAATTAAAAAAAGAAAATAATAATAATTGGTAGGATACCCTATATTTACTCTATCTCTCTTCCTACCTCTCACTTAGAGCTCAGTGTTGTCAAGGTCTGTCCACCTATGATCTAGACCATGGAATATGTTATTATGATAACTTTCAAATCTAGAGGTTGACAAGTTTTTTCTAAAAAGGATGTAACCAAGTGCATTGCTATATGGTATGAGGATTCGGTTCGCTCGTCCTAACAACATGACATATTTGTATACTAGTTAGCGAATAAGTAATTAAAGCTTTTATGGCTATATGTCTATGACCATTTTTAATGTAAACTATCACATTAATAATCCGCAATATAATTGAGTTTGACATGTTTGATCTCGTTCATATCTGTCCATAAATGCAGTGTTGGCTTTTTTGGTTGAAAGATTTTGTAGCCAGGAATCCTGAGTTTCATACTTGGTTGTTGCAAAAAGTTTTCTAGAATGTGCTCTTAGAGTCTTAGGTACTAAAAGATTACAGACATGTGACGATAAAATGAACATCCAGTATGTATACAAAAGTCATAAACAAATTTATTATCTCAAATATAAAATAAAATTTTATTTATTAGAGAAAGTTACCAGAAGATACATTGATTGGATGTTAAAAACAAGCCTGTTGACACGAATATCATGAGTAAATAAAAAAGAAAGAAGTATCTACGCTAATAAAATTTGAATGGAATAATAATAATAAGCTGTAATAACATTTTAATAAAATACGAAACACTTAATTTAAAATGATTCTACGTGTTCTTGAATTTACAAAATCAAGGTTGTATATATATATATATATAAATATATATATATATATATATATATATATATATATATATATATATATATATATATATATATATATATATATAGATTTATATATATATATATATATATATTTATTATATTTTAATATTATAATTCCATTAAACTTATATATATATATAAATATAAATATATATATATATATATATATATATATATATATATATATATATATATATATATATATATATATATATATATATATACAACCTTCAAGAAAATTCAAGAACACGTAGAATCATTTTAAATTAAGTGTTTCGTATTTTATTAAAATGTTATTACAGCTTATTGTCTTTAGGTTATTTAAATAAACAAATTAAATGAAAGTAAAATTTTTATATTCTTTAATCCCAGTGCTCTCTATACCTGCATAACTACAATATAGTTTGTTCAGAGGATAATCTTTCGTTTTAAATGCACGTTGTATTTGAACATCTCTGAGAAATTTATAGCTAGGACAACAACCACAAAAGGAAAACTGAGCAAACATCATCGTGGCAAGTAATAAGACCAAAACGCAATGATATTATCTAGGAGAGAACGGCGTATTTGTTACCAGAAACCCTTTGTTTTCTACTTTAACAATTTGTTTTTATCACATTTTCGTTAAGTCATTATTTTTTTCCGTTAAGAATGGAAAAACTGATACTGGCCTGTGTTTAATTGTATCCGACAAAAACATAAATAAAGAGCGACCAAGTTTTCGCATACAAAAAGTTATGATATCCCAGCTAAACCAAGATTGTTCGCCTTAAAAAGTAGTGAAATCTATGAAGGACCATTTAAAAAAGTGAGAAAGTAATTGGTATATATTTATTGGGTAAGTTTTTCAGGTGCGGTATTTTCATATTTTTCTTGGAAAATTTCCATTTTTCTGACTTTTCTGGCTGGTTTCAGTCAAAGAACTATCTTTCTTCTAAATATCAACTTTCTAGGACAACTGAAAGTACCCTAGAATAACTGAGTGATTGAGTGAGTCAGTCAGTCAGCCCATCCACAAAATGTCGATTTTTGGGGTTAAATAACTGGAAAACTATTGAAGTTATTGTCAGATGATGGGTCTCATTCTACGTTTTAAATTTTAGCTTCATAGCTTTTTTCCTGAGATACAGAGGCCTAAAAATCGTCTCTAATTTCGCGTGTAAATACAGTATGCAGAAACTTGGTTATTGTAAACAAAGCGAACTTGTAAAAAGGCGGATAAGCTATTATTTAACAAATAGAAGAGTTTGAAAGTAAAAGACGAATGTTGCGAAGTTACTCACACTAAGTTTTAATTATTTTTTACGATTTTTTTAAAGCGTTTATTTACTTTTATCAGAAAATTCAGCTATAGCGTTTGTATAGATGAAACGATTTCATAAGAATTTCTTCAAATATCTACGGATCCTACTAATTGGTGGAAAATGTTCTGTCCAGTTTCTAGCTGGTAAAAGGTTAAAAATGGAACATTTTTTGTAAGAAAAATTAGCTTTCAAATATTTTGATCGTAAAGGTTTGTTTTTCACCTATCGGAGGGTGAATTGACTGCTTTTGTAAATGACTCTTAGCTCTAGAACACATATCACAAAACTTGAAACTATAGTTTTCTCGTTTAATTTATGAGTTGTTGTGTCGACGGACAGCAAATTTTTTTCAACGATCTTTATCTCTACAAAGTTGGAACTAAACTTATTTATATTATATATAAAACCATCATTCTGGTTTTATATACTGCGAACTAAATTGTGAATAAATAAATAAAAATATCGGTGCATATATTTTTTCGATAAAAATATGCGTAGGGTATTCAAATTATGGAGAAAAAATAAGTTGTTCTGTTCAATTCGTATTGAATTTTATAATGTCAATGTCAACTAATTACATCTAACAATGAATGTATGATATGTTGATTATTTTTTTTACTTGAATGTCTACATAGTAGGTTTAGATCATGCACTGAAGAGGTTAGAAGAATCGAATGTAAAAGGCAATAGAAAGTGAAGATAAATATAAGAAAGTTTAAATGTTTGTTGTGATTTCATGGTATCCCTACAACAATTTAATACAATAGATAGAAATTAAATTTATATAAATGGTAATGCATAGGGAAAGACTGCTTCACAGCACGCTCCGTTCAATAATAGACATTACTTTTAAATTTGAATTCGGTTGGCTTAACCACTTGTCGCCAACAGGGAATTGGTTTTTTAACTTCATTGCTTTAAAAACAGTATGGTGAATTTGATTTTACATAATAATATTTATCTAGAGCACGGTAGTGCGACAGGCCTTGGCAATTTCAGTACTATTACTATACGTTAAATCAGAGCACATTTGACCCCGAAATATCTTCTAAACGAAACGAGCAATAATGCTGATTTTTCGAATATAATCTATTTAGGGAATTATAAAAGACTGTTTTTTCAATCACCGTTAAGAAATAAACGGTTAAAAAGTTATTCTCATTCAAAAGTCGTTAAAAAGCGGGAACGCCCACAATTCTTGGCTATACAGGATCATTATTCCAGGGCTTAGACCATAAGTCCTTAAAAGTTCATATTTGCCATACAGTTAGATATAGTGACCAAACCGAAAGGAAAATTATAAAACCACGAAATTTATATCGGGAAATGGGAAAACTTTCGCATTTTTGTTTTGATAAAATTAACATAGGAAATATTGCTGCTCTATGATTGGTCTGTATATTTTATATTTACATTAAAATGTTAGCACATACCACTTGTGAGATTTGTGCACGATTTTTTTAAATTTTGTTGCTCCACTTCCAGAATGCTAGAAAGGTGCGGTTTTTTGCATTCGACGCGGAATTTTTGATACTTTAAATAAGAATCTTTGGGAAAATTTAATTTAACTAATTAACGGAACATCAAAACTTAAAAACTCAAAAATTTATTTCATAGGTTTAATTATAAGGCATTTCCAGACATTTTATAAGGATGCGAGTTTTTGCATTCGACGTGGGATATCTCAAAACCTATTTGCAGATCGAAAAAATTCAATTTTCGGAATATCCGCTGAAATGGGAAATTTCCATCCATTGTTTAGTTTGCCTGAATATGAATACATTTATTCAAATATAGAAGGAGCGGTAAACACTAGATTTAGCATATCTCCCTTAATATTCGAAAAATTTATAAGAATTAAAGTAGTAGCTTTGTATCTACAACTTTAATCTTACTATAATTTTGTTTCTTATCATTTTTTCTGTTACACTAATATATACAGAAATATTGACGGTTTAAGATTGAAAATTAAATTCCTTAATATCTCCTAATTCCTTAATCAATAGATATTTACAATTTCCACATTAACCCCTATGATATGGGTATCAAATGAAACGGCTTGATGAGCAAAACACAATAAGTAAAGTGATGTCATTCTAAATCCAATATGGCGTACGCAGCAAAGGGAGATTTATATTTTCCACATAAACCCCTATAATATGGGTATCAAATGAAAGGGCTTGATCAGCGAAACACAGTATATAAAGTGACGTTATTCTAAATCCAATATGGCGGCCGCCGAAAATGGCGATTTATAATTTCCATATTAACCCCTATGATATGGATATCAAATAAAAGGGCTTGATGAATGAAACACAGTATGTAAAGTGACGTTATTCTAAATCTAATATGGCGGCCGCCGCAATTGGATATTTACATTTTCCACATTAACCCCTTAGATATGGGTATCAAATAAAAGGGCTTGATGAGCAAAACACAATAAGTAAAATGACGTCATTCTAAATCCAATATGGCGGCTGCTGGAAATGTAGTTTACAATTTCCACAGTAAACCCTATGATATGGGTATCAAATGAAATGGCTTGATGAGTGAAGCACAATTAGTAAAGTAACGTCATTCTAAATCCAATATGACGGCCGCCGCAAATGGCGATGTATATATTCCACATTTACATATATGATATGGGTATCAAATGAAAGGGCTTGATCAGCGAAACACAGTATATAAAGTGACGTTATTCTAAATCCAATATGGCGGCCGCCGCAAATGTTGTTTATAATGTCTTCATAAACCACTATGATATGGGGCTCAAATGAAAGGGCTTGATGAGTGATATATATATATATATATATATATATATATATATATATATTTCAAAAAGTAGTTCGATCAATAACATAAATGTAAAAAAGCGCTGAGTTTTCGGGAAGATACTTCGGATAATAGTTGCTCCTTAAAAAGTGATGATATCCCAATTAAAGAGCCGAGCTATTAATAAAGTAAATAGTTAAAATTAAAATGTAAGAATATAAGTGCAAAGTAAAATGAAAAAAAAAATTTGGTTGAAATTTATTTCGCAAGTTTTCTTTAGCATGTTTTTAAAATTTAAAATTTTATAACGCGGCAAGCTAGTTTTTCAGTTGATTTCAAATATTTTAAAACTTGCCGCGTTATAAAATTTTAAAAACATACTAAAGAAAACTTACGAAATAAATTTCAAGCAAATTTTTTTTTTCATTTTACTTTGAACATTTTAGTTTTAACTATTTACTTTATTCTTTAATTGGGATATCATCACTTTTTAAGGAGCAACTATTATATGAAGTATCTCCCTGAAAACTCAGCCCTTTTTTACATTTATGTTTTTATATCAATGTCATTTATGTGGATATATCAATGTTCAGACATATTACTTAAATGTCAAAGTAAGTAAACGCTAGTCGCTTCCGTTGGTATAATATAACCGAAAGGCAACCATACTAAAAATGGAAATAAATAGACGCTAGTTTACAAAAAACAATTTGAAAAATATGTTAATAGTAAATAAACAAAATTAATAATACATTGGCATCAGAAATGATAGTGAAAGATCATATGCATAGTACTACCATAACATCTTAGGTAGCTCAGTTGGTAGAGCATTGGTCTAGAATGCCAGAGGTCGTGGGTTAGATCCCCATCCCTAGATGTGTATGATTTTTCATATCAAGCATTTGATGTCAAAAAAATGTTATCAATGTTCAGACATATTACTTAAATGCCAAAGTAGGTAAACGCTAGTCGCTTCCGATGGTATAATATAACCGAAAGGCAACAATACTAACAATGGAAAAAAATAAACGCTAGTTTACAAAAAACAATTTGAAAAATATGTTAATAGTAAATAAACAAAATTAATAATACAATGGCATCAGAAATGATAGTGAAAGATCATATGCATAGTACTACCATAACATCTAATGTAGCTCAGTTGGTAGAGCATTGGTCTAGACTGCCAGAGGTCGTGGGTTCGATGCCCATCCCTAGATGTGTATGATTTTTCATATCAAGCATTTGATGTCAAAAAAATGTTATCAATGTTCAGACATGTTCAGACTTAAATGTCAAAGTAAGTAAACGCTAGTCGCTTCCGTTGGTATAATATAACAGAAAGGCAACAATACTAACAATTGAAATAAATAGACGCTAGTTTACAAAAAACAATTTGAATAATATGTTAAGAGTATATTTGTTTTTTCAACATTTAATTTCAAGGAGTTATCGTCAAACCATTTATTTAAACATGTAAATGTTTCTTCAATATTTAATTTAAGGTCATCTTTAATTTTGCTGTGAAAGAATACTGTTGTATCATCAGCATATTGTATTATTTTATTTCTTGTGTCCTTTGGAAGTTCATTTACATAAAGGACAAAAAGCAACGGGCCTAATATTGATCCTTGAAGTATACCATGTTTTACCGTCAAATAGTTTGAGAAAATTATTTTTTGTATTAGCATCAGCAAAAGTAATTTTGACACATTGTTCTCTATTTGATAGATACGATTGAAGCAATTCCCAAGCCCTCCCTCTAATTACATAAGAGGTTAGTTTATGTAAGAGCAAGCTTGTGTCTATTGAGTCAAAAGCTTTACTTAGATCTAGAAATGAACCAGCTGTAAACTCATAGTTGTTTAGAGCTTGAAATACCTCGATAAAAGACTTGAAAATTGCCTGATCGATCGATCTTTTTTTAATAAAGCCATGTTGTTCTGGTGCTAATATGTTATATTTTTCAAGAAAACATATTAACTTATATTATGATCATAACTTATAAAAGTAATATATATATATATAATACTTTTTCAAATATTTTTGGAAAAACCGGCAAGAGGGAAACTGGAAATCAGGAAAAATACCTGTTGCCAGTGTTGTATTTAGCACGTTTAGTAATGGATTGAGAAATATGAATAAACATTGTTTCACAATCCTGGCTGTAATTTCAACCCATCCAGATTTTTTATTTTTTAAAATTTATTATAATATTTTGCAATTCAACCTCATCAAAAGGAAAAAGAAACATTGTTCTGTTAAGTTTAGAAATGCTTATGTTAAAGTTTGCATTTTTTAAATCCAAATTTTCAGCCATGTTTGCGAAAAATTGATTCAAACCATTAGCTATGTCGTCTTTATCTGTAATTATTTTACCTGTTCGATTACATATTGCTCGCATTTCAGTTTTATTTTTATTTGGATGCGTTAGACTATTTACTACATCCCAGGTAGCCCTACCTTTGTTGTGAGAGTTTTCAGTTTTTCCACAGTAATATGCCCTTTTGGCCTCTTTTATTAATGTTTTAAAATAATTGCAAAACATTTTATATTGCTCTTTAAGCCTGGTATTTTCTGGGTTTTGAAACTTAGTTTGTCTCCAAAGTCTGTTCTTTTCTTTAGAAAGTTCCCTAATTTCGGCAGTTATCCATTCATTTCCTTTTTTAGTGCCAACAAATACTTTTTTTTGTTGGAAAAACTATTTTAAAACATTGCATGACGACAGAATAGAAAATTTCCAACGCGCTATTTGGGTCGCCTTCTTTTTCTAATTCTTCCCAATGTTCCCTTCCCAATAATCGTTTAAAATATTCTATATTTTCTTGAGAGAAGTCCCTGATTTGACGATATCATTTAGGTTTTGAAGTTTGATCTAGATGTTCAATTTTTAAAATTTTACATGTGTGGTCAGATAACGGAGTGTGAAATACTCCTACTTTAAGATAATCAAAATTAACCAAAAAATTGTCAATACAAGTTGAGCTACGATTTGTGATACGTGTCGGTTCTTTTATTAACATTTTAAAGTAAAAGGATAAAAGAATTCGCTGAAGAGTACTTACATTTGTGTCAGTCTTTAATATATTTATATTAAAATCCCCACAAATAACAACCTTCTTGTGCTTGTGTTTGCTGGATATGTGATGCAAACATTTTCGTAGCTGTTCGAAAAATAAGGCACAATCACTTGCTGGTGGTCTATATATACATACGATAATGGCATTTAGTTCCTCAATTTTAACTGCACTACGCTCAAAATAGGTTTCAATTAAAAATTCTTCTATTTTTTTGCAAGTTTCAGCTGTATACCGTTGACTAACTAAAATGTAGCTCCCTCCTCTTTTTTTGAGATTTCTAGTGTAGTATGAATACACTGAAAAGTTACTGAAAGACAACAATTCAATTTCACTTTCCGACAGCCAGTGTTCAGTTATACACATCACGCTCATTGACCGAATGACATTCACTTAAAAATATTTCCAGCATAGATATTTTATTAGTAATGCCTTGATATGCATTAAGCTTATTTCGTTATAAGAAACAAAATTACAGTGAAACTTAATACCTACAATATTACTACTGATAAATTTTTCCATTTTTGAAATAATAAGGGAGATTAAGTTGTCAGTTAAATTTTGAGTTTTCTCCTCCCTTTAAAACCACTTTTGACCTTTTGAATATCAAAAGCGCCACAAATACCAAATTTCATTTTAATCGGAATAAAACTGTGACCACTAGTTAATCCACAAACACATAAACTTATAAATGCTTATATATATATATATATATATATATATATATATATATGTCGGAATCGTACGTTTGTCAAAGGAATAAATGTGTTTTTTTATTTATGGATACGTCTGTTCGAACATTTCTCTACATCTATATGTTTACAGTTTTACACTTACATTTATAAGTACAAAGAAACTATTTTTTAAGAAAAGGTTTATTTTATTACAGTATGTCCGACATAAAGAATCCTCCAGACATAGAGGTCCGGAAATTAGATATTATCAATACTTATATATTCTTAGAATAAAATAAATTGTCTAAAAGTGCAATAAAGAATAATTGCTTTAAGATTTATCAATTAACACAGTAAGTAAGGGTTCAGCTGAAGGGGCATGTTTGACCTCTACTTAGACGCAAATTGTACGGTACGGATGTTAATAAACCTATTTTTGTGATATACCAGAGATGGTACATAAATATAATGTAGTAATAGAATGACCCCTTTCCAATATTTTTACAAACATCAAGGAAGGGGGATGAGTTTCAAAAAGGAAGCAGGATAGTCAGTTCTGAGAGGACAGCACCCGAGTACAGACCGTATCGTGCAGTTGCGTATTAGTATCAACTGAACTCTGCTGAAAGTTGCATGAAAATAGCATCACATGGAAATAGCGTTTGGATTGTTGGTAGCCCTTTTGGACTAGTATAATTAATTATGTTTATTGATGAGATAACCGTGGTATGGCATTTGTTAGTATTATTCGTGTTGTATCTGTATTGTTAACTGGAGCCAACTTACTGTGTCGTAGGTTGAACTATTTGTAATTACTGATTGTGAAAGTGCGGGACACCGGGTATTATTGTAGACTAGTGCGTGTTTGTGAAAATGCAGTTGTCAGTGTACTATTGGAAATTGGTAAGTGTTTGTATTTTATAAAAAAAACAACAAAACAACAATGCCTGACAACATATATACTGGTTCAAACGACCATGCTCCCAAATATGCAATTCCGACATATATATATATATATATATATATATATATATATATATATATGCTTATATATCTATATATAGATATTTATATATAAAGATATATATATATATATATATATGTATATATATATATATATATAAGCATATATATATATAAGCATATATATATATATTTTTATTTAATATTTGTTTACTTGTGTATACTTTCGTGTCAACATACAAGTGTTTGTCCAAATACCTTTCGGTTACGTATGGACAAACTGTAGGAGACTATAGCGTATACCCGACACATTTCATTGTCATTGAATTTATTAATTAAATTAAATACTGATATGAAAAAATTAACTCGTCAACCAGGAATCGAACCTCGGGCCTCTGGATATCTAGTCCAGTGTGCTATCCATTACACCAAAGACGATTGTGTGTAACGGCCAATTTTTTCATATTATTCCAATTTTTTAATATATATATTTTTTTATATATTTATTAGACAGTACTGAACTTCTGTTGAAGTGAAATTTTTTTTATTTAATATTTGTTTACTTGTGTATACTTTCGTGTCAACATACAAGTGTTTGTCCAAATACCTTTCGGTTACGTATGGACAAACTGTAGGAGACTATAGCGTATACCCGACACATTTCATTGTCATTGAATTTATTAATTAAATTAAATACTGATATGAAAAAATTAACTCGTCAACCAGGAATCGAACCTCGGGCCTCTGGATATCTAGTCCAGTGTGCTATCCATTACACCAAAGACGATTGTGTGTAACGGCCAATTTTTTCATATTATTCCAATTTTTTAATATATATATATTTTTTTATATATTTATTAGACAGTACTGAACTTCTGTTGAAGTGAAATTTTTTTTATTTAATATTTGTTTACTTGTGTATACTTTCGTGTCAACATACAAGTGTTTGTCCAAATACCTTTCGGTTACGTATGGACAAACTGTAGGAGACTATAGCGTATACCCGACACATTTCATTGTCATTGAATTTATTAATTAAATTAAATACTGATATGAAAAAATTAACTCGTCAACCAGGAATCGAACCTCGGGCCTCTGGATATCTAGTCCAGTGTGCTATCCATTACACCAAAGACGATTGTGTGTAACGGCCAATTTTTTCATATTATTCCAATTTTTTAATATATATATTTTTTTATATATTTATTAGACAGTACTGAACTTCTGTTGAAGTGAAATTTTTTTTATTTAATATTTGTTTACTTGTGTATACTTTCGTGTCAACATACAAGTGTTTGTCCAAATACCTTTCGGTTACGTATGGACAAACTGTAGGAGACTATAGCGTATACCCGACACATTTCATTGTCATTGAATTTATTAATTAAATTAAATACTGATATGAAAAAATTAACTCGTCAACCAGGAATCGAACCTCGGGCCTCTGGATATCTAGTCCAGTGTGCTATCCATTACACCAAAGACGATTGTGTGTAACGGCCAATTTTTTCATATTATTCCAATTTTTTAATATATATATATTTTTTTATATATTTATTAGACAGTACTGAACTTCTGTTGAAGTGAAATTTTTTTTATTTAATATTTGTTTACTTGTGTATACTTTCGTGTCAACATACAAGTGTTTGTCCAAATACCTTTCGGTTACGTATGGACAAACTGTAGGAGACTATAGCGTATACCCGACACATTTCATTGTCATTGAATTTATTAATTAAATTAAATACTGATATGAAAAAATTAACTCGTCAACCAGGAATCGAACCTCGGGCCTCTGGATATCTAGTCCAGTGTGCTATCCATTACACCAAAGACGATTGTGTGTAACGGCCAATTTTTTCATATTATTCCAATTTTTTAATATATATATTTTTTTATATATTTATTAGACAGTACTGAACTTCTGTTGAAGTGAAATTTTTTTTATTTAATATTTGTTTACTTGTGTATACTTTCGTGTCAACATACAAGTGTTTGTCCAAATACCTTTCGGTTACGTATGGACAAACTGTAGGAGACTATATCGTATACCCGACACATTTCATTGTCATTGAATTTATTAATTAAATTAAATACTGATATGAAAAAATTAACTCGTCAACCAGGAATCGAACCTCGGGCCTCTGGATATCAGTAAACAAATATTAAATAAAAAAAATTTCACTTCAACAGAAGTTCAGTACTGTCTAATAAATATATAAAAAAATATATATATTAAAAAATTGGAATAATATGAAAAAATTGGCCGTTACACACAATCGTCTTTGGTGTAATGGATAGCACACTGGACTAGATATCCAGAGGCCCGAGGTTCGATTCCTGGTTGACGAGTTAATTTTTTCATATCAGTATTTAATTTAATGAAATGTGTCGGGTATAAGCTATAGTCTCCTACAGTTTGTCCATACGTAACCGAAAGGTATTTGGACAAACACTTGTATGTTGACACGAAAGTATACACAAGTAAACAAATATTAAATAAAAAAAATTTCACTTCAACAGAAGTTCAGTACTGTCTAATAAATATATAAAAAAAATATATATATTAAAAAATTGGAATAATATGAAAAAATTGGCCGTTACACACAATCGTCTTTGGTGTAATGGATAGCACACTGGACTAGATATCCAGAGGCCCGAGGTTCGATTCCTGGTTGACGAGTTAATTTTTTCATATCAGTATTTAATTTAATTAATAAATTCAATGACAATGAAATGTGTCGGGTATACGCTATAGTCTCCTACAGTTTGTCCATACGTAACCGAAAGGTATTTGGACAAACACTTGTATGTTGACACGAAAGTATACACAAGTAAACAAATATTAAATAAAAAAAATTTCACTTCAACAGAAGTTCAGTACTGTCTAATAAATATAAAAAAAAATATATATATTAAAAAATTGGAATAATATGAAAAAATTGGCCGTTACACACAATCGTCTTTGGTGTAATGGATAGCACACTGGACTAGATATCCAGAGGCCCGAGGTTCGATTCCTGGTTGACGAGTTAATTTTTTCATATCAGTATTTAATTTAATTAATATATATATATATATATATATTTATATATATATATATATATATATATATATATATATATATATATATATATATATATATATGTATATATATAAGCATTTATAAGTTTATGTGTATGTGGATTAATAGATAAAATAAAAAAATGTAAAGAAAATTATGATGAAAAATATTTAAGAGAAAATATTTTTCTCCTTGGAAAAAGTAGGAGTTTTTTTTAAGTACAAAAACAAAATAATCTAGTTTCGATTTATTTATTGTCTTTCGAAGTCGAAAATTATAAAGAAAATGATAACTGCTTTTGATTTTAAGTTTTTCTCTTTTTAAAAAAAAAATAATCAAAAATTGAAAAAAATCAGATATAATAATTTAATTTAAAATCAAAAGTTCTAGTAAATACAAGCTGAATAACATAAATACATAAAAAATTATAAAAAACAAGCTAGTTATTATGAATGATATTGTAAATTTGTATATAAATTTTGAATTCCCACTGGCCGTGTCTGATAAGTAAGACCGTGTGGATAGTAAAATATCAAACAAGAGGGGATAAATTTGAAGGATACAATGGTTCCACGATATTATACTGGATCTACGCCGAATTCGATCCGGGAACTGGAAAGCCAATGTCCAGGAAATAAAGGCATGGAAAACCCTTTTAAGTGAGGCAAAAGCTCTTTATGGAACATAGAGCCAACGATCTATCTATTCGTGTACAATATTGTATTTTGAAAGTAAAATTTAAAAAAATGCAATTTTCCCTTGTTGAATAATAAAAGTATTTCCAAAAATATTGTATAAGATGATGTTTGATGAAATATAGTTTCAATAACTTTTTCTTGTGACATATAACCTCGAACTTAAAAATATTTGCTGGTGATTGTAATTATTTTATATATTTTTTCTCATAACAGATATTATTCATTTATACACTAGTGTGTGTAACGTACAAATCAATTAGTAACTCAATAAATTTAAAAAAAGTTTTTTTATAATATTTGTAATAAAATATTTTTATTGACGTTAGCCAATTGTAATTGATGCACACTTAAAGATATATTTGAGTTGCGTTGCCGACGGATTTAATTTTGATTTGAAAATAATAACTTTAAATGTTTTTACGCCAGTTAGTAGAGGATCAAAACAGGGTATGATGCAAAAGGTGTTGTTGTACTTTATTTTTTAATTTGTATATCTGGCCTGGATACAAACACGTAAAAAACAAAAATTCTAAGACAGGCGACCTTGTTTCGGTTTTGCGCCTATATGATGCATCCTAGAGAAAAAGTCATGGTATAAACGATTATAGAACATTGCATTCTGCGTCCAATGAGTACCACAGTTTTAGAATTTGTTCAAGTACTATGGTCGAAAAACGACAATATTTCCCAACCTTGTTAAAAACTGAGATTATAGTATAAACTCGGCCTTGCACACTACCGTGCTATAGATGAGTCTGCAGCCTGAAAATGAGTACTCTAAGAAAAATATTGTAGTGGTAACTTTTCCAATGATCACACGTGTAAATTTTTGGTTCCATGCATCCCGGTTATAAACTTTCTTTTAAACGGTGTGAGAGTAAATTTTTACATAAATAAAATATTTATCATAAAAAGAAACAACTTTGGTTTGAAACTTTTTTTCATGCATCCCATAGTTTTAGTGTAAATATAATAAAAATAGAAGCCAGTCATCCTTCCATCATAGGTTTAGCAAAGGCATCCTCCAGAGTATACCACTCGTGTTTATTCACAGCTGCCTTTGTCCAGTGACCACCCGCAATGGATACCAGCTCACCTTGTCAGCGTCTATTAGGACGGCCTTTCTTACGGGTACGATTATACGGTGTCCATACAGTAGCCCGCAATAATGTGAACGAAATTTTATAATTTGGTTGGGAAGATTTAGAAAATATATTTACCTCTATTTTTAATGTTATTATGTCTCATGAAAAGGTGCCGCTCTCATGGAATCATGCAACCATTTGTCTCATATACAAGAAAGGTGATAGCGCTGATATCAATAAATATAGACCTATAAATTTAATATGTAGTGTATATAATATATTCTCGAAAATTTTATTAAACCGCATGCAGCACATTTTGGACTATTATCAAGTACCAGAACAGGCAGGCTGTATAAGAGGCTGCTCTACTAGTGACTGAATATAATTTACCAATATTTATTGCATTCAGAGACTACTATAAAGCGTTCGATACTGTCGATCATCTGTACATTTGGATTGCACTTGGGAGATTCTTCTATTTAAGTCCACGAAAAGTATATCCGCCTGATCCAGAACATCTACAATAGCACGATAGCAAAACTGCGATTGGAAGCATGTGGGTCTAAATTTCCTATCAAAAGAAGCTTGAGACAAGATGACCATCTATCACCTAAGCTCTTCAGCGCGGAAAGATCTCAGGATAAATTGGAAAGATCTCGGGATTAAAATAGACGGGGTTTATTTACAAAATCTTAGATTGCGGATGACATCACCAGTCCAGGTGGCCGAGCGATCTAAGACGTTATGTCTGCGCAATATGCCTACTTGGAAACTGTGAGGTTATGGGTTCGAATCCCGACATCGGCAGTTTTTCAATCATTAAGAAAAAAAAAGGGGTGGTTAATTGACTAAACTGTCGACGTATGGGCAAGAACGAAGAAACCGGCTATGCTTGAGAAGGTTTTCTGCAGTTTCCTTCACGAACACCAGATGAATATCGGCATAGTTCCTATCATAGTCGGCTGCAGCCGCACATCCTACCAATTCCTAGACTATACACAAAAATTCCTTCCACTCCACTCACATCCTCACATTCTCAGGCATCACAATGGACCTTATGGTCGAAGTGTAGCCTGTCCAGGACAGCCTCTACAATCTATCTATCTATCTTGCGGATGACATAGTTTTGTTTGTACCAAGCCAAAGCCAGCTTCAATCCATGATAAACCAACTTGATTTTCAAAGCTAGCGAGTAGTCCTGCAAACAAATATTGATAAAACCAAGACTATGTTAAATGTAAATCTAAGTATAAACATTACACTTAATGAAACACCCATAGAAAACGACTCCAATTTTAAATACCTAGGTCAGAACATATAATTCGAAAATGCGGCTAAGACAAATGTACAAGAATGAACGATCAACGTGTGGAAGAGATTTTCGGCTCTAAATAATGTTTTTTAGAGTAATTCACTGTCTCTAAGCTTAAAGATAAAAAATTTGGATGCGTGTTGCCTCTCTTAACTTACGGCTCGCAAATAAGGGCCTACACAAATAGGGAATATAAACAACTTCTACCTTGCCAACGAAGCATGGAGCGCTCAATATTAAACCTACGAAGAGTTGACAAAAAAAAATGCTACCAAATTAGAAAAAATATCAAGCTTAAGACGTTGTAGTTAGTATAAAGAGTGTTTGTGGAGATGGGCGGGACACATTGCTCGAATTAAGGATTGTAGATGGACATTACGAGTTTTGGTGTAAATACGGGGAGTAACTGTGGCGTAGATTTTTTATTTACGTGTTTCAAGCAAAAGTTATAAATATTTGATATAAATATTTTTTATGTCAAAAGTAAAGTAGTATATGTCGCACCGTTAAAATGGATAGTTAAAACAGGGTACATGAAACAAAAAATTTTGGTTTTTTGGCTGTCAAAAGGTGTCACGAGGTCGCCCGTGTTAGCCTTTTTATTTTTTACATGTTTGTATCGAGATGTACAAGTTAAAAAATAAACGTATTTGTAAGAAATTTAATATTTTCCTGATTAATTTCAAAAATAATGCATTGTTCAACTCATTGCATATTTACTGCAATTATGGGTAGATAGGTGTGACTTGGCGAATGTTTTTTCTCATGGACGTTCTCATAAAAACACGAAAATTCATTGCAAATATTGTATAATAACGATTGCCGTTTCTCCAAAACTGTCTCAACTTCGGTATACGAAATGGCAGATGTTATTGCAGCTGTCGCAGTTGTACATTGTAGACTTTTGATGCTATATACGCTCTTTTTAAGTAGTTCTCTAGAAAAATGTGGAACACAGAGTGTCAATTAGGGTAACACTTTCGAGGGGGGGACATTTTAGAGTTGAGATAAAGTTTGATTTAAAACTAGTAGTTAATTTGGTTTACTTTGTGAATTTTATCAGCGTTAACATGTTAACTCTTACTTACAGTTACCTCTATTTATTGACAAACCTATTTATTGTTTGTTTATATTAATTCTAGAATTATTTCTTAATTCTTAAACACAAACTAAAATGACCTCAAAATGTCTATTTAAAAAATCGATGAGTTCCCTTCATTTGAAGAATTTCCTACAAAAAAGTAATCATGACTTTTTATTCACAAAAGTTATCGTTTTGGAGATAACTTATGTGTAATGAACAAAATTTGAAGTTGCTAATGTCAATATAAAACAAACTCAAAATAATGATGATGGATGTTCTCGTATTAAAACTGTTGTATCACAATCGTCTTTGGTGTAGAGGAAGCATACTGGACTAGTTATCCAGAGGCCCGAGGTTCGATTCCTGGTTGACGAGTTAATTTTTTCATATCAGTATTTAATTTAATTAATAAATTCAATGACAATGAAATTTGTCGGAGTATACGCTATAGTCTTCTACAGTTTGTCATACGTAACCGAAAGGAATTTGGACAAACATCGTTATGTTGACGCGAAAGTATACACAAATAAACAAATATTAAATGGAACACAGAGTGTCAATTAGGGTAACACTTTCGAGGGGGGAACATTTTAGAGTTGAGATAAAGTTTGATTTAAAACTAGTAGTTTACTTGGTTTACTTTGTAAATTTTATCAGCGTTAACAGGTTAACTCTTACTTCAGTTACCTCTATTTATTGACGAACCTATTTATTGTTTGTTTATATTAATTCTAGAATTATTTCTTAATTCTTAAACACAAACTAAAATGACCTCAAAATGTCTATTTAAAAAATCGATGAGTTCCCTTCATTTGAAGAATTTCCTACAAAAAAGTAATCATGACTTTTTATTCACAAAAGTTATCGTTTTGGAGATAAATGTGTGTAATGAACAAAATTTGAAGTTGCTAACGTCAATATAAAACAAATTCAAAATAATGCTGATGGATGTTCTCGTATTAAAACAGCAATCGAATAATTTGATAGAACAGCACACGCTGTTATAGGTAAGACAATTGTTGTAGTAAATCGTCGGCTTATTAAGGACCCCATACACGACCAAACCATTTACGCAACAACCGTTGTTGACATGGATTAAGTTGTCACACAATGATTTAAAACAGTTGTTGCACAAATCGGTTTGAAGACATCCTCATACACCATCAAGCAATATGTGCAACAACCTGTTTCTTCAAACAATTTGATGGTGTATGGCCTGGTTGAGTTATTGCACAACGGTTGAAATGGATTTGTGTTGCGTAACATTTCCGCGCTTGACAAGCGATATAAACGTGTATGGCACTGTTTGACAAAATGAAATGAGGTCTGCACAAACATCATGTTGCACAAGCAGGATTATTATGCAAACTGATCTTGTATGGTTTTATTTAAATTGATTGCACAATCCCCTGTTCACGAAAACTTTTATTTTTTGAAGAACAGGAAATGCATAAACAGAAACAATAATGTATTCTTACTTGTTCTATTTAAATCCAGACGATCAAGATCATCTTTTATTTTTACAACAGATGACAGATTGGGTACTTCTTCAGCAATTTTAAAAAAAAAGTAAATTTAATGTTTTAAAATTTTTTGAGCAAAATTCATAAATATGCAAAAAAAATTTTATTTACTAGTCCAAAGTTGTCTCCAGACGTCAATTTTCAAGAATGGAATTATAATTTTCCTGGCTATGTTTAATGCCTTAGTAAAAGACGTACTTATCTATTAATAATCAAGGATATTACGGTTTTGTCTTGTAATGTAAATGTTTGATATATAAAATTATTATTATTTAAATAAATAATAAATATATATAAAAGATATAATTGATCTTTATTAAAATTGATCTTTTTAATTTGATTTATGAAATATTATTATTTTTATATGTAAATTACCAAGGTTGTTAACATTCACAGCAACCGTGGTAATAGAGGGAAGTTATAGTTCAAATGCAACATATAAAAAATGAAGAACAAAATTATAATAATAATTTAATGATGAAGCGACACCGCATGTATTTCTAAAGAATATTTTGGATTTTTTAACAAATTAATAAGAAGAGGATCACACTTCTGGTGATCAGAAATCTTCTTAATATCAATCAAATCAATACCTGATGGTAGTGAAATAGTATTAATTCGAGATAAATAATTAGCCGGAATGTTTTCACTACCTTTAATGTATCTAAGATCAGTTGTATATTGACTGACAAAGTTCAAGTGACGTATATAACGATTTAATAAATTTTCATTACGAGAATTAATAGCATTTATTAAAGGTTTATGGTCAGCCTGAATGAAAAAATTTCGATTTGAAATAAAATGACGAAACTTTTTTATGCCAAAAACAATAGCTAATAATTCTCTTGAAAATGTACTATATCGTCTTTCAGTGTCTATCAATTTTCTTGATGTGAAAGCGAGTGGTTTCCAGACGTAATGAACTTGTTGTTGCAAATCTGCACCAATGCCAGTACCGGAGGAATCAGTGAGAATGCAAGTTTCAGCGTTCGAAACAGGTTGTGCTAATTTAACAACATCAATTAATTTATGTTTAGCTAAATTAAAAGCTGAAATTGCACGTTCATCAAGAATAACTGACTTCGTTGAAGTTCTAACAGGTTCAACGAGTTTATTCAATGGAGCTAAAATGTCACCACAATTCCGAATAAAGCGATTATAAAAATTAATCATCCCAAGAAAATTTCGGAGTGATTTTTGATTGTTCGGAATAGGAAAATTTGAAATAGATTCAACTTTGGAAGGAATAGGTGTGATTCTTTCAGAATCTACGTGATGTCCTAAAAAATCTAATTTTGTTACACCAAAAACAGATTTCGAAGAATTTATTAAAATTCCAGCTTCATTGAGAATGTTGAAAACAGTTTTAAGATCTTGAGTGTGTTTTTCTTCGTTTTCTCTCGCGATTAAAAGATCATCAAGATAAGTAAAAGCAAAATCTATATTTTTGAATAAATCTGCCATAAATCTAAAAAAGGTTTGAGTTGCATTGCGTAAACCAAAAGGCATTCTCAAAAATTCAAATAGACCAAAAGGAGTGATAATGGCAGTTTTCGCGACATCATTATCGTGTACAGGAATTTGATAATAAGCTCTTTTTAAATCAACTTTAGAAAAGATCTTTTTATCATTTAATTTCACATTGAAATCATATAAATGAGGAATTGGATATCTGTCAGGGACCGTGATCGAATCAGTTGACGATAATCACCACATGCACGAAAAGAACCGTCAGGTTTTTTTTTCATGAGAAGAGGTGATGACAATTCAGAATCTGAAGGTCTGAAAATACCCAAATCTACAAGTTCCTGAAAATGTTTTTTAGCAGCTGATAACTCTTCAGGACATAGTCTGGGATATTTAAAAAATATTGGATAAGAGTTTGTCACAATGCGATGTCGAGTATTATGTTTAGCATTAAGATTGAATTTTTCTGATTTGGTTAAATTTGGAAAATAATTTAAGATTTTCGTAAATTGATTTTGAAGTGAGATTACTTCAACGCATGAATTAATAGGTTTTAATAATGTTTGATTATTAAAATCGATATTCAAATTGAATTTCTTTAGAAAATCTAAACCCAAAATGCCATGAATTACATCACCAACAATGAATTCATGACGAAAAACCAAATCATTTGCAAAATTGAGACAAATTTCAGAAGTACCAAAAGTAGTAATTTTAGTATTGTTTGCTGGAATAATTGAAAAAGGTAAATTTGTAAATTTACAAGATTTACAATATGACTTTGGAATCACAGATAGTGAACTTCCAGTGTCAACTAAATATCGAGTACCTTCATGTAAGAGATCGTACATGAAGATTAAGTTGTACGATGATGATGTTGTGTTATTGAATTGGGTTTTATTATTGACAGAGCTACTGACCAACTCAACAGGAGCTCTTAGAATTTTTTTGAAGTTTTATTTGAATTTTTATATCGCGTATTTAATTTACAAAAAGAACAAGGAAAAACACACTTACGTGCTTTGGTACCATATTTGTTTTGATACTAACAAACAGACTTCTCCTGAACTTTGTGTAAATTGGTTTTTGGGGTATATTGGGTCTTTGAAGGTGACTTTTTTGAATTTTCCAGTTCAGTGACTTTATTTTTAAGAATATTTAATTCTTTATTTAACATAAAATTATCTGTTTTTTGAATATCTGAAACGGGAAAAGAATTGATATTAGATACAGAATTTAATTTATAAATATCATTAGCGAAATTAACAATAGTTTTCAGATCAACATTATTGTCGACGGTGACAAGTTGAATTTGAATTTGTATGTCTAATTTACCAATGAATAATTCACGAATTAAATGTGAATCAAGATTTAGACCACTTGATAGGGATATCATTGTATTATATAATAATTGAGGACTATCGAAATTTTTTTGAGATAAATTTAATAATTTATTCAGACGATCTTTACGAGAAAGTCCAAAAGTTTCTTTTAGAATATTTTTGAGTGCATCAAACTTATTTTCTTGTGGTGGATTTACAATAATATCTCTAACATGAGAAGTGTAATCCTCAGGTATAGCTAAAGAAGCTAGCGTGAACTTAGTTTCATCGTCAATAATATTTTGAATAATAAAGAAACGAGAAACTTGAATTATCCATAATTCGATGTCTGTTACATTAAATTGTGGAAGTTTTGGTAAATTTGGAAGATGTATGCTTCTAAATTCGGTAACTCATTTCGATTTCTAGGCATATTAAAAATGAAATGTCAAAAAAAATAAATAAAAATATTTTTTTATAAATCGAAACAGTTATAAGCGTAAAGCAAAAATAAGTATTTTAACAGAAATGAAAGACTTATCTGTTAAATTTTGTGGGTGGTATTTTATATTTTTTAAGAATTACAATATTAAATTATAATTCATCTAATCCAATCATCCAATAAATAATTTTTTCTTTAAAAATATGGTAATTAACCACCCTCTTCGTTTGATTTTTCTCGGGCGCCAATTTGTAATGTAAATATTTGATATATAAAATAATTATTATTTAAATAAATAATAAATATATATAAAAGATATAATTGATCTTTATTAAAATTGATCTTTTTAATTTGATTTTTGAAATATTATTATTTTTATATGTAAATTACCAAGGTTGTTAACATTCACAGCAACCGTGATAATAGAGGGAAGTTATAGTTGAAATGCAACATATAAAAAATGAAGAACAAAATTATAATAATAATTTTATGATGAAGCGAAACCGCTACAGTCTAAACAGCTTCAGAAACGTGTTCAACTATGTAATCTTCCACAAACATTTAGTGCTGCTTGCCAAGATGTAAATCGGATCAATTACCAAGCTCAAATATGACTTGGCAATAAGCATCATCCCGAAGGTTGGGGATATATGTTAAAGGATATCATTATAAATGACGTTGATAATTGACTTCACTGAAGGCATACTTCCACTGAAGCAGATATCAGAAAATCAAGAAAAAAGCAGAAGAAATCTATCTTCCAGTTTTTAAATAAAATACCTTCATAACTATTTGTTTCTTAACGGTGTAAGATTGAAAACGGCAAAATGGAAGGTAAATAAATAAATATCGGTTTATTGGAAGTTATAAGGGGGCATTTTTCACCTAATATTCCTGTAGTGATAGTCACTGTACGCATGGCCACGCCCCCTTAAACTTGACCATACGCATTATCGTGCTATAAATGACAAAAGAAGATGGTTAAGAGAACAACATGCAGATTGGAATGAGCAGATTTATTCATATTATAATTTCTTAAATTGCATTACAATATGAATTAATTAAAAAATGCATAACAATTTTTTTCAAATAATTATAATTGAAAAAACAGTAAAATAAAGCACCTCTAACTTGCAGATAATCTGAAAAGTAGCGCTTGTTTTATAAGTATTACAAAGGTCATAACAATGTCGATTGTTCTCCAAAACGGTTATTTTTATGAAAAATGTTGTGGCATGTTTTTTGAAGGAAAAATATGCCACAACTAACTTTTGAAACTACACTAAAACTTCTTAAACTACAAAATTGAAAACTAACATTTTTTGTGAAAGTGACTATTAGAGATATTCACGAAAAATAGTTTTTTAACGATGTTTGTCCCGGCGTAGAATTTTAGGCGGCTCACAGATCTATGAAGTCTTTTTACATTTCCATTAGAATCAAGAAATATAGCTGTATACTAAAAACCTGATTTCCTGAAATTTTTCCCAAGTCTTTTAGTATATGTGTAAATTTACTGGACTAATATGATACGAGACGTGACAAGAACGATACCTCCGGGATAAGTGACAAGACGATGAATGTAATAGAAATATACACCGATAATCCCCATCGTGATAATAATAAGGGTCGATCCACACTATAGTGCCGACCACGGTTCGTACTCGGTCTGATCTCGGTCTAGTAAAGTCCAATGATATTCACATTATAATGCCGATCACGGTTCCTTCTCGGTCCGATCTTGGTCTGAATATTATCTCAGTTCAGTCATTTTCTTCTTATAAATATTATCACTGTAATGAGGTGATTGCAAACTTTATTAATATGTTATACTTTTAACCAGTTTAATAAGCAATTCATCTGAAAAAATTTAATAATATTTTCCTTTATAAAAATAACAATAATTTATTAAATTTAGGTAAATTATTTACAACTGTAATAAAATTCAGGTAAGTACTACTATTCTTATGTTATTTCTTCCATAAATCTGTACTTGGATACAGAAATATTATTTAAAAATATGAATTATTTATGTATAATTACCTTTTTCAAAGGTCCACATTTGTTTAGTCATAATTAAAGGATTATCTAAATAATAAAATGTTTTCAATTATTAAATAGGAATTTAATAAAATCTTTAAAATTTACAATATTTGATGCAATTATCGCTTCAGTGGGTAATAGCTGACTGAACCGGGAACAGAGAAGCATTCACACTATCGTTCACATACCGTTACCAGTTCGATCTCACTCAAAAATATTCTTCGAGACTGATCGTGACTGGAGTGTGATTGGATCGGGACTTGACTGTGACCGACAGTGTGAATACACACATTGTTTCTTAACTTGATAATATTTTACCAGACCGAGGTCGAACCGTGATCGGAACTATAGTGTGGATCGACACTCAGGGTCGATGGAAACTTGTTTTAAATTAGATTGTAGATATTAAACATATTGTTATCAATCTGAATAAACAATAATTATAGAATAATATTGACTTAACTTTTATTAACAAAACTCATGGTGTTTCAGATTTATTTTGAATATGTACATTTCATATGTCGTATAGTTTTTTTATTAAAAAACAACATAATGTAATTAACAGTTTTTGTCTGTATAAACAATAAGTTATGTGAAGATGAAATCCAATCACATTTGTTTTTAAAAATAGTGAAAACAAACGGATTTATCATAGTAAATAATTTATTTAAAAACTTCCAAATACGATTACATTATACAACGTATGATTTTAAATAATCAAGTACGGATGTATTATTTCATGACATTTATTATATCAAGACATATTTATATTTCACTATTATTCTCATCTTTCGTGTGTGTTAAAAAAGATTAAATCTGAAATTTTACAGTTGATTGCTTAATACATAAATCGATTCTTGAAGGGAAACGAAACTTAATAGAGTTAACAAATTAAATTAAAATATAAAAATCACTGTAAATTTATCAAATGTCCAAAAAGCAAAAACGAATGCAAATAAAAATTTTGAATTGGATGGTACTAATCCCACGCAAAGAATGTGGCAAATAATTACAAATCGAGAATCTCCAAATCCAGAAATGCAATTGAATTCATTAGAGACATTGATCTGTTACTACAGGATGAGTATCAAACTGAATTGGTACCACACTCAAATTTGCCAAATCCGATAAAACCTACAAACTAAAATATACTAGGGAAAATAGTACGTTTTTATATCCTACAGAAGAAAATGAGTTAAATAATTAAATCACTCAAGAATAGCAGATCATGAGGTTGGGACGAAAATTTCCACGTGGGTACTTAAACTTTCAATCATGTTTATAGCTAAACCCCTGGCATGTTGAATTAATTTTTCATTGGAAAAAGGCACTTATCCTAACGTTTTAAAGAAATACAATTATTATACAAATTTTCAAGAATCACAATCCACTAGATATCGATAACTATCTCACTTCTCTCGAATGTGTCCAATATTATAGAAAAGGTTATGCATGGACGTTTTTGGGATATATGTTAAGATTTGGCATGATTTCTGGCAACCAGTATGGAAATACTATCCAAAAGCTGCGATCTTGCGATATATAATGTCATTCGTGATATTACTGACTGCCTTAATAACGATCAACTGATTGCTGGAATGTATCTGAACCTTAGTAAAGCATTTGATTGTGTAAATCATATGCTATTACTCATATCATATGCTAAAAAAGTATGGCATTCATGGGCAAGTATTAGAATAGTTTCATTCCTATCTAACTGGTCGGTTTCTAAGCGTCAAAATAGGATCCCACCAACCGTGTACTTTACTAGTGTGGCGTGTCTCAGAGAAGCGTGTTATTTATTATACCACTGCTGTTCATTATATTTTTCAATGATCTATCTTCCATAATACCTTCCATAAAACTACTCAATTTGCTGATGAAACAACTAATCAAAGGATCAGTGTGCCTGCGTTTATAAATTCAAAGGTGTTTTTAAATATGCAGATGAATGGCTCAGGGACAATTTCTTATTCATTAATGTAGGCAAAACTAAAATAGTAAATTTCACGCGCAGTACCCTAAGCCCCAATTTTGAAACAAATTTACCTGTCGTCTATTCACACTAAATTCCTTGGTCATGGATAAAAAATTAACATGATAATTTCTATGGTCTTTTCTATCTGCAAATTAAATATGGGATTATCTTTTGGGTAAGCTCATCCAACATGTCAAATCTTTTTATATTACAGAAAACAGCTATGGGATCCATTTTCAAATTAAATAGATCGAGCATCCTGTGCATCATATTTCAAGGAATATGGAATTGTTACACTGCCATTTATCTATATACATATATATACATACATATCTATATATATATATGATATGTACACAATTATCGTACTACACAAATACATCAAAGCTTTTTAACCCGACTTCAAAAAAGGAGGATGGTTCTCAATTCGTCTGTATTTTTTTTATTTTTTTTTTTTTTTTTTTTTTTTATGTGTGTTACCTCAGAACTCCGTCGTTTATGAACCGATTTTGAATTTTTTTGCTTTGTTTTAAAGGGTTTGGCTTCCCATTGGTCCCATTGCCACCAAATCGCATTCGGATGAGGGTATCTCCGGGAAATCGAGGAAAATCGTCATTTTATATGTGATAACCGATTTCTGCGAAATTTTTTTTTTTTATTGAATGGGTATACTCATTCATAATGGGAAAATAGGAAAATTTTTTTTAAAAACCGACTTCAAAAAATTTTTTTTCAAAAAAAAAACCGACCCCAAAAAAATAAATTTTTACAAAAAAAAACAAAATGCATGTAAAAAAAACTGAAAATCTGTTATAAAAAAATGCACTAAAAATTATAAAAAATAAAAAAAACGGGTAAAAAAAAATGTGTTATAAAAAAATACACTAAAAATTAGTAGGTCTACCTATATTTAGACAAATAAAATCAGTTATAGAACTTCAAAGTCACTAAAAAGCGAGAAATAAACCATATTTTGACAAAATGGAAACCCGACTTCACTAAAAAGTAAAAAAATAATTGCATATTCTTTTGCCAATTTTAGTTCACCTAAGCAAAAATTTTTAAATATATATGTACAATTATTGTTATTTTTGGAGGCGGTGTCCAAAAGTTATGTGAATTTCTCTATGCTGACACCGCCTCCAAAAATAACAATAATTGTACATATATATTTAAAAATTTTTGCTTAGGTGAACTAAAATTGGCAAAAGAATATGCAATTATTTTTTTACTTTTTAGTGAAGTCGGGTTTCCATTTTGTCAAAATATGGTTTATATTAACAAGACTTATGCCATGATAAGTGCAAACTGTTAACTGATAAAATTAAGGACTTAGTACCACTAAACTTTTTCCAAATTGCATAGTACGGTAGTGCGTCAGACCATGTATAAGCACTGACTATGAGTACTGGAAGAATTAGAGACGGTTTTCAAGCCTCTGTATCTCAGAAACCGAAAAAAATGTAGTTTGAGAAGTTTAAAATGTAGCTTAAACACCACCATCTGACGGTACGTATCAAGTTTCAACATTACAGCTTCAAAAGTTTCGAAGATATTTAACCCAAAAATCGACATTTTGGGGACTGACTGGCTCGTAGCAGGCGTCCTCAGATCCTCAGACAAAGTATCCCCGATAAAATATCCCAGGACACAATATCCTCGGGACAAAATATCACTAGTCAAAATATCCCAAGGACAAAATATGCCCCGACATAATTTCTACTTGATAATGAACAAAAAATACCTCGAGTTGTTCGAATTTGCGTGTTTTTGGGCGCTCGCACTATACAGCGTTCTATATGATTCAAATATCGTGGGAAAAATTATTGAAATTAAATAAGGTAATTATTACAACCGAGTACTACAATCTTTCACTTCATCGCTCATACCCCGAGCTGGTCGGGTTTGCGTGTTTTTGGGCCTCGCACTGAAAGTTCTATATATTTCAGATATCGAGGCAAAAACTATTATTATTATTATTGATATTATCCTGTGATTTCAAAGTTTTCGAGATATATTTTGTCGGGAATATTTTGTCCGTGGGATATTTCGTCGGGGATATTTAGCCTGGAGAAATTTTATCTTGGGGATATTTTGTCTGGGGATATATTGTCCCGGATATTTTGTCCGGGGACAAAGAAGCATGTATCCGACTGACTGACTCACTCTCTCAATCATCATCAATATTCTAGGCTACTTCCAGTTATCCTAGAAAGTTGATGTTTGGTAGGCATATAGGTTTTAGGCTAAAACCACCCAGAAAAGTCTAAAAACAGAAAATTCTTCCGCTTGTGGGGGGAGGGCCAAAATTTATACCTCAAAAACGGTAAGAGACAGTAGAAATATTTTAAAACGTAAGTATCTCATGTGCAGGGTTTTCATATTTTAATGACAAGTGGTCAGATTTTATAACACTTAATATAACAAAGAAATAATCTGACCATTTACCAAGTAAAATATGAACACCTTTTACCTGAGAATTTTACCCAATATACCAATCATTTTCTCATTTTTGTTAAAAAACTTGGTTCTTACATAGATTTCACTAATTTTGAAGGCAAATATTTTTGTTTTTGCTGGTAAGTCCATACTTTTTGTGTGTGGAAACTTGGTGCCTCTCAAATTTATGTTTTGTGTCGGATAGAATTAAAGAAACTTTTAATAGAAATGTGTTATTATGATGTAAAGGCTTTCTTTACCTAACCGCAGTTCTACTATGTTAGTTAAATTTGTACTTAGTCGACATCATTGTGTATGATTTTAATTTAATCCGATCAAAAACATAAATGTATGAAAGGGCCGCGGGAAAATCTTTGATGTAATATTTGCTTATTAAAAAGTGATGATATGGGAGAAAGGACCTAGCTATTTACTAAAATAGCTAGAACTTTACTAAAAAACTAATTAGGGGTAAATTGATTAAATGTAAGAAAAAATGTGGTTGAAATTTATTTCGTAAGTTTTCCTTTAGTACGTTTTTAAAATTTTATATAACTCTTTAAGTTATTTTTCTGTAGATTTCAAATATTTTAAAACTTACCGCGTTATAAAATTTTAAAAACATACTAAGGGAAAACTTACGAAATAAATGTCAACCAAATTTTTTCTTACATTTAATCAATTTACCCCTAATTAGTTTTTTTGGTAAATAGTTTACCGGGCTATTTACTTTGTAAATAGCTCGGCTCTTTAATGGGATATCATCACTTTTTAAGGAGCAACTACTATATGAAGTCTAGAGCTATTTACTTTGTAAATACCTCGGCTCTTTAATGGGATATCATCACTTTTTAAGGAGCAACTATTATATGAAGTCTACAGCTATTTGCTTTGTAAATAGCTGGATCCTTTCTCCCATATCATCACTTTTTAAGAAGCAACTATTATATTAAGGATTTTCCCAAAAACTCGGCCCTTTCGTACATTTATGTTTTTGATCGGATATCACATCTTTTTGAAAGCCTTTTTATACGAAGACGAAGGTTTCGCACAAAACGCTACGCGTTTTGTTATGCTATGCGTTACTTTACGCTTCGCTTAAATAAGAATGATGTGAGAAAGTTGACTCTTACGTCAGAGTCGTCTTTGGTGCAGCGGTCAGCACGCTGGACTAGATATCTTGACCCCGAGGCTCGATTCTTGGTTGGCGAGTTAATTTTTTCTTATCAGTATTTCATTAAAATTCAACGACACTTGTCTATAAGTATACGCTAGTCTTCTAGAATTTGTCTTACAAAACCTTAATGGAATTAGGACAAATATTGTTTTGTTGACTCTTAAGTATACACAAATAAATATATGTGAATGCTGTATAAATGTTTAAATTTTTTTGTTTTTTTGTTTTCTAGTTTTTCTTGTTGGATGATAAAACTAAACCAATCTGTTTTAGCATAATATCACTCGTCAATGCATAGATTTGTTTTCAAATGCCGGACTCTGTACGTTGACTTGACTATATAATACAAGCTTATAGTATTATACAAGCTTATAGTTTTCTCACGGATGTGTGCATTAGCGGAGATGCATGATTACTGGAGATGGATGGAGACACGGTGTTAGTCGCAATTATTGATCGATTTTGATGATTCTGTTTTTATCGATTCATTATCTTTCAGAATAAGCACCCTATTGATTGAACCCTAAACAGTTTTCTACTAAAATTGTATTTAATATTAAATTAAAATGGTGTAGGTGGTTGGAATAAATAATTAATAAAGATAATATTAATGGAAGAAAAAAAACATGGACTGTTCACAGGTTTTACCGACGATTTTTGTTTTTAAAGTTAATCACGTATAAAACTCTATCACGTATTTGTAGATATATGTAACAATCAACCTGTATGCTTGTATGTTATAATAGTCTACAAATCAAATTTGTAGCAAATATTTCACGTATTTAAAACTAATAAATATTAATAAGTTGGAAAATAATTCTACATGATTGTACATGAAAATCAGCCATAGTTTTATTTGTACATGACTTAGACCAGCAGAAAATATTGTTGTTTATTTATCAGATATCAATAAATTTGTGAATAAAAACACATTTTTTTCTTTTGTTGATATATTTTGAGTGTTTTAAATTTAAGACATTTTTCAAATACTTAGCAAACTAGTGTTTGCTAAACTGAGGGTCGTGAAAATTATATCAATAAATTGATGACAAAAAATGTGCGTATGTACTCGTATTAATACTTCTTTGGCGTGATTGATAACTAAACATTAATGTAGTACATCTAAAAATTACCTCCGTTTCAAGATTAGTTAATTGTATTGTATAAATACGTATTTCGACAGCAAAGTAGTCACCAACAGTTTGAATTAGCTAGTCGTAATTATTATCCAGAAAGATATGTTACTCGTTGCTAATTTGGTGATTGTCTCACACGAGAAATTAAACTTTTTAAATTAGTTTATATTAATTGCCTATAGCTTGGACAAACCAGTGCATCATGACTATTGCAGGAGCTGACACAATAAGGAGGAAGATGAATCGATTACCCACAGTCTCTGTTACACCTTGCTCTTGTTATGGGAAGATTGAAACATATGAGTCAGTTGACGTCAAAACTCTTTTGCTGTTCTTGAACAGTTCCAAATAATTCAAGATGATCATTGATCACAATGAGCCTCATGGCCTAAATGTTCTATGGGATTGAACTCTGGTCTACGTGGTAGACATCTCAAAATCTGAATTTCGATCGTTTTATTTTAAGGTAAGCAGTAAAAAAATGATTCCGGTACATTCAAATAAAACGATCGAAATTCAGATTTAGAGATGTCCACCACGCAACCCAGAGTGAAATCCAATAGAAGTTCTCTGGGATGAAATAGTCCGACGTATCAGAAGAATAATTAACCCTCCTGATAGCTCCCTGGAGCTCATAATAGCTTTAGTGCCAGAATTGGAGGTAATCATCCAAATTGTCGGAGCGAACTTAATTCAAAGTGTGCCTAGAAGGCTTGATGCAGCCATTAGAGCAAGCGGAAGTCATATCCACTGTTAAAAGTTTTATTCCTTCCAAAAACCTCGAATAAAATGCTTTTTCAAATTATAAAATTTATGAAGATTTGTCTTTTTTTTTAAATGAATTTTTTTCCCGTAAATTATTTTTTTTACAATTTTAACCCCGTATCAACAAAAACATATAAAAATTTATAAAAATGTAGTTGATATGAAAAAAATTCCAAAGAAAATAATTTAAATGAAGTTTTCAAACTGTGCCACTTTTTTTACTGTGCAATATTCATATAAATAAATATTTTATTTGAACAATCTTCAGCGGTCACAACCGATCAAAATGAAATTTGGCACCTGATATTGGTATTTGAAAGGCCCGTTAATGAGTAGAATCGGTCAAGGGGAAAGGGGGAGACTTAGAGAAAGAAGAAAGCACAAAATATAGAAAGTCTCTCTTAATATTAGAAAAATCGAAAATTGTATTAGTAGTAAAGTTTAAGAATAAAATGGTAGAATGAAAATGTACAAGTAGAAATGTTTATGTAGTTTGTGACTTCATTATCAATTTGACACATGAATGGGTAACGTCGGTACTGGACAGTATTGCACTCGGAGGTGGAAGTATTGAAACGGTTGGAGTCGAAGCCGGTGTTTAATGCTGAACTTATAATTTGTCGAAATATTTAAAATTAAATTCTTATAATTTATTTTGTATTCAACAAAAAATCCATTAAAATATATTTTACTTTCGCAAATTGTTCGCTATTTAATTCTCCTTATACATTCCCATTAACATTGAAACGAGTTAGATGATCAATTTAATTGAAGAAGCGGATGTTGTTGACATTTTTATCGTTTGTAAGTTGTTTTTGGTCATTATTCATGAAATTGTAATTTTCATAAAGCATAATCGTGTATAAGTTATGAATAATAGTAAACTTGTTCAGATTTATAGTTGTTTGATATAATTTGTAATTATTATTATGATAATAAAAACGTTAAAACGTTTTATCATAATATTATATGATAAAACACACATGCACACTCAAAACTATACACACACAATTTTGTGTTATAATTTTTTTATTTCACATTTCACTAAAACTGAAATAGAAAACATTTATAAGTATATGTATTAAAAATTTTACCACAACTTTCTTTGGGTAAACACACAAATAATCATAATAAATTTTTGTATTCTACTACAAAATATTTAATAGATTTTCAAAACTGATAAAATTCACCTTTGTTTTTTTTATTGTTATTAAATTAAAACAATTTTTTAGTAACCATCTGGTCATAAAATTATTTACGCAAACACTTGTCATAACTTTTTAATTTTGTCTCTTACATTAACTCCAGTTTTGACTCTGTTTGAACCTATTCTAGTCGATTTAGTACCAGGAACAAGCTTACAGAATACACTATTTTGAATTTTTGGTAACACTATTTTGAATTTGTAATGAAAAAGTTGCTGGTTGGAAAATCATAAGGACATCGCAAATTGCAAACTCAATGGAATTATACTAAGCTTGTACTTCGCTTCTTCATAATAAAAAAAATTCTTCGCGTGGTAGCTACGTAGACTAGCAAATTTTGCAGAGAAAGAAATTCTGAAGAATATCAAGTTACCATAAGAATAAAAAAAAAATGCTTGATAGACAAATCATTGTTTAAATTATTTACTAAAACTTTACCTAAAATATATTTTCCCATTTTACTAATATTAGGAGAGATATTCCAAATTTTGTGTTTCCTTCTAAATTCCCCTATTTTCTCGAAATCGCTCTCCATCTAAATCTCCTGACTGAAATGGAAACTGATCTTTATATAACTGGACTGATTATCCAATGTTACTCCATTAGCCAGAATTGAAGCGCCCCTCAACTAGTCAAGGTACCAAATTTTGCTTCAGTGCGCGGTGTTTATGTGTGTTAATGTATGTAAGGCTGTCACATGTACTTCCACTACACACATACAGTTTTTAGTCACGCAATCATATTGAAGAATAATTTAGTTTCTGGCTAGCTTAAGAGGCTAGGCAACGTTTCAATTTTGTACTTTATTTCACCATTAGGCCCTTAAATATACTCCACTTATATTGAGGTTAGTGGGTATGATCAATATTGGTAATTTTGGCATAAGGTGACCTTAAGGTCGCCAACTGATACATTTTTTTCGAGTCTTTTCGAAAAATTGTTAAGAAAAATTATGGACGTATAGTCATTAAGCGAGACACAAATAGTAATTTATAAATATGTACCAAAAATTCATTACATCGATATTAATGGCCGATCTATACGATAATATAGTAGAGTGTTCACATATCACCCATAAATGTTTCAGTAAAACCGAATTCATTATATCTCCTAACTTTTAGCTTGGTACTGTTCATCGTTATGAGACTGTAACGTACGCATTGCCGTGGAAAGTGTAATATTTTATGTTTATACCAAATGAGAAAATAAATCAGAGCATTTAGATTTGCGGAAAAAGTAGCATCCCACATTACTTTACTGGGAGATGCAATAAATCAATCTCATTTTCGGGGCTTCCCACAAAATTCAGGTCGGTTGGCCACCCAAAACACATACTACATTTTAATCTGTACGTAGAGTTGAGAAGTTATCCTCGAGTGCAATATATTTCAAACAGTAATTCACATTCTAAGTGTTTGTATTACTATTTACATATGCCACATTACACCCCACAAAAAAATGTGAAAGGAGCAAATTTTTCGAATCAAATAAATATTCATATCCCAGCAAAAAAATAATGTTCGCCTTCATGAGTAGTAAAATTTTATGTAAATTTATTGCGACAAATGCTCCTTGGTATGTAGGGTAAATCATATTTTACTTGGCAAGGTGGGTCTCACGCTACGATTTAAATTTGTGCTTCATAGCATTTTTGGTTTCTGAGATTCGGAGGCCTATTAACCGTCTCTAATCCAATTCGTGTACACATATAGCGTGACGCACTACCGTGCTATGCGGTAGTACGGTAGGCACCTATGCTTAAACTTTGGCTGGCGCACTACTGTGCTATGTGATATCCACATTGATACTGTGGTAGCTTGATTTAATAATGATTATGATTCCTTAATGAAAATTCGCTAGTCTATGTAGCTCCTACGTGACGATTTTTATACCCGATATATTATATATAACAGGGTAAATTAAGTTAAGTTCCGACTTTGTAACGGTTGAAAATATTGATCGTAGATAAAAAATTTTGGTATAGGTGTGTTCATAAATTGACCTAATTAGTTCATTTCCGCAAATCCGCCCGTCCGACCGTCAACACGATAACTGAAAAACGAAAAAGGATGGCGAGCTGAAATTTTGTATGTGTATTTTTGAGCTAAAAAGTAAGGTCGAGTTTTTGAATTAACAAAATTGGACCATATTTGGGCATAACTGCCCATTTTTTACTGCGAAAACTATAACTAATGGGCAAAACTGCTCATTTTTGAAACCGTAAGAGATAGATACAAAAATTAGAGACAAAAAAAGTTCCTTTTTTAAAAATAAACAACTTTTCTTTGAAATTGTTTTTCCACAAATACAGTATATACCGGGTGTTTAAGCATTCAACTCAGTTAGTTGTTATTCTCACTTGTTTTCATTATAGTCGTTTTGCTTTTGCTAGATTATTAAATCTTCAAATATTTCTATAAAAGTTAGAGAAATACAGAAAATTTGGCCAAGTAACAAATTGTAGAAAATTTATTTTCTACAAATATAATTATGATTAAATTTTGCATTTTAAAAATATTAACAGAGAAATTCAATTATATGTCATTTTCGACATTTAATTGGTAGAAGTAATGGATATTTTAAGAAACATTTGTGAAATCGTTTTGCGTATACAATACATACAATACATTGAATACATACTCTGAAATTCTGGGCTGGTAATTTGGGGTATATAATGTACCTTTTTAATATATTTGTGTATGAATAAAATATAAATGTTATATAAAATATAATTATTTTGATCTTTTACGTTTACCGCTTAACCGTTATAATTAAAGAGGTAAATGTTTGCTAAGAATTTAAATAGAATTGAAAAATAGTTTAGACTTTTAGAGATGTAAATTTGATGGTTTATATTTTAGAATTCTGAATAATTTTCCTAAACTATTACACATCGGAGAACTAATAAATAATTATTTATCTATGATTTAATTATTTTTTCTTCGGGTATAGTGTCGTCGGAATTTGATGACACTGGATACAATAAACATGCCAATGATAAGACTGGGGGGGGCGATAATTTGTTACTAATTTCTCAATGGTTAAATTTTACATAAAGTGGGAATTTTATGTTAGCATACTCAACCTGACTGAGTTTCTTCGAGTTAGCCTACTTTGAATTAAAAAAGTGAAAAGTACTATTCGTGCTAATGAAAATTATTTTTCGCATAATTTCTTTAAAAAAATAAAATAAAAGTAGTGATTTTTGTGAAACGGTAATTTTACAATTTAATAATCGATTTAAAGATTTTGAAAATCTAAATGTAATGAGAGATTTTTTAGTGGCCCCTTTTAATAGAAAATTTAAAATTCCCGCTTTAATAGAAATTTGTTCCAGATTCCAATGATTGTGCGTTATTAAACGAAATGATTACCCTTCCAACAAACTATAGTTTATTAGGAGCCATGAACATGAGCACAAAAAGTATTTGGGAAATTGCAGAAAATCCACCTTCGTTTAATAAATAAATAAAAAACTTAATAGTTGTTTCGCATCTTCTTATCTATGTGAATCGGGATTTTCACATATGAAACATGTAAAATCAAATAAATTATTGGGAAATAATTGGTAGGCACCCTGTACTGAAACATCGTTCTGTCTTACTTCAAAACATACCTCTCTTGCTCACTCTCACTCAGCTTATGGAGTGCACAATTGCTCTGATGAGTGCACAATTGCACCTCTGGTTTATTGACATTATGATAGTAAAAGATATGCTTATACTAACAGTAGCAATAAAGAAAATTTTTCAATAATGCTAATTAGTGAATTTATAGTTTTAGCAGTAAAAAAAACCTTCAACTATCTAAAAAGTCTGATAGGTCAATAATCTTGCTTTATATTATGTTTGTTTATTGATTATTTTATCGTTTAATAAACATATGTTAAAACGGTTTACTTTCTTATAATAAGTTGATATACACGAAGAAAAAGTATTTTATTTATGGAACATTAAACAAATTGTATTCTTAAAATGTGTACTTTGAATCTTCAGACGAAATGGAAGGGCAGGTGTTTGTATTATGGGCGTCAAAAGTCGAGCTATTGTAGCGAAAGGGTGCGTGTGATAAAGAAAATACTGTTGTGACCTTTGATTAATATTCTATTATTAATGTTATTAATAATATTCAATAGATGCCAGTCAATGTGAATATTGAAAACTGTTTTAATTATCAAGAGCGGAAGTAGAGGTCCTACAAAGAGGACAAGAGGTCGTAGTTAGTCGACAGTGGTAATCAGTCAACATAGTTAATCAATTAGTCAAACATCGCTACATGCTCTACAGTCGTATTCAAATATGGTATTAAATAATTTATTAAAATACAATTTAGTATTATATCTTTTGTGAATGTATTATTTCTAGAATAAAAGAATTAATTTGTTTTTAATTAAACATTTTATTAAAACACAACAAATACTTGCGAGAAAATTTAGCGAGCGTAGTATGGAAGACGATCCAGGAACATCTTTTTGAGAAATTCCTCTGAGACTATATCTCCGGCCATAATGCGCATTTGACGTAGTAGTGGGGATAGTTTTTGGTCGCCGAGCTCTAGTTCTGTTAGAGCTTTGTTGACTCGTTTTTGTTCTGAATCGGTGTATTCGTTAACGATCCATTCCTTAAGTCTTTCGTAGCGATCCACAGTGGGAATGTTTTGAAAGAAGTAGCAAATTCGTTCCAGCACGTCGCTCTCTAAGATATTTACAACGTAAGTGTACTTGCTTTGATCCGTCGTTATACCCGCGTTTTCGAAATTGCACTCGATCTGGTGGAACCAGATGCGAATATTTTGTTTCCAGACCGGTGAAATACGTATTACCACTCGGTCCACTTCGGGGTTGCCCATAGCTTGATGATTGGTAATAGCTTGTTGATTAGTCCCCGGTTATTTGTCGGTTATTGTTGATCTGTCCCCAGTTCTTGTTGTTGATTAGGTCCAACTTGTTGAGGTGGAACTTGATTTTCGGTCTCGGGAATAGTGTCGTATATCCAATTTCGTTATTAGTTGATACGTAGCTAATTATCGTTATTCGTTGAGTTGTAGCCGTTAGTCGTTATCCGTTAATTTGTAGTTATTACAATTTTTAACAAACGTTGGGGTCACCCATTTGTAGCGAAAGTGTGCGTGTGATAAAGAAAATACATGAAATGTATATTTTTGTTAATTTTATTTCACTACTTTTGGATAACAATTACAACTTTTAGATTATATTTTTGAACTATATTAACTTTTTGATTTCAATGAATGTGAAATTGTTACTGAACTAATGTTGAATCGTTACTGTGCTGGTGATAATTTGTTACTGTACTAATGTTAAGTTGTAACTGTGTTGTGAGCTGTTGTTGCTCTGCTTTATATATCTGAAACGCATGCGTTCTAAGAAGGTTAAAGAATCGCATCGAATATTCTTTACATTACCAGAACATACCTATAAAGCCAACCCGCTTCCATACGTGCATATATTTAGTACTTCTACATGTATGCATACGTAAGCATATAAAAAGAGAATTGCAATGTTGACACTGGTGAGCCAGATATGTGTATCTGCTGTATGAGTGCGAGTCACTACACTATCATTTCAAAATTTTATAATTGATTTGTGCCTTATTTATTCGTTTTTCGGAAAAATGTTTGGTATAAAAGTTGTCAGTGTAGTTATATTGAACAACTTTTAGTCAAAGTATTTTTTCGAAAACTGAATAAATAAGTCATAAATCAATTATAAAATTTGGATATGATAGCTTGACTTTTGACGCCAAGTGTACAGTGTCGCCTTTACCATATAGGCCCATATGGCATGCACCCATGTGCCTATATGGCATGCGCCCCGGAACGAATGAGGCCCCGAAATACCGAAACCAAAATCCATATATTTCATCTAATTAATTTAATCAATTAAAAAAAAACACATTAGTTTCTTAGTCCAACCCATAGTTAACAAAACAGATACGAAACTGATTTTTATTGCTCGATACGCAAAATACCGAAAGCCTATGCAGAGATTCTTGAGTTCGTTATCTATGAAGGAGAATAGGCAAGAGCATGAACATATAGCAGATATCGAATTTTGAACAGTAACTAAAAGAATTATGAACTTCTGCACAGTTATTAAAACGCAGCAAGAAAGTATACTGGTCTTCAGACAATAATAACAGAACAATGAAACTGTTAATTTTTTTCTATGTGCGCTGCATATTCACTAAGTTTGGTATATGTTCGGATGATTGGATGTGTTTCAGAAGCAATAGCAGACTTCCAAGTCGTCAAAAAAAAATTCAAAATTTCACAGAATATTTAGACAGAAATAAAGTTCTAAAGTATGTCTGAAATCAGATGGTCTTCACGCACTGATATTGCTTACGCTACGCCTAATTGTTCCAATGTCATTATTGTATCTGAGGGCTATTTTACACATGTAACTTTTGAAGTAACTATTCATACGAGTGATTTGGTGTACAAGCGCAGAATTATTTTTTTATAAATCTATGTAGTTATATCACAATAGATCTGGCTTCTATTTTGAAGTAATATTTCATGGAATTCAGTGCGAAATCAACTATTTTGTTATTTGTATTCTTATTCTTGTTATTGGTAAATTTGACATTAGATTGATAAAGAGAGAAATATTAAACAAGCAAGGAATTATTGCTGTCAAAATATATGCGGTTGATATACACTGCACAGCAAAAAAAGCGGTGCACTTTGAAAAATTCATTTAAATTATTTCCTTTGGAATTTTTTTGCCTTTCAATTACATTTTTATAAATTTGGATATGTTTTTGTTGACATGAGAGTAAAATTGTAAAATAAAACCTTCTAATTATGGCCATAATGTATCTGAGAATATATAGACCGTATATATATGGATATATATATATAGACCGTATCATAGATTAGATAGATTGTAGAGGCTGCCTTGGACCGGCAATACTTCGACCATAAGGTCCATTGTGATGCCTTAAGAATGTGAGGATGTGAGTGGAGTGGAAGAAATTTTTGTGTATACACTGGAAATTGGTAGGATATGCGGCTGCAGCCGACTGTGATAGGAACTATGCCGATATTCATCTGAAGTTCGTGAAGGAAACTGAAGGAAATAGGCGGTTACTTCGTTCTTGTCCATACGTCGACTGTTTAGTCAACTAACCGCCCCCTTTTTTTTTTAATAATTGACAAACTACCGATGTTGGGATTCGAACCCATAACCTCCCAGTTTCCAAGTAGGCATACTGCGCAGATATAACGCCTTAGAACGCTCGGCCACTTGGACTGGTAGACCGTATCATAATTACATGCCCCAAAGCTTAGAGAAATAAGCCTTTGATCGATAGCTTCTCAAATCAGAGGTATCAAGTTCGATACTTGGATCAGGCACTTTAAAAAAAATTTATTTTATTTTTATTTAATTGTAACAGATTATGTTTTACGTTGGTATGTGCCAAGATTGTATATTCCGTGAAATATTTTAACCGCTGAAAGAGTTTGAATACAAGAAATATTGTTAAATTTATTTTGATCCTGACGGTAAAATGTTATATGCAGTGTCAAGACAATAAATAAGCGGACCATCAGCCTTCTGTTACATTCTCTGTCGCTTTAAAATTTTTACTTGTTTAGATGTTTTAAAAGTATTGTCAAATACTTTTAATACTGGTATGTATAATTTGACGGCTACCTTGTCCTACAAATTCAGTGGTTCAATTTCCCAGTCCTACGCTCTGAACATGTCAATGTTATGATAATATTTTTATCATTAGTAACTGCTGGACAAAAAAAACTTAATAGATTTATGTTTTTGCAATCCCAATAGAACATGAGTCCAACAAGAATGAAAGGGCCGAAGGCCGCTTAATAAATGCCCATGAATGCATGCAACCGTCGCTTGGCGCGATTGAGCGTATTCACGATAAATACAATATTAGTATTCTTTTATGAACTAAAGGTTGTAGAAATGAGACCTACAATATGTATAAACATTGGGTGTCATTGAACTAAAAAAACATTTTTCTAATTTATAAATGAAAATTTGACTGTACATAAATAGTTTTCGCGATAATTATTATTACTATGCAGAAGCGAAATCTTCGTCAGACTCACCAACTTTGCTATCGATATTACTTTCATTATCTTCTTCATCTTCCTGTAACTATCATTTTCAGCATCGATGTCAGCGTCTGCAATACGTTAATGAAAAGAATACTGACACTATACTGCACTGCAGTAGACTGCTGGCTCACACCCCCGTGAACATCGCAGAGCACTTTTAGCAGTGCCCTCCCAAACCCATCCCACAAATTTGTTGGTCGTTTATTGGATATTTTTGGAACATTTTTAAAATTTTTTTGACCTGATTTCAAAAGTTATTAACGTTTTTCCAAATGCTCTGCTAGGTTCACGCTAATAGAGCATTGTTTGAAAACTTAGCAAAAAAGAGTAATTTTAATAAGAGTGATGTTGACAAGAGTAAACTTGAAAGAAATTTTTACAAGAGTAATTTGAATAAAACTGATAATATGTTAATTTCTTTTGTTTAATTTTTTATTTTATTCTTATTTTTGTTTATTGATTTCGATTTTCTATATATTTCTAATTTTCAAAGAGTAAATTACGACTAGCTAATTTATACTGATGATGACTACTTTGAAGTCGAAATACGTATTTATAATACAAAAACTGATCTAGGTATTGGGGCGAATTTGAAATTTTATTTCGTAAACCTAGAGTTCTCATTAATTATCATTTGATAATCTAATACTAATTTCAAAAGTTATGAATCTTTTAAAATGCTCTGCTAGGTTCACGCTAGCAGAGCATGTTTGAAAATTGACCACACATAGATCCCAAAACGTGTCTTAGGACTTGTAGGACATTGTTGGAACATTTTTAATATTTGTTGGAGCTTATTTCAAAAGTTGTCAAGCTTTTTAAAATGCGGATTAACGCACGCCTACAGAGCCATGTTTTAAAACGGACCAAAAGAGTATCATTAAATGTTCTTTGGGACTTGTTGGATCAATTTTAAAATTTGTGGGGCCGCATTTCAAAGTTATGAAGTTTTTTAAAAGCACTGTTAAGTGCTCTATTAGCATGAACCTAGCAGAGCATATGAAAAGCTTTATAACTTTTGAAATTAGTTCCAACAAATTTTAAAAATGTTCCAACAATGTCCAGCAAGTCCTAAGGGATATTTTAGGATACATTTTTGGTCTGTTTTCAAACATGCTCTATCAGCGTGAACCTAGCAGAGCATTTTAAAAGATTCTTAACTTTTTAAATAAGGTCCAAGAAATTTTCAACTTGTTGGATGGGTTCGGAAGGGGACAGCTAAAGCCGGCGCTACACGATGCGACGAACACCTTCCACCGTTGGACGAATGGTGATTGGACGCATCGTGTGGCCGATGCTCGAACTACGAGTGTCCAACGACATGTCTTCCAGTGTTGGCATTGGAAGACGATCCGGCTGTTGTCGGTAAAAGGCGCCCGCTTCAAAGGATTTTCTCTTCCCGCTCGGTTGTACGTTGGAAGGCATTCGACACATTGCCACACGACCTGCGATTTGTTATTTGTCCTTTTGGCTCTTTGGCGATTTGACTTTAAATTGTATTTGTCCTTTTAGTCCAATCAATACCTTTTTAACCGAATGTTAATGATGCTAAAACTTCTAATCAAAAATATAAACATATGTAATGTAGGAAAAAAAATTCTAACAAAAGTTGCTGTGTGGAGTAACTTGATCCGAAATGGCGAAGTTAACCTCAAAAGTTCGAAAAAACAGTTTTTTGAAAATTAAAAGAAAAACTACAACTCCAATCGAAAAAAAACAAATAAGAAAGTTGTAGGTCATAAAAAGAGCTTTCGATTAAACTTTGTTGAGTTCGAATCAATACATAATTTTTGGACATATCTCGAAAAACCGTCGAAAAATGCCATTTCTTGTTTTTACCATAACTTTTTTCAAATTTGAGTATTTTTATTTGAAATTTACCACAAAGGTAGATCTCAAGAAACAGAATAAGACCGTTATTGTAGGATTGAAAAAATTTTCGTTTTTGAGATATATCGATTTTTCGGAAAAAAGACTTTTTTGAAAATTCGCCATTGTTGCCCAACGGGAGGTCGTAGAAAAACGTTATGGTGCTTATTTTTTTCTGGAAGAGTTGTACTCTCGTGATATTAAAAGTTTGAGACGATTTCATCATTTTTTAGCCACGAAAAATAACTTTGAAAAATTGCTTTTTTTGTAAAAATTGAAAAAAATATGTGTGTCTTTATTACATTATCTCTCAATTTAACTAACAAATTAACTGTTACTGATAAAATTTTTGCTATCGTCAAACAAACAAGTTACTTTCTTACGCACTTTGTTAGTCACTATTATCGAGAATTTTCGCCAGAGAAAAGTTAGGCGTCTCGTCGAAAGGAAGCTACTGACAAAAATTTAGCCTGTTACTAATCATTAAAAAAAACCGTGTGTACTGTGGACTATTATATCTAGTATAAATATTCAAAACTTAGACAGTTGCCTAACTTGCCTACCCGGTAAATCTGCTCCTGCCTATGGCCATAAAATTCTCCTTCGATTACTATTTTAAATTTGAATTTAATCCCACCGGTTTTATAATCATGATAATAATAATTATGGGCGCCATCTTATTTGCTATTTAATTGCATTGATTGTACATATATAGATTCATTTACTACGTTTAGTATCTGATGTATAGAAAAAGAATAATAACATATGCCAAATAGAATTACCATTATTATTCCTGTACTTTATAATTCAGAGGTGGGCATAGACGGCTCTCCGGAGCCACGGAGCTTTCCATAAGCTGCGTGAGAGTAAGTAAGAAAGGTATGTTTTGAAGTACGAGTAAGACGGAACGATGTTTCAATACAAGGTGCCTACCGATTATTACCCAATTATTTATTTGATTTTATATGTTTCATATGTGAAATTCCCGATTCACATAGATAAGAAGATGCGAAACAACTACAAAAACAACAAAGTTTTTTATTTATTTATTTATAATAATTCCGGATATTCAAACGAATTCCCAAACACTTTTTGTGCTCGGGTTCATGGCTCCTAATAAATTATATTTTGTTGGAAGAAAATCATTTCGTTTAATAACGCGCAATCATTCTATTAAAAGGGGCCACTAAAAAATCACTCATTACATTTATATTTTCAAAATCTTTAAATCGATTATTAAATTGTAAAATTACCGTTTCACTAAAATCACTACAGTTGATGTCAAAGAATATTATCAATGTTCTTACATCTTAAATATAAAATAAAGTAAATGCTAGGCAACCATACTATCAATAGATAGATTGATGCAAGTTTACAAAATAATTAAAAAGACACCTCATATGTTACAATCCATCAAGCCGTTTAGGTTGTAGAGCGTGCCAAAGGCATACCTTCATTCTGGGACAGTCGGGTAAAAAATTGACTTGATAGTTTTTGTTAATACGAAAAGTTATGCCTGAACAGTTTTTTTCTAAAATTGACCTATATATCCCAATTTTAGGCAGCGGTGACGCGAAATTTTTAAATAAAAAATAAAAGCCGTTTTGTTAGAGATAACCAACACTAATTCCTCAAATCAAATATTTTTCATCCAAACAAAATTGTTTAAAAAGAAAAAAAATTTTCATAAACCATTTTTCGGAAGTATGAATGTAAGATGATATTTATTGACTTCAATGAACAAAATAATTTAATAATAGCTATGAAATATCCATAATTCATGCCAATTTGACTGAAAATCCTCAGTCCTTTAATTCAATTACCTATATGAATATAGTTTACTAAATTACATATAATATAGTTTACTAAATTATGAAATGTCATACAAAAATCAAATAAAATCATTATTCTAAACAAAAAATTATCTTAGTACTTTTTTTTTTTATAAAATTCATAATTTTAATGAAAAAATAATAAAATTCTTTATATTAATTGTAATGATATTATTATGATTATGATGTTTTATTTTATTTTGTTTGAAATTACATACATTTTAAGTGAAATTAAATGAAAAAAACTTTAGTTTTTGTGTCAAAATGAATGTTTTTTAAATGCATGTATCTTATTCAAAAGGTTTAATCAATACATGTTCTGTAACTGTGTCAGTTCTGTGACTGACTGGCAGCGAATGCGCACCTGAACCTCTGAAAATTAAAACATGCAATTATGAGAATGTAGTTTTTCAAAATTATTATAAAAATATACATACAGACTTACATTTAGATACCAGAATTTCGATTGCATCACAACCATCGACGGTAGATAAATTATCGTGTAACAGACAAGGCAAAAACGTATTTTTTCCATTAAATGAATTCAATGAAAATGTTAAAAATTCATTTGGTGTAATGAAGAATATGGTTTTTCGCATGGTTTAATTTAATTTTTATATGCATTGTACGTGACTTTAGCTACTGACGGTGTTGCGGTATTCGATACACAACAGATTCCGATACACGACACATATAAAATAAAACACAAATATTAGTAAAATTTTACTAAGTCTATGTAAATTTGGACAACACGCATTTAAAAAAAAAATTAAAATAAAACAATAACTCTATGATCTCCAAACCTGAGTGATTTGAACAAAAAACAAAAAATAATTTAATAATTAATAATAATTTAATTTTAATAATTTCTTTTTATTATAATGGAGTCTATTATGTCGTCTTTATACAACAATGTACAACTGTCGTTACTTAAACAATCGCTTCTTAACAACTTTAATTATTTTAATCCGAGAATGGTAATCTTTAAATGACAACGTCAAATTTAAACTGAATTACTGTTATGAATATATATATACCGCACGTGCTGGAAAGCATTGCTAATAGAGAATCAATGTTAAATATTATCACTAGACACAAGATGCTTAATAAAGAAATAAAAATAGTGGGGGTACTTTTTAGTGTGTCTGTTGTGTATGCTTGCTGGACGGTTTTGTACTAAGTATGCATTAAGATGTAATGAGAGTGGGTTAAATGTGCTCATTTCTGTCTTCTTAAGCTTAGCATTACTTCTAATTGAAAATTATTTTTTTAATACCCCTTATTATTTGTATGTGGAACGTTTGAAAATAAATAATAGTATTCTATTAACGGTATAACATAAAACAACAATCCACACAAATTAAAAGAAAAATATCCCCCCCCCCCCAAAAAAAAAGAAAAGATTTCCAACAAAAAAGTGTTAAACCAACGGTTCGACTATTCCTCCATTATTTGCTAAACAATATCCGAGTCGATTGTAGAAATCTATCCGGGTATCACAAGTACTAGAAAACTTGAGGAGAAATATTCGCACAATTGTCAACAATTCTTTGCCTTAAATGCATCAATAAATAAATTGACAGAATCCTGTGCCGAATGTCCCCCAAAGTACCATTTAATAATTTCTACTTTTCCTATTATTGTGTAATAACCTATTGTTGAAATACGGTAATACCATTAAACACACAACCAAATATTTCCCATGTATTCACATACGTAAAGATAAATATTATCAATTATAATGTGCATCACAACACCCCCAATTTTAAATGACATGAAAAAAACACCATACACTACAAACTATAGCCAGATGTATGCATGTATGTGTGTGCATGGTTTTATAGTAAATATTTTATTTATTTATTTAACATTGATTCCCTATGAAAAATGCTTTTGAAAACGGTCTGTATAAATATATATATTTATATATATATATATATATATAGAAGTAGTTTTTTCGTGATGCGTACAACGAAAACCTATTTTATTTATATAGATGACTTAAACATCACGTTTCATCATTTTTTGTAATTTTTGTTTATTAATAATTATTTATAAATGTATAAATATATATATATGTATATATATTATTTTTGGATTTTCAAAAAAGCGGCTAAATCATACATTTGCAATGACAAACCTCTGGTAACCCCATGCAAACAAACGTTAAAAGTTTTTCTTGCTCCACCCGCCGAATGTACGCGCTTTCTGGCCGCATTTTACGCCAGAATGAACGATTTTCATGGCCTTCTCGAGCTGCAGTGCGCTTTTACAGGCTCGAGACTTTCTGGCCGTTACCATAGCAATTGTTTTTATAACATAGCAATTATTCGTAAAATGCGGCCAGAAAGCGCGTACATTCGGCGGGTGGAGCAAGAAAAATAGTATACGACCTACGGCCAAAAAGTTGGATGCCCTGACGTATGTGATATGATTGCCTCGGCTTCGCCTCGGCCATCACATCACATACGCCAGGAAATCCAACTTTCTGGCCTAAGGACGTAATATACTATTCCGAAAAAAATTTTTTGGTAAAAAGCGGCCAAGAAAATGAAAAAATTTAAAAAAAATTCTGACGTATTTTTTGATGATTTTTAAGCCTTTTATAAACTTTTTTCTTAAAATTCTTTATTTTTGAGTAAAAAATTGCAGAAAGTTTAAATTCTGATTTTTTTTTTACCCAATTTTACTAAAAAAGGTTATCTTTTTCGAAAAAATCATAATAGACAAAATATTTCAATTTTTCGACAAGGAACAAGATGCCGTTATGTCTACTCAAAAAACCCAAACACACGAATTTTATTCAACTTCTAAATTTAAAAAAAAATATCTTCAGCCAAAACAATGGCCGCGCCCCACAAAATAATAAAAATGACCAATTTTACCACTCGAATTTCGATTCTAATAAAAAAACCTACAATTTGAGCCCATACACATTGCAAACTCTTTTGACCAGTTCTGGGCAAACTCTTATTTCTTCTTACATGGAATGGCCCCAAATATATGTTCTGCCATGACGAAGTCGCCTGTATCAGCTAGTTATAAAATTCTTGTTCCTGAGCTGCAATCGTGAAAAAGTCTCTTTACAGTGCTAGGATTAGATTGAACACATGACTCTGTTCTTACACAAGTACAATCTCTTTTGCATAGCCTCTATTGGGACATCCAGCCCCAACTAATGGGATTCAGCATCTGCTCATTTCAAAGTTAATTTAAAGAAAAGCCCTACATGAATATTATAAGCCAGGTTGGTTGAATTGGGTGTTCCTTGGGTACTTCACAAAAATTTTGTTGCGACTTTTGTGGAGGGTGTTGTTTTGGTGCACTGGACATTGTATAGAGTGGAAATAAATTCTTTCCCCGCAGTACCTTAAATCTTCTTCCCCACAGCTTTGTTAAAAACATTTGCCATCAAATAAAATGTTGACATCTTTTTTTCACTATTGGTTTCGTAATTAAAATCTGAAATAACTCTAAAAATGCTTATGTTTTAACTGGAAAAGTTTCGTCCATACTATCGCTACCACCATATACATAGATTGTATATATGACTCATTGTCAAAAAACTTTACCTTTTACCTTGCTTTTAATTTATTTGAGAATAATTTTTTTCTGTTGGTGAATGGTATTAAAGTTATTTGCAAAAACTTGGAAAAAAATTCGAAAATTTCAATGTTTCTGTGGTGCCACGTCTAAAGCTCATTAAGAAAAAGGGTCAAATTTCAAATCCCTTCATTTCGATGTAAAACAAAGTGATTAAAACGATTTCTGTGAATTACTCTCTGGCACTATACAGGGTGGCTCAGATTTTAATCCGAAAAATTTAATAGGCGATAGTCTCCCAAAATTAAAAGAAGGAAAATTCATAGGAGCTTGGATGTTTTTAAGCTTCGTCTCCGAGATACAGGTTATTAAAAATAGTAAAAAAACTTTTTTGTTTTCAAATGTCTCAAAAACTACTTGCTGATTTCTATTGCACTTGACACGTTTTTTTAGTAATAAGTAAGTGGCTAAATTTGATGTAATTAGATTTCATTTAATTATTCCAGGCAGTGCTGGGCAGTGCATCCTCAATAGATTTTTTTTTTTAAATTTTTGAACGCCACTGCTTTTTTTTAAGTTTTATATTATTTTTAGATAGAGTAATTAAAAATACAATACTTTTTCTCTTGCATTTTGAACAGATTTCTATTAAAATAATAACTCTTCTTCCATTGGCTCTATTTTGTCTATTTTTTCATTTCCGTTGCGTAATTCAAATCCCTAAATTACTGATGAGTATTAATAAATACTCGAATACAGCGTTTTCATTGGCTGTATCTCGAAAACGAAGATTGAAAACATCAAAGTTCATATGAACTTTTCTTCTTATTTTTGAGAGATCTATCTCCTAGTCAATTTTCCGAATTAAAATGTGAGGAGACTGTATATATAAAAAAATTATTTCGCTATTACTACTTTTTTAACGAACAACTTTTATTTTAAATATTGAACGCCAATTTTGATGTCTAGTATACAACGTAAGCTAGTTTGTTTTTTTGATATGGCATCCTACAATGACATTAAAAATTATTAACGATTTATGTATGTAGATGATATTTACATTTTAAGTGTATCCTTTGAAGACATGTACCAACGTGTACACCCATTTATATTTTGTAAGATTCCGTACAAAATACCATATACTACCGACTTTTCTATTTAAAGTATTTAGACTAGTTCTATGCTAATAATTAATCGTAAAATTCTTCTTGATAAAATGTTAATAATTTTTATACTCGGTATATGTAAATATACTAGGGTATATTAAGTTTAGTCGTCCCGACTTTGTAACGCTTGAAAATATTGATCGCAGGCATAAATGTGGATGCGATAACTCAAAAACGAAAAAGATAGCGAGTTGAAATTTTGTATGTGTGTTCTAGGGCTAAAAAGTAAGGTCAAGTTCGTGAATTGGAAAAATCCGACCATGTTTGGGCAAAATGGGCAACACTGCCCAACTTTGAAACCGTAGAAAAGTCGGTAGGTATATAGTATATGGTATTTTGTACGGAATCTCACAAGAAAATGGGTGTACAAGTTGGTACATGTCTTCAAAGGATATAAGGGCAAAAAATTTTCATTTTTTTTTAAATAAACAACTTTTTTCATAACCTTTTTTTACATAAACTCAGATAGTTGTTATTGTTTTTTTAAATATTTTTTTTACCGAATGGATCACAACTTAATGCAAAATTATTTAGATGGTATGGTCTAAGAGTTGGCTACATAAAAGTGAACTGATCAAACATAGTTGTGATTTTTCTCATAAGTTTCCAATGATATCGTCAAAGCAAGAGCTGCATTTTGCAGAAGTCTCATTGGATGCAGAGAGTGTGGGTGGGAGGGGGGGGGGGTCAATCGTGTTTAGTTTTGAACAAAAAAAACGATCGAACATAGTTCTGAAAATTGGTGTAGTATTACATTTTGAAAATAGTAATTGAAAGAAAATGTTCGCAGAAGTGTAAGTTGACGCCCAACCGCTCTCAGAAGCGGCAAAGTAGTTAACTTTGAGCTGAAATTGAACTCATAAGACATAGTTCTGCAAATTTGTTTACTGCAAATTTACGATACAATTAGACTTTTCATAAATTTGCAGAAGTTAAAACTCAGGCTAAATGACCAAAAATTTAATTTTCGGAGAAAATTTTAATGTATTAAATTATTATGAATTATTTAATATAGATATATTATGTATCATATTAAATACAACAGTGCTCCACTGGTCACTAAAGTAAAGCAACATTGGACACAGTCAGTACTTGGATGGGTGACCGCTTGGGAACACTGCCTGCTGTTGCCAAGTTTTAGTTACGCTCAGCGACGTGGGTGGGTACCGTACTCTATAATTTTTTGGATTAATTGGGGCTGGGCTCGATCCGGATATTAAAATGGCCGGGTAATTGAATAAATCAAGAAAAAAGGCCATTTCTGTAATCTTTTATCGGTTAAAAGTGTTGCTTTTTCGGAAATAATCGACCCTGAAAGAGTATATCATAATGGTCCCTTCTGCAATATCCGCTGGCCCCTTTTTTTCTCCTCAAAGCCATCCGGATAGTTTTAGTTCAACTGTACGTACGCTACAGCTTTACTTTTATAAGTTTTGCTCGAGTAGTGAGACATACAGTAGCTAAAAATATACATAAAACGATTATACTTTTTTGTTATTATTAATAATTAAATTTTTTCGTGAAAGGTAAAATAAACAAACGGAATGTTTGTATTAAAATTATTTCCCATTAGGCAAAATTTTAAAATAATGTCTTGTTACTATTATAAAACCTATTTTGACAAAATGAAAACCCGACTTCTAAAATCAAATATTCTATAACAAAAGATGCACTAAAAAGTAAAAAAATAATTGCATATTCTTGTGCCAATTTTAGTTCACCAAAGCAAAAATTTTTAAATATATATGTACAATTATTGTTATTTTTGGAGGCGGTGTCAGCATAGAGAAATTCACATAACTTTTGGACACCGCTATAACTGATTTTATTTGTCTAAATATGGGTAGACCTACTAAACGACCAACTAATGTAGTGAATTTTTTTATAACACTTTTTTTTTTACCCGTTTTTTTTTTTTTTTTATAATTTTTAGTGCATTTTTTTATAACAGATTTTCAGTTTTTTGTACAAGCATTTTATTTTTTTTTTGTAAAAATTTTTTTTTTGGGTTCGGTTTTTTTTTGTAAAAAATTTTTTTGAAGTCGGTTTTTAAAAAAAATTTCTTATTTTCCCATTATGAATGAGTATACCCTTTCAAAAAAAAAAAAAAATTTCGCAAAAATCGGTTATCACATATAAAATGAGGATTTTCTTCGATTTCCCGGAGATCCCCTCCTCAGAATGCGATTTGGTGACAATGGGACCAATGGGAAACCAAACCCTTTAAAACAAAAAAAAAAAAATTGAAAATCGGTTCATAAATGACGGAGTTCTTAGGTGACATACATAAAAAAAAAAAAAAAGAAATACAGACGAATTGAGAACCATCCTCCTTTTTTGAAGTCGGGTTAAAAAGAGATGTGTATTTGCACAAACAGTATAAAAAGTTGTTTCAATGTTATGAAAAATGCTGTATGTAATGTTCATTTATATTTATAGGTAATGAGGCAAGTTAACCATTCGTTAACCATTTCGAATCTATATTTAAGCCTATCAATACATATGCAAATTTTGAACCTGATATCAAACATTGTGAATACAAATTTACACTGCAATAAACACAAGTTTAAAATGTAACTCACAACACCTTATTTTATGGAGACTTTGTAAAATTTAGAAGGTTACAGAGAATATGTATACACATTTCGCAGCCTATACTGAGGTCAATTTGAGGTACTGAATCACAGAATATCCTTCCATATTACACAGAATATCCTACCATATTACACAGATTATCCTTACATATTATAAAAAGAAGAGCCTCTAAGTCTGCCTGTTTGTCTGATAGTACGCTTAAGATTCGTGAACCATTGTTTCCGTTAAAATGCGGCGACTTATCGCCATTTAGGCTACTTTTGAAAATGGTCGGCGGCTAAAATTTAAGCGAAACCGGCTGCTCACCGATTGGAGAAATTTAAATTGAAGTAACAAAACAAATTTTTTTTAAATTTGATTAAAAAAAATTTAATTACTTTATAAAAAACATCAATAGGAATAAGATAATTTTTTTAATAATAAAATAATATTTACCGTCACGCACGCGCGTATTTTAGGTTTATTAGAATAACGTGATTCTCTTCTCACTCATACTCGTTATTATTCATCGATATTGTATACATAATACATTATGTATTCGACAAAATAAGACTTTATTTACTAGATTTTCTATAATTGTTAAAAAATATGAGTAAAAAGCATATTCGCACGGGCAAGCTGTTGTACTCCACTCATAAAAAAATACGACTTCAACGTCAGCTACTCGTAAAAAAAAATCTAGATACCCTGGTTGAATTCTCTGATCACATTTTAAAGTATTAGTTCAGACTACTTAAAACGAAGATCTTCTGATATCTTTAAAGGATTGTCCCAAAGTGGTTTTCGGGGTTGAGGGTAAATCCTTCTTACGATCCCACAAGATCCGATCGAAGTTAAAATTATTTTCATTATTTGAGCAAAACACTAACTACCCTACACTATATATTTCATTACGTTAAATCATAAATACGGGAGTAGCAGTATATAGTGTCACGGTATCTTTGCTCTCTTTTAGCCTTCAAAAGGAGCGCTGTAGAACCTAAAACAGATTCCGATACTCAACACACAAAAAATACAAAATATTTGTAAAAGTTTACTAAATATATGTCAATTGGACAACACTCTTTTTAACTGACTTTACTTAAACAATAGTATTTTTTAAATTGAACAATGTCAAATTTAAACTGAATAACTATTCACTTAGAACTGACTTAATCAACAATACTGATTTTTAAACTTTGATATTATTCCAACAAATGGTAATTTTAAACTGATGATTTTAAACATATTTTTTATTTGTTTTTTTAAACATATTTTTTATAGACTGTTCTAAAACATTCAATTGCGCTTCAGCCATGGTCGCATTCAAAGCGGTCAGCAATTGATAAAATTTATTAAAAGTTATAATCGATTGATCCGGGTGCGAACCAATACAATACAATACTCCGTCTGTCTGATGCTTCAACTCACTGACCCACCGGCCGTGTGTAATATAAATCAAATATTTACCGGTTTCAATTAACAAAAATAATTATTTACAACTGTTTACTCAAGCAAGCTTACTTGTGTGTTCTTAGTTATCGGTTTTTGAACAAAAATCTTACTTGTTTTTACAAAAATTATTAAACAAAATTTAATCCATGTTTTCAAAACAATTTGTAAATAAATTATATCTGATTATATAATTTTTCCCATAAAATAAATTATTTAATTTTTGATTTAAAAAAAAAAAAAACTTTTATTTTAAAATTAAAATAAAATAAATCAATACTTAATATTACTATTTTCTTTTTCTAATTTTAATAAAAAAAAACTTCTTTCTAAAATATTTTCTCTTAAATATTTTTCTTTTATACTTAGAGTTTTCTAGAAATATGTGTTGGGTCAAGAAAAATTACTCTTAATAACTTTCAATACAACATATAATGTATTACAAATTGTACGTGGACTTGAATTTAAATTATAATTATAGTTAAATTATTTTTATTGTCTCCAATTTACAAGCCTTTATCCAACTATATTTTCTGTTTGACGGGGAAACATTTAAAAACCAAAATTTTGACTAGTTCTAATTGCTCTAGAACTTTGAAATTTACACACGTGTATAAGTTCCGTTGCAATGCAATATAGTTATATCTAATATCGTTCCAAGTCTAATATGGCGGATTACATTTTTCTTTAAAACCCCAAGAAACAATATATATATATATATATATATATATATATATATATATATATATATATATATATATATGGTGGCATTTGAATGTGCAATTTGATTAAAAATTCTTCATTTTTTAAACAGGTATATTTTATATCCGGCATATAATATATACCTGGGTATATTAACTTTGGTCCCCACTTGGTAACGGTTGAAAATATTGATCGCAGAAAAAAAATTGTTTTAGGTGTTGATAAAATGACCTACTTAGTCCATTTCCGCAATGTTGTCCGTCCGTAAACACGATAACTCAAAAACGAAAAGAGAGCGAATTTGTACGTGTGTTCTAGAGCTAAAAAGTAAGGTCAAGTTTGTAAGAGCTAGAGCAAATATGTAAAGATAAAAATAGTCCTTTTTTAAAATAAACAACTTTTGTTATAAAAATTTTTACATTAATTCAGTATATACCGGGTATTTACGCAATTAACTCCGTTAGTTGTTATTTTCCTTATTTCTAATGATTTAAATTACTATCAAATCTATCAATCATGTACATTATTATATTAGTGTAAATAATAAATCCATTAAATTAGACCAGTTATCTAGGAGTATATAGTATGTTGTATACGTAAATCTGTTGTTGGTATGACCATTGATATCTTTTAAGGTGTAGAATTAACTCACCAAAGTTCGGAGCCGAGATGTCGAGATTACACGTAGGTAAGAATGTCCACGGTCTTCGAGCTCCAACAAATACGTTATACACTTAACTAAATACACTCACTTTATATTAACTATGCGAGGAGTTTCCTAAGGAAACGTATGACCAAAGGTCCATACACAACATCCTTCCTCCCTAATACTCTTGGGAGAAACGCGGCGCACGGCGAATATTTTCACGTGGCCGGAGTAACATTGGAGTCGGCGCGTCATCGGAATATTCTGAAGTCGAAGTAGAAGATTCATCGGAACTTCGTAGCGGAGTGGAAGTAGCAGACGGGGATGAAGGCGAAGATCCTAAATCGTTTTCTCGAGCGTTATCGTCGTAAAATTTCTGATTTAGTAGATGTAATTTTGGTTTAAGTTGATTTACGTGCTTGCGATATTTTTGTCCATTGACTCAACCGTCCACACTTTACCAGTACCATGATGCTCGACGACCACCCCCTCCTTCCACGAAAAGGAAGTTGCGCTCTGGTGCATTTTTACGAGAACAGGCATACCTAACTCAATTTTTGAATCTTGTTTGCCTCTGTTGTAGTTTCGATTTTTTCTCTCTTCGTACGTTTTCTGTTTCGTATAACTGTTCTGATACCCCAAATAATACAACCATTGTGTGTAGACAGTTAATTTTTTAACCGAAAATATTGCGAAAATTCTGGTAAATCTCGAATTGCCGGATTGATTTCATTCCAACCGGTAAGAATCGCATTTTTAACGACTTGAAGAAGCTTATCCTGCGAAGTAGCTTTTGCTATTTCGAAAGCAGTAATAGGCATTTTGTTTTGAGCTTCGTCCTGAATTTCAAAGATAACTTCGTGCATCGTAACACCTGATTTATCAAATTCTCTATCTTCACCTGCAGGTAAACGTGAAAGTACGTCCGCGTTACCAAATTTGTTAGATGACACGTATTCGATTTCGTATGAATATACCATAAGCAATAACGCCCAACGCTGAAGACAGTTAGCAGTCGTTATCGGTATACCCTTTTTTGATCCGAAAATTGATAAAAGCGGTTTATGGTCGGTTTGAAGAATGTAGGATCGTCCCCACCAGTAACGATGAAATTTACGCGTCCCGAATACAATGCTGAGAGCTTCACGTTCAATTTGCGAATAACGAGTCTCGCAGTTAGTAAGCGGTTTTGAAGCAAACGCTATGGGACGTACACTACCATCTGGATAGCGATGAATAATGACGGCACCAACTCCGACAGAACTTGCATCCGTAGCAAGATACAAGGGAATCGACGGATTGAAATGCGTTAAGTACTTATCAAAAATAAGCATACTTTTGACTTGAAGGCATTTTCGCAATTTTTATCCCAGTGCCACTTAACACCTTTGCGTCGAAGTGCATTTAACGGATAAACCATTTCAGCTTAATTTGAGAGAAATCTGTTGTAATAATTAACCGCACCGAGAAATGATTCTAACTCTTTAATATTCATCGGAGCAGGCATATTTACAATCGCTTTTACTTTATCTTTGCATTTGTGGATGCCTAAATGATTGATTTCAAATCCGAGAAATCTGACTTGATTATCCAAAAAAGTTGCTTTTCGCGTTTTAGACGAAAACCACAATCACGAATTCTGTCGAAAACCGAACATAAATTACGTAAACGATCTTCATCATTTTCGCCAGAAACTATAATGTCATCCTGATACCAAGCGACCATGCACAAACCAGCAAGCATTTGGTCGGCGATTTTTTCGAAAATTTGAGGTGCGGAACATACCCCAAATGGTAAACGCTTTACTCGCATTAAGCCGAGATGAGTAGATTTGAACTTTCTTCATCTAAAACTAAATGATGAAATGCCTGCGAAAAATCCAGCGTACTGAATTTCTGTCCACCTTGTAATTTGGCGAACACTTCCTCTGCAGTAGGTAAAGGATGCTGCTGCATATTCAATGATTTGTTCAAGCCTGTACTATAATCTCCGCAAATTCGTATGGAATTATTTGGCTTGCGAACGCAAACTATCGGCGCAGCCCATTTGGAGTAATCAACGGGTTCTAAAATCCCTTTGTCAATCATACTACGAATTTCTGCTTCTACTTGTTCTTTCATGGCGAAAGGAAGAGGTCTTGCTCGATGAAAGACTGGTGTAGCATTTGACTTTATATAGAGACGAGCTTGTATTTTGCAATAACCTAGTTCATCACGAAATAAATCTTGGTAGCGCTGAAGGACATCGGTTATAGTCGAAGGATACGATCTAAATTCTTTAACTTGAATGCGATCGTCAAATTTTACTTTTTTCTGTGAAGGAAAACGGAGAAAACTGCGTTTTTACGTGAAAACTGACGAAGCTGATATGAGTCGAGATGAAGCTTTTCTACCCAATCACGACCGAGAAGATTATTCGAAGAATCAGAAGTAGTGAAATAAATCTTTAGCGAAGTCTCAGTATTATTAAATTGGACATTAGCGAAGCAATAACCCAATATTTCGATTGAATGACCTGAATAACTAGATAATGTTGTTTTAGGTTTTTGAAGCTTAGGTTGACCTAAACGTTGATATACTCTCTGACTGCAAATCATAACTGCGCTTCCAGTATCAAGCTCTAACTGCACTAACTTATCGTTAATTTTTGCCGGAATGACGTACGGAGAAACTTGATTGACCTTGACCACTTTCATAACATCAAAGGTTTCATTTCTAAAGAAAGAAGATTCTCTAATCGAATTTGAAAAACTACGATTAGACGAAGAACGTTCGTGGCGACTTTTCGATGAATGGAACCGCGACGAATCATCCCGATTTCCTCCCCCGCGGGAGCGACACGCGCGCGCGATGTGTCCAGCCACGGAGCATTTATGGCAAACCGCATCTCTAAATTTACATGTTGATCTACTATGAAAACCATTACAGCTATGACACGGATGTTTATCAAAATTTTTTGATGATGAAGACGGATTTTTATTTTGTTGAAATTGTTTTTTATTTTGAAAAGTTTTTTGTATAATTGTTTCTGAAGAACTTGGCGTTTCTAAATTATTTGATAAAACTCCGGCGATCAACTTGGCTTGCAGAACTACTGCATCAAAATCTCTCCAATTTTGCTGTAAAAGTTGCTGTCTGATTGTAGTATTTGAAATACCTATTATGAATGCCGTTATTAAAGCGTCTTGTAAAAAATTATCTGGAAAATCGCAAGTTGCACTTAAATCTTTTAATCTATTTGCAAAATTTTGAATTGAAACATTTTCTTGTTGTTTAGCAGTAAAAAATATATATCTTTCCATGCACGTAAATAAAACTTTCTTATAATTCGATTTCAACTTTTCTATTAACTCTTTGTTGGTAAACTCTGTAGGATCTTTCGGCCTGCTTTGCGAAATTAAAATTTCTAGTGGTTTTGGAGATAATGAATCAATTAAATACATTTTCTTAATTTTTTCATCTTGAATTGAATTAAGTGCAAAAAAGTTGTTTAATTTTATTAAATACGTATCAAAATTTATTTGATTAGGATCGAACTCTATGCATTTTGAATATCTACTATTTTTTGAATTGTCTTCTTTATCATCTGCCTTTGGCATTTTGATTTTAATACAAAATCATGAATTTAAAAAATGTTCAATATAAAATGATGAGTTTAAAAAAACAAACTTGTTTTTGTAAAAAATTTTTTAGCAGCTATTAATTTTTTCAGTAAACAATTGATATGCATGCCATATCTCGTATATTATAAACGTAGTATTTTGTTAATTTTTTTTTGAAAAAAAAAGAATAATTGTAGAAAATTCCTCGTCCCCAATCTGTTGTATACGTAAATCTGTTGTTGGTATGACCATTGACATCTTTTAAGGAGTTGAATTAACTCACCAAAGTTCGTAGCCGAGATGTCGAGATTACACGTAGGTAAGAATGTCCACGGTCTTCGAGCTCCAACAAATACGTTATACACTTAACTAAATACACTCACTTTATATTAACTATGCGTCTATATCGCGTATCGATACTCTTAGATATTTTAGGAATTCACTTTCTAGGAAGTTTATATATTATATTTCACAATGGCTCTTTACTAAAGCGCAACACAGTTTAGAATGAATTGAACCATGTTTATCTTATTAGGAAGCAGGCCGAATGATATAACTTCTTGTTATTGTATATCTAAGTAATTTTTAAACTATAAAACAGCAGGCAACTTGTAATACCTATTTTAACAAGGAGTTGCCTAAGGAAACGTATGACCAAAAGTCCATACACAACATAGTATATACATGAAGAATATATATATATACACTCCCGTTCATAAAAATTGAACCAATTGAAACATTGTGTTACTATATGCAATATTATATAGTAATATATACGCTTGGAATGTGACTTACTGGCTCAATTTTTATGAGCGGGAGTGTAAATGGAGAATAAAATTTAATTACGACTTCATTTTTATTCATTCATTTTTATAAACAATTTTTATAGGGCAGTAAAGCTTATTTAACTTCATTACGTTCAGTTACTTTTATTATATTACGTAAATAGTTAGAGCAGCGAAAGCCACATGGTATTTTATACATGGTATGTGTAAAATCTGTACAAGGGTGATATAACTTTAGTCCCGACTTTGTAACTTCAAATTTTGTATTTGTGCTCTAGCGCTAAAAAGTGATTTACGTTCGTGAAAGAGAAAAATCGGTTCGTATATCCCTTCGCTAGCGGAGGGGATATTTCTCTTTGAAACCATAGAAGATAGGAGAAATAACTAAATATTTGAAGGACATTTCTATTATAGGGTTGGTGGGTAGGATTTGCCTGGTTATGAATGTATTTCTGTGAATTATCATAGAGTAGCTGAGAAAGGTAGATACCCGGGTGGATTGGCGATCTTCTATCGGGTAGAGCTCAAAAACGCTCAAAGTGTGATCGAGATTGGAATGAAAGAGATTTTATGGCTGTTGGTTAGGTATGAAAATGTGCACATTTTGGTGGGTTTGATTTACTTCCAGCCTGAGTATTCTAAATATATAAATAATTCTTTCTTTGATTCACTCGATTTGAAATTCATAGCCCTATGCAAAAATTTCTTAATGTAGAATTAATGATTTGAGGTGACCTAAATGCTAGAATAGGTGATAAACAGGACAGTAATTACGATGAACAAGATCTGAGTGTGAAGTTTAACTTAGGATGAGAAGTTTCTAAACCACGGCAGAGTAAGAATAAAGTTGTAAATAAATATGGAAAAAAATATTTAAATTTTATACGTGAAAATGATCTCTTTATTTTGAATGGGAACGCAAGTGACGATAGTATGGGTGAAAGGACATATGTAGCTAAGAATGGAAGAAGTACTTGTGGGTTAGTGGCATAAATATGAGAGTCGGGGATATTTTTGAATCTTCTCACTTTCCCTTAGAAGTAAATTTATTGAAGCAAAATAATATTGATAATTTATTAAAACAAAATAATTATTGATTAACAGTGCACAATATTCCAATTAATTATATATAAATTGTGTATTAAAAAATTAAATTATTGAAAAATTAAAAAGTACAGAGACAAATTTTCTATTTAATTGCAGAGGAGAGCAGTGGTAAAAAAAACTTAAGGAAACTCAGATGATTCAAAAACGAGGAAAGAAAGCATTCAAACATATTTGAAGAGTAAAAATAAATACAAAAAGTTGACAGAGGGGAAAAAATGTGAATATGAAAAGCAATATATGAATCGTGTAAATGATGCTCTTAATAAAAACGATATTAAGTTACTATTGCAAATTTTAAAATCTAGGAGAAAAAGACAAAGTGAAAATGATTGTATAAATGAGAATGATTGGATAGAATATTATCAGAAATTGTACGGTGACAGAAACCGTATCATTGAGAGTGTAATAAAAAAAAACTTTTGATGAAGCTGATATAGAGTATGTGGTTACCTTATCTAAAAGTAATAAAGCTGGCGGTATTTATGGCATCCTAAACGAAGTAATTAAAGTAGCATTAACCCATTGTCCAATTTTTGGTATATTACTTAGTAAATTATTCAATGGCATGGTTCAGCTAAAAAAATGTCCCAAAATTTGAACCAACGATGTTATTATAAATTTATACAAAGGACAGGCTAACATGATAGATCCCAGCAATTATCGAGGTTTAATATTGATGCCACCAATAAGTAAATTATACACCAGGCTTTTGACAATTATACACCAGACTTTTCAGCAGTGGTCAAAGGAAAATGATTTGATAAGTGAATATCAAGCAGGGTTTCGTGAGGGCTATGAAACAATGGACAATATTTTAGTTCTTAAAACTATTATAGACAAAAATTTTGCTAAAAAAAAGAAATATAATATAGTATTGCTTTGTTGATTTTGAGAAGGCTTCTGATAGAGTTAACAGAGATCTTTTGTGGGAAAAATTGACAAAAGTTGATATGCCAGTTTATATGAGTATGGAAAATGGCGAGGTTTCTAAAGACTTTCGAACCTATCAAGGGTTACGTCAGGGTTGTCATTTGTCGGCTCTATTATTCTCTTTATATATAAATGATTTGGGTGAATGAATGGACGAAATTAGTACGCTATCACCTTGTTTTAAAGGAAAAGAAATTAAAATAACATTATATGCAGATGACGTGGTGATAATATTTAGTGCAATTGACAGTATTAGAGGAGCTCTGATAGGATTGCAGAAATTTTATGATAGGTGGAAACTGGAAGTGAATGTGAACAAAACAAAAATGAAGGTGGTTAGTAGTGGGTGTATGTTGTCTGAAAGAGAAGTATGGATGCATAAGATAATGTTATTGAAAATGTAAAAAAAATTCAATATTTGGGAGTTATTTTAAGCCATAACGGAAAATGGAATGCACTTGTAGAGAGTATGGAAGCAAAAGAAAAAAGAATATTAAGAAGTGTGCGAAAATATATATACCAACACACCAACTTCCCAATTAAAGTTACTCTTGATATGTTCAAAGTTTTGGTACTGCCAGTTCTCACCTAGGGCTGTGAGAATTGGTAACTAAACAATTATTCTTAGGAGGGTCTCCGAAATCTAAATGCTTTAGGTCATAACTTTTATATAGAGTTGCTGGACGTCTCTAAATCCACATTCAATTGGGCTGTAAATTTGGAAATGGGAGTGAAACCCACTGAATTTTCCTGCCTGCACCAACTTCCCAATTAAACTTACTCTTGATATGTTCAAAGTTTTGGTACTGCCAGTTCTCACCTAGGGCTGTGAGAATTGGTAACTAAACAATTATTCTTAGGAGGGTCTCCGAAATCTAAATGCTTTAGGTCATAACTTTTATATAGAGTTGCTGGACGTCTCTAAATCCACATCCAATTGGGCTGTAAATTTGGAAATGGGAGTGAAACCCACTGAATTTTCCTGCCTGCAAAATGCAATATACTTCCATTACAGAATAAAGAATAGCAATAAAAACTTACAAAAGTTATGTTTGGGTTAGAGTTGGAACGAGCGATTTGCTGAGAAACTGAACGAAAATAATTTGACTGACTTAAATGACAGTTGCAGCAAACATTTTGTTAAAAAAAGTTACAGGCGCATTCATTGCTTTTATCAATAAATGACGTCAGATCAAGGAATAGCCTGAGTTTGTTCAGTAGATTGCATCATTATCAACACGGTGTGAAATATTTAAGTATGGCTGATAATGAAAGGCATATTATTGCGAAATTTCGTATGTTCGGTTTTCAATGGGAATCCAGGGTAATTGATAATGAAAGAATGTGTGTACTTTGTAATGCAGTGTTGAACATTTGATTGAAGATTGTCGGGGAACAGAAGGGCAATACGGAAGCAAATTGAAACAACACGGCATATATAAAGCCGAAGGTATGCTAAACATTTCTGACCCATTGGTTTTAAAAGATGTGGTTTTATATTTCAAATTTATATTGGAAAAGCGGGAAAACTATTTGTAAAGCGTGCCTATGTACCCACGACCAAATAATGTATATATCACTTGCAATAATTACAGATTAATGTTTTGGAATATGGATTTTTTATTATATGTATTTTCTGTAATTTTTGTTTTATTTCAAGATGTTTTTTTAATTTTTATTTAATGTATTTGCTATTTATTATTATTATTATTTTTTTACAGTATTGTTTGTGTATTGTTACCATTAAAGAATATGAATTTTGTGTCTTTTTTTTTGTGAATGTTTTTGCTTATGTTATATCTAATAAATAAATAAATAAAAGATATAAAATTTCAAATTCGTCCCCTTTACCTAGATCAGTTTTTTGTATTATAAATACGTATTTCGACTACAATGTAGTCATCATCAGTATAAATTAGCTAGTCGTACTTTACTCTTTGACAATTAGAGATAGATATAAAGTCGAGATCAACAGACAAAAATAAAAATAAATAGAAAATTAACTAGATTAAAATATACTAGATTTAAAATATAATAAATTTTAAATTATATTGAAATTGCTCTTGTTAAAATTTCCTTCATTCACATTTGTTCCTGTTAATTTTAAAAATCGGGAATCTATAGCATAGAGTGTCCTTCGTGTTCACAAACATACATTGGCCAAAGCCGTAGACAAATAGGAACCCGATTCAAAGAACATATGGCTCATACGAAATACGGCAGATTAGAAAAATCCTGTGTAGCTGCACACATTACAGAGAATGACCATAAAATCGACAAATCTAATTTAAAACTTGTTAAGGCTGTTCAAAATCCCTCAGAGCTGGATGCATACGAAAGCATATACATTCAGAAATTCAAAAGAAATATTATGAATCTAGACAATGGACCGGTACCAAATTCAGATTTAATCAAAATCTTATGGTAAAATCAAGTGCCAATATATCCATCTCTCTTTCTAAAGATGTGGAAATACAAAAACGTGTTCACTGCGCAAGGCATAACTCAGCACCAATCAGGTGCGGTCTTAGAATAGCATCTAAAGTCGGCCGAACAAATATAAGTAGCGTAAAACCAAAATAGTTTGTGAAACTGTCACCAAATTAGTAACAAGTAACATATCCTGCGACAATATAAGAGTAATTTTAATAAGAGTAAAATTAACAGGAACAAATGTGAATGAAGGAAATTTTAACAAGAGAAATTTCAATATAATTTAAAATTTATTATATTTTAAATCTAGTATATTTTAATCTAGTTAATTTTCTATTTATTTTTATTTTTGTCTGTTGATCTCGACTTTATATCTATCTCTAATTGTCAAAGAGTAAAGTACGACTAGCTAATTTATACTGATGATGACTACATTGTAGTCGAAATACGTATTTATAATACAAAAAACTGATCTGGGTAAAGGGGATGAATTTGAAATTTTATTTCAAAAACCTATAGTTCTCACTAATTATCATTCGATAATATAATGTTTAAATAAAATATAGGAAAAGTGTATAAAATTGCTACTTACTTTCGTCAAAGTATAAAGCGTAATTTTTGACGGGATTATATTAAAAATCACGTCATTCATTGCCAGACACTTTGTATAGTGGAAATCCCCCGCCGGACACCCTTAAAGTTTAAAATTATGTAATTCTAGTTTCGTTATAGTATAAAAGCTGAATTTTATATATGTTTTTTTTACTTAGGTAAATATTAAAAGATGTTTCCTAAATAGCCAGACCGTTTTGTCAGTTCTAACATCTTGCCAGACAAAGATGAAGATCAGACGTAGGTCCGATCGAATTATATGCCCGAATTTTAAACGATCGAATTGTAAACTATCAGTTATGAATCATTCAAAAACATGAATACTCCAAGTAACCTTTATTATGGATGATACATTGTATTCAGTTAGATAAAAACGTCACAATTGTTCAAATATTCTATACTCATTGCTACAGTTCATCCTTATCGATAACATATTAGTACTTCGATCATAATTACAAACAAATAAGCAGATATAACTAGTATATAAACTCAATGTAAAACATCCTTAAACCAAGAATTGATTAAGGAGTTTTGACATACACTTCGCTCTGTTAATTTTATTCTAGTGTTAATATTTCTTATATATTTAATTATTGTAAAATCAAGTTTATCGATTTATAGTTTAAATCGTATTTTTGTTAAATAAAAGTGTATTGCTAAATCTTTTGAGATTTAAATGGCGCAGCCGGTTTCTAAGCAAGTTGGTTATAGAAATATCTATCAAACGAATAGGTTCAATCAAAAGGACTGGTTTATTTAAAGTCACATTTTGACAAGAAATCCATTTACGACGGTTTATCGAAAACTCAAGATACTGCTCAAGTTATCTGTACCTGGAAATCCTGATTCAACGATGTAGATGTTCTTCATAATTCAAATTTAAGTGGCATATTCTTTATTTGATTGTGAATTTCATCCTCCAATGCAAAAATATCTACCTCAACTCCTATAACAATAATCATCTCTACCTCAAATCGGAGAACATGATTACGTCAGCGAACAAAATCGCTTAACAAGTCCATACGGCACGAAGAAAGAATCTATAAAAAATATGCTTTCAAAAAATAATATTTTTTATTTGGTACAAACAAGTACCCTTCGAGAATAGTCCAGAACCCTTTATACAGAGAGGAATTAACCATATTCAAGTCAGTTTGAAATAAAGTATTGTTCGATTATCCTCAGTTTAAAATTTACATTGTATCAATTATGATCAATTTAAAGTAAACTATTGTTGGATAAAAATCATCAATTTAAAAATTGGCATTGTTCGCTTAATATCAAAGTTATAAATTAAACATTGTTGGATTAAAAATCAGTTTAAAAGTCAATTTTGTTCATGTAAATCAGTTGTGCATTGTTGTATAAGAACGATACAGCAAAATTTTTTAAATATACGAACGCCACCCCTTAAAAGTAAAATATGCACAAACAGAAGAAGCAACTAAAATATTTGAATTATTACATATAGACCAGTAAAAAAGAAGAAAAGTAAGCACTTTTTTGGTTCTTACCTGAAAATTTGATAAATGGGTAATTTGACGACGCTCGAATGGGAAAAGGGTTAAGAACCTGTTTATATCCGCTTTTCTCTGAATCTAGAAAAAATGTTTCAAACAAAAGTTTTAGAAAATTAAAAAATACATAAAAAAGGTTCCTGGGTCCATCTTTGTATTTGCAAAAATAAGCAAAAAATTTTATCAAGAAGATTGTAAAGCGTATTTGTACGAGTGGGGGTAATCTCCGCCTAGACCGCGGTGTCTATTACATGAGTAGTTGAGTAGTATGTAGTACAACATTCTTCACTGTACACAAACGAACATTAAATTGAACACGTCATATTCTTTTCAAGATGAAATTAAACATTTAAATGTTGTTCATATGTATTTTATAAAATTTTAAATTACATATTTTTAGGTCTCATAAAAATGTATTTTTACATAATTTTAAAAATTTCAGGATAATAATTGAATGGGTCGCAATATAATTGGAGTTTTAATTGGATAAATTAAAATTATACCATGTCTACGTGCTATTTTAAAATACAATTGAAAAACCAAAAATGTAATTATTCAATTAATTGAAATAAATTTTTAATCGAACGAAATCTGTGTTATGTCCACACACAATATTCCTTGTCAATTTTTATTACCTACATAATTGAAATATTTGAATTTTATTTACTTACTTATTATTTATTTACTTACATAGCTTCAAAATCATATGCTATTTCTACATCGTGTTCTTCCTGATGGTCGTCATTTTCCTCGTGATTGAAATCCTCAGGGTTCAATTCTGCGGCAATATCGAGCTGTGCTGAATCCTCGACTGTGTTGCTTGAAGAGTTGAAGCACGATGGTCCTCCACAGTTTTTGCACAGTAGAGTACACAGGAGCCCAGTTTTTCGGCAGCTGCACCGTAAAGTCGTACAATCTCCTGTGCACGCACATTGTACCTGAAACATAGACATGAAGAGAAAATGATTAAGATTTTGTGTGTGCGGATACACTTTAGAAATTCGTGAATTTTTTGACAAATCACTGAGTCGTGTAAATTTTTTAAAATTTCAAAATGTCGTACTAATTTTTGTTTTCTTCTTCGAATCAAGTAAAATAAAGGTAACATTGGTGTTCTATTTACAAGAGGAACGCTTGACGATTCTCATTTTACTAAATTATGTGATTTTTATTTTTAAGCAATAACTCATCAATTCGACTTGTTTTACCATTAAAGCTCCAATCCCAAGTTGTTGCCCAACTACAATTGCACCTGATAGAACGTGCGTTTTACGTGTTCTCGCAAGACGGGTTGGGTCGGAGGCAAAGCCGCCAATCGAATTTCCACGTTGGTGTGCACGGCCAGTGATGCAAATTTTTCGTATCGAGCGTCACTGAGAGACTGATTCAAATTTTTTAAGCTGTATAAATGCGCGATGATTTGTTCTGCACATTCACACAGACTCTCCATTGTACTCTCAGCGCTGTAAAACGTTTTTACAGCGGTATGGAGATTGGTATTCTTTTGCAGAACGGAGATAACGCTCTTCTTTCCTTTGCTGTACATGGCTCTCGTCGTGTCACAGCCAGCGAATGCGTGGGCACATAAAATATACGGCTTCAGATGTGTGTGGTCTTCTGTATAATACAAGGTTTTTTTTTTGCCACCTGGCGTGATCTTGTAAAAATACAGAGGACTGGAGTCTGATAAACCGATCAATAAAACCAGCAAGTCGGTATCATTGCCGATAACTGCCACTTTGCGGCCTTGTACTTTTTTGTCCGTACTTTTCTGTAGCTCAATCGTTGTCGTCGCTATAAGCGCGTCCGCATCTTCTTGTTCAAGTTTCACGTTGAGACCGTGTGTACGTAAATATTCGGACAGCATTTGCACCAGTTTCATTTTATTCTTCACATTCGACAAAAATCTTTTTTGGCTCAAACTGACGAGTGTGCTCTCGTTGAACTCGATATCCGGCGCCATATTTCGTTGACGTCGGCGGTACCTCTCGTACGATTTTATTCCAATATACTTGTCGGTGTATCCATCGAAGACGACGGAAGAAGTTTCTCCGTATTTGCTGATAATGTGCAAGTGGTATAACTCACAAATTACTTGAAACGATGTTCCATGCGGCCAGCAGACGTTGTGCAGGAGAAATCCACCATCAATGACAAAGGTCATGTTGCGGATCGAATTTTCGGTTTGTACGACGTACGACTTGAATATTTTGTACAGTTCGGACTTCAGTGTCTTCTCTGAAAGTTCGAACTCGAATGCTTTTCGTGTTTGTACCTCGTCACCATGAAACAAGTGAAATACGTTGAAAGAGTAGAGCAGAGTCAACCAAACACGTGTCATCGTTAACGTGAGTCTGCATTTGGGCCGCCGTCAAATTCCTCACTTTGCTTGTTACCGCAGACAATGACACTTTAGCAACAATCTTTTCCACAATGGATTCCATACTTTTTTTTCCTTTCTCGGATGCTAGATGACAATCTGTGATAACCGTACCGACAATCCCGTCGACAAGGAATACAAGAAACTTCGAGGTTCAAATGGACGGTGTTCCTCGAACCAAAATATAAACTTGTTAATGGCATCATCATCTCGTTTCATTCGATGGTTGGCGAGATCGACGTGTTAATTCGACTCGATAATTGAGAACGACGATGGCATCACTGATAAGAATCTTGCGATGACACTAGCTGTAACACCTCTCCCATGTTTGAGATCTGTACCGAAAAACCTGTTTAATGTTTGCTCAATCGTCATGTCCGTCCACACTATCGTATGGTTCGCACTATGTTCTGTGACACTATCGTTGCTGTTGATATTTTTCAGGCACTTTTCAATTTTTTGGTCCGACCTTCATAGGTTATTTGCTCCTCCGGTGTGTAGACAGCTATTCCACCTAAGCAGTGGTACGTATCAAAGACATGCTGCACACAAACATTGTCTTCAACTACGAATTTCGATGGATCCATGATAACCGATGCCTCGTACTGTTGCAGTTGATAATATGACACGCAAAAGCCTAATTTATTTAGGACATCGATTATCAACTTCGATCCGCACTTGCGGTGAATATAAAGTCCGAGTGCCAGCTGTAGATGCGATGTAAAACCGGAACGTCGGACGAGAGCAACAATAGAATGGGCTATTGCACTTCGTTGCACGAAATATCGCTCTTCATCGTCGTCAACATTTTCCAGTGAATTCGGCGCAATAAGTGTATCAATAAGGGTGCAAAGAAATGGAGGAATGTCTTGTTGTACTGAGTGGAGAAATTTACCAGCTGGTTGATAAGAATCGTTCTTATACTCGTGATTCTCGATATCTTTTCGGACGATCTCTGCTGCAAAGTTAATTATTGCTTGTTGCTGCTTTTGATTGAGGGAATCCGGATCACGATACCAGTCTCCACATAACTTGGCTATTCGATAGCATTTGTATAAGATCAGAGTTTCGTGGGCTCGCTGCTGCAAAATGTGGATATCGTCTCTGAACGATTCCATCAACTTTCTATACAAAACTTTTCTTGTGAAACTTCTGCTGCCGGTAAGGTGAAGTAATTCGGTCGCTGTGAATTTTCATTTTTCCAAATCTTTTATGTGCTCTGCAATGAGTTGAATTGTTGAATCTATTTCTGCTGCTTTTGAAGGATGATCCAACGCTTCCTTTAGGGTTTTCAAAAGAATATTGAGACATGTTCTGTGATATCGTGCACCCACAGTAACTAGAGATTCGATATCTTCTAATCGATTTATCAAATCGATGCTTGTTGCATCCTCTCGATCTTCAGCTAAATCAAGGATCTTGTCCTTTATGTGATCACCCTGTACCACGGGCCCTTGCTTGCGAGCACGATCCCATGGTTTCGCACATATGAAGCACAAGTCTCGGAAATTGGATTCATTTTCCGTGGGCGCCGAATCAAGGAGCCTCGCTGACGTACCAGGTGTTGCACCAGAAGATTTCGATGAACTTTCAGTGTTGGTGCTCTTTCGGTCGCTCTTTTGACCGATGCTGTTAAGTACCACTTGCGGCACGTGTTATGTACGAGAACCGCAGTGCTACTGCTCCAAACCTCCCATCTTCCATCGCGTAATTCTTTGCTTCTCGCAATTAATGACTTCAGACCCTTTTCTCCAACGTTGTCGACTTGCAACGTAGCACACTCCAGTGCTTCATAGCATAGGTTACATACAGTGCTCGGATCCATGAACACGGCTTACTGAAAAAGTAGATACTTACTGAAAAATAGTTTGAGTTCTTTTGACAACAATTATAATTTTATATTAAAATAATATCTGAATATTGAACTTAACTCGATATATGTTCTCAAAAAAAAAAACGTTCGAAGTGTGTAAAAGCAGCATACAAAACTCACACAACACTAGACTTTTGCAAACTGAGATATATAACGTTGAAACGAATTTTCTGCTCTGAAGCGTTTAACCGTTCAATACAGAATGAAGACTTGAAATCCATTACAGGTATATACGCACCGAACGGGGGTGCCGTTACCCCTTCTTACCAATGTACCCCATAAAATTTTATGTTTAATATAAAATTTTTTATGTTTTATTACCTAGATTGGTAACTTTATATTTTATAATATGTGTATGAATAAAATATAAATGTTACATAAATTATATTATAATGATGGGCACATAATTTTTTTTTGTACATCCCATAGTTTTGGTGTACATAAGGTGTGTAAACGTGGCGTAAATTTTGTATTTACACCAGAAATACTGGAGAATGAAAAAAAGTTTTACAAAAACTGATACAACTTTTGAATGGCTTAGTATAACAATTCCAAAATTTTTGAGCATTTTGGGAAAATTATAAAAATAACCTATTATTATTTTTTTTATATATACTGGTTATTTCATATATATCACCCCACCATCCATCATTAAAAATTTTATTTATCTCCCAACATTTGAGAAAGATATTTTGGGCATAGCTGCAATGACAAAAATACATGAGACGTTCTTCGCTCAAGCTCGGCGAAGGTTGACTGCGTTCAGCTATGAATGAGAGGTAGGAAGAGAGATACAGGAGAGGTAGGAAGAGTAAATACAGGGTACCTACCAATTATTATTTTTTCTTTTTTTAATTAAAACATTTTCTGAAAAAAATATAATAATACCAACCCTTTTTTATAGTCATACATAAAAAAGGGTTACATACAATACATTTAATACATACTCTGGAATACTGGGCTGGTAATTTCGGGCATAAAATGTACCTTTTTAATATATTTGTGTATGAATAAAATATAAATGTTATATAACTCTTTTGAACCTTTACCGATTGACCGTTATAATAAAAGAGGTAAATTTTTGCTTATTATTTAAATAGAATTGAAAATTAGACACAGACGACTCTCCGAAGCCAAACGGCTCTCCATAAGCTGTGTGAGAGTAAGTAAAAGAGATATGTTTTGAAGTAAGACGGAACGAAGTAAAATATGTATTCCCACTTCATGTGAAATTTAACTATTTAGAAATTAGTAACAAACAAACCCCCCCCCCCCCCCCCCACCCACCAGCTTTATCATTGGCATCTTTATTGTATCCAGTGTCATCAAATTCTCATGACACTATACCACCTACTAAGAAAAAATAATTAGATCAAGTAATTACTTGTTTATTAGTTCTCCGATATGAATAGTTTAGGGCAAATTATTCGGAATTTCGAAAAATCTAATTCCTAAATCTAAACTAAAGCTAAATCATCAAAAAATTTACCAGCGGTTTACAATTGTCAAGCGGTAAATATAAAACATCAAAAGATTTATATTTTATAATTTATATAACATTTTTATTTTATTCATACCCAAATATATTAAAAAGGTACATTTTATGCCCCAAATTACCAGCCCAAAATTCCAGAGTATGTATTCAATGTATTGTATACTTTGAATAATAGTGACCATAAAAAAGAGTTGGTTTTATTATATTTTTTTCAGAAAATGTTTTAATTAAAAAAAGAAAATAATAATAATTGGTAGGATACCCTACCCTGTATTTATTCTATCTCTCTTCCTACCTCTCACTCAGATCTGAGTGCAGTCAAAGTTTGCCCACCTATGAATTATAAAATATGCATCTTTTGATCTTTTACGTTTACCGCTTAACAATTGTGAACCGCTTCTGTAGCGGGTAGCCTACTTTAAGAGATTTCTTTTATTTCATTTTGTTATTTTAATTTCATTTTGTTAATTGATTTTCTAATACTTTACAGTATAACAATCACACTACATGTGCTCGTAACTCTACAGACAATTCAACAATTGAAAAACTTCATTCAACACTCATTGAATTATTGTTGATAGTTTAACAAAAATTTCCAAAATATTCACTAACCAATAAACTAAATTTAGCTGTTCTAACGTATAATAATTCAATTCATAATGCTACTAAACTAACACCTTTTTAAGTAATACACGGTATTAGAGAAAATAAATTAATAACACCTGTAACAAATAACGCAATGACAGATTATAGTAATCAACTCAATGAAGAAATGAAATTCACTTATACCCAAATCAAACGGTTAAATGGTTAAATACTCATTATTATAGTTCATCCTTATCGATAAAATATTTGTACTTCGATCATATTTACAAACAAATAAGCTGATATAACTATTATATAAACTCAATGCAAAACATCCGTAAACTAAGAATTGATTAGGGAGTTTTTACATACGCTTCGCTCTGTTAATTTTAATCTAACATTAATATTTCTCATATTTTTAATTATTGTAAAATCAAGTTTATCGACTTAAAGTTTAAATTGTTTTTTTTTTTTTGTCAAAAAAGTGTATTTCCCTGTTTTAAGTACAATGAATTTATATCTAGGGCACGGTAGTGCGTAAGGCCGAGATTTAAGGGAGACATTCGGACTTCTCACTACAGTGCTATTACTACACCTTAATTTACAGTCATTTTTAGGTGCTGTATCTTTTGAACGAAAAGAGCTACAGTGTTGATATTTCGAACATAGATACTTTACGGAATTATAAGAAACAGTTTTTTCAATCAACGTTAACGAATTAACCGTTAAAAAGTTATTTCACTTCAAAAACGCAAAATTCGCGGGAACGCCTTTAAAACTTAAGTATTAGATATCATAATTATGAGCTACTTCCAGATATCCTGTAAAGTTGATATTTGGCATGTAGGTAGCTGTAGTGCCCAAACCGACGGGAAAATTGCGAAAACTGGAAATTTGTATCGGAAAAAAGGAAATTTTTACAATTTTCGTTTTAATTAAATTATCATTAGAACGCATATATTTATCTTATTGGTTGATATTTTTATAGAGTCCTATCTGATTGGATGACACTTAGGTATTTAAATATTGATTATATTAGACCATATCAGCGTGAAGAACCATGTAGAAAACACAATGAACTATATTATGACTAAAAATTTCTTTATCCTATAGTAGTGACAATGGCTCGTTGTATACAGCAGTTGTCGTATAGCATTTAAAAGTTAAGCAAGCATGTTAGTTAAAATCAGTACTTGGATGGGTGAACATTGTGTACAGTTTTTTTTTTTTGTAATTTTGTAATAAACATTAATTTATATTCTCATTTCAACTTTTTTATTATATTTTGCATTGATCAATTATTATTTATTAACTTTAATTGTTTCAGTGCAACCCCCCGGAAAATTGGAAAAACATACTCCAAAATTACGTTTTTCTTTTTTATAAATGCTAGAAAGATAGAATTTTCACTAATCGACCCGAAATAACGTCAAATTAACAGAATATTTTGAAAAATTGCATTACCTATATCGCGATTGGATACACCGAAAATGGGGAAAATGGGGAAAACCACACCGAAAATGGGGAAAACATCCCTAAAACTGACCTTTTCACTTCTATTCATGATAGAAAGATCGGTTTTTTTCCATTCGACGTGGAACAGGTTCAAAATAACAGAATTATTTGAAGGAAGAAAATTTTTCCATCACAATCCTTCGAACTTGGGAAAAACACCTCCAAAACCAACCTTTTTGTTCTATACATGCAACAAGATGCAGTTTTTTGCAATCGACGCTTAATAGCTACAAATTAGGCAGTTATTTCGAAAAACTTAATATTTTTTATTGCAACCTCCCGAAAAATCGAAAACACCCCCCAAAATAACGTTTTTCAGTTCTTTACATGCTGAAATGATGGGATTTTCACCAACCGACCCAAAATAAAGTCAAGTTAACAGAATACTTTAAAAAATTTCATTTTCTACATCGCAACCCCCTCCCCCTCTCGAAAATAAGGAAAACAACCGTAAAATTGCCATTTCATTTCAGTTCTAGTTAGAGAGATGGGATTTTCTTTTTTAAAGTCAAATTAACAGATTACTTTGAAAAATTTCATTACCTACATCGGAAACCTCCGAAAAAACACCCCTTAAACTGCCTTTTTCACTTCTATTCATCTTAGAAAGATCAGATTTTTTTCATTCGACGTGGACCGGGTTTAAAATAATAGGATTATTTTAAAACCGTAAATTTTTCCATCGTTACCCTTCGCAAATGGGATAAACACCCCTAAAACTACCCCTTTTCTTGTATACATGCTAGGAAGATGCAGTTTGTTATATTCGACGCTAAACAGCTACAAATTAAGAAGGTTATTCAAAAAACTTAAAAACTTCCATCGCTTCCTCCCAAAAAAAATCTTTAAAGCATCCCCGAAGCTACCCTTTTAAATTCTATTCATGGCAGAAAGATAGGATTTTCACCAATCGACCCAAAATAAAGTCAAATTAACAGAATACCACGATAATTTCATAACCTACATCGCAATCCCCAAAAGGAGGAAAAACACCCCTAAAACTGCCCTTTTCATGTTAGAACGGATGGTTTTTTTTATTCAACGTGGAACTGGATTAAAATAACAGGATTAATTTATTAGAGTAAATTTTCCAATCGCAACCATTCACAAATGGAAAAAACACCCCTAAAAGCACCCTTGTTATTTTATGCATGTCAGAAAGATGTGGTTTTTTGCAATCGACGCTTAATAGCTACAAATTAAGAAGGTAATTAGAAAAATTTAAAACTTTTCCTCACCACTCCCAAAAAAGATGGGAAAACAACCCCCTAAAGTTCTATTCATGGTAGACAGATGGGGTTTTTTGCATTTGGTGGAGGATTTTTAAGACATTTCTATTATACTGTTGGTCAATATCTAACATATATGAGATTCTATACAATAAACATACAAGTGTTACACATTTAATTGTTTTACCTCAGAACTCCGTGATTTATGAACCGATTTAGAATTTTTTGTTTTAAAGGGTTTGATTTCTCATTGTCACTATTATTATATAACAACCATACTATATTGATGTTTAACCCTTTCAAAAAGCGAGCAGAGCCAGTTGACGTTATATAACGCGAAGCGGTCTCCTTTGTATATGTGAATCTAAAAAGAGTAAAGTATCGCGAAGCGTAAAGAAACGCAAAGCATACGTGAAGAGTAACAAAAGAGTAACTTCGGCTTCGTATATTTAAGCCTAACAAAAAGGATTGATATCCGACCAAAAACATAAATGTAAGAAAGGGCCGAGTTTTCGGGAAAATCCTTAATGTAATAGTTCCTTCTTAAAAAGTGATGATATGGAAGAAAGGACCGAGCTATTTACAAAGTAAATAGCTCTAGACTTCAAATAATAGTTGCTCTTTGAAAAGTGATGATATTCCATTAAAGAGCCGAGCTATTTACAAAGTAAATAGCTCGGTAAACTATTAACTAAAAAAATTAATGACGGGTAAATTGAGTAAATGTAAGAAAAAATTTGGTTGAAATTTATTTCGTAAGTTTTCCCTTAGTATGTTTTTAAATTTTTGTATAACGCGGCAAGTTTTAAAATATTTGAAATCATCAGAAAAAATAACTTGCCGCGTTATATAAAATTTTAAAACATACTAAGGGAAAACTTCAACCAAATTTTTTCTTACATTTAATCAATTTACCCCTCATTAATTTTTTTAGTTAATAGTTTACCAAGCTATTTACTTTGTAAATAGCTCGGCTCTTTAATGGGATATCATCACTTTTCAAAGAGCAACTATTATCTGAAGTCTAGAGCTATTTACTTTGTAAATAGCTCGGTCCTTTCTTCCATATCATCATTTTTTAAGAAGCAACTATTATATGAAGTCTAGAGCTATTTACTTTGTAAATAGCTCGGTCCTTTCTTCCATATCATCACTTTTTAAGAAGGAACTATTACATTAAGGATTTTCCCGAAAACTCGGCCCTTTCTTACATTTATGTTTTTGGTCGGATCTTTTTTTTACTTTTTAAATCTTCTGAGGTTTAAATATCGCGAGGTTCTTATCTGAGGTTTTAATATTCATACAAGCGGGTGCGAGAGAGATAGTTTTTGGATTTATTGAATAATTTCATTATAAGGAATTATTTATGATTTCCTTAGAATATATAAATACTTTCTAGCGGTCACAAAATTAGTCTGATCAAAATGTCGTATCTGGTATAATTTTGGTATTTACAATGTATATTTTATTAATAAATGGTATAGATCAAAGGGGAAAGGGGACAGGGAAAATATTTGTCTTAATTATTGAGAACAACCACAAAATTGACCAATCGAATTTAAAACTAGTGAAATCGGTACAAAACCCCACAGAATTAGATGCATACGAAAGTATCTACATAGACAAATAGAGAAAACAGAATTTAGACAATTAATGAATTAATTAATGAATTTAGACAATGCCCAATTCCAAATTCTGATTTAATAAAATTAATATATAAATTTTTTTCAAAATTTAATTCCTGTATATCAAGGTTAGCAACATCCTCACCTTAGTGACAATAAGAACGCCGCATGGTCACAAAAGGATACCGCCAATAAATGGGTGGGGTTCTTCACACACTTAATCCTTTAATTGGTCAGTCAACTCAAATAATCCTTCAGGTCAGATCATATCCTCAGGCTTATCATATAAAAGACAAAACTTATTTAATATCATTGTGAGACATGCACCAAATTAGCAACCAGCAACACATCTCTGACTCCATATCCCAGAGATAGTTACGATTAGCTAATGCATACTGATGATGACTACATTGTAGACGAAATACGTATTTATAAAATTCAAATAAATGTTCTTGGGCAAAATTTGAAATGTAATTATGTATTGACTTTTAGACTATATTATAAAGTACGTGAAATGATTAGAAAAATAAGAAATATGCAGAATATTGCACGTAGAATATTAGACAGATATAACCTCTGCGTGTAAAAAAACAATAAAATGAAAGTATACATATATAGACAACGAGAAAGATGTGTATATTTATTATATTAAGTACTTGCGTCCTGGCTTCGCACGGTTATTTACACATACGAAATTTTAATTACGATGTACTATACATATCAACCTTTCGAAAAAAATTATCTGCATGATGGTGAAAACTTTTCAAAATCCGTTGCGTGGTTAAGAAGGAGTTAGCGGATAAACAAACAGGCAGACGGGGCGGGCGACTTCCTTTTATACTATGTTTATAGATATTTATTTATTTAAAATTTATTTATTAATATGATTTTGACATACTTCCTTACTTTTATAGAAACTTTCAATTTAGACAATATTCATTTATTTCTTATATTGTGGTATTATTTTATATTATTCAGTATCATTTATTTACCACGCGTTCATATATTTAACCCCATTTACATACACTAGCTGATACCTTCGACTTCGCTCGCGTTTTATTGTAATATCTCCGGCTCCAGCCATTTTTAGACTAAAAATCTCAATGTCATTTCAAATCTTTATCGACACTTCCACCAAATTTCTATTTCAGCGAATATTTTCGTATTCTATCTCTCGTAGCTAGATAAAATATATAAAAGTTTTTAAACCTCATCATTTAAAAAAAAAGCTTCATCATAATCGGTCCAGTAGTTTTTACGTGATACTCGAACAAATAAACAGACATTTACAATTTTAAAAGAGTAGAGACTATTTATTACTATTATTATTATTATATTCTTATAATATTATAAAGAGACAAATTTGATTGTAAGTTTGTTTGTTTGTCTAAACTCTAAGGTAATCTCTGGTACCACTGATCCGATTCTGAATAATCCTTTACTAATAGAAAGCTTTACTATTATCGATTAACATAAGATATGTTTTACTGTGATAAAAATTAGTTTTTAATATAAAATCACTATATTAGTAATTCAAGCAAAAAAATACGAACTGATTTTCGGGTTTATCGGCATCCACAAAAATATTACAAATATATTGGTCTTTATCTAACTATTTTATTATTCACAATCTCAGTTTTTAAATGTTAAACGTAAATGAAAAAGTGTAAGGTAATGTTAAGGTGTATTTGTTAAGGATGGAAAATGCTCAATACAATAGCGCAAATAAAGTTGCGCGAGATTGCTACTATACAAATAAAAATTAGAGCCGGCCAGCGCTTTAAATTGCCGGATAGCGTTTTCGTGCGTTCATAAAAACCAATTAAATTACTTCATATACTCGCAGTACATATTCAATTTTTGACAACTTATTAGATTAGCCTACTGCCAACAATATAAGCCCATTCCAACCAGTGCCGTATTATAGCATAGGCTGAACAGGCTGAGCCTGTAGACCCCCACAAAAGAACGGCCCCCACAAGATAAAAAAAATGTAGTTGTTGGCAAAAACAATTTTTTAATACAGCTATAGAACATTTGACTTATTTAAGAACATATTTTTTTAAATTAACGATCTTACTTAAATAGTGAAATCATGTCAGCTAGATTAAAATGGTATAATACTATATAGCTCTATTAGCAAATATAACAGCTAATAAAGAAACTTTCTTTACAGTTTATAAAGAAACTTTCTATCTGCCGGACTTCGATTGGAGTATCGAAGACTGGCCCGTTTAACCTTGCAACTTCCACAACCCTTTCTGATGCTAGGTGATTTTAACGCTCACAGTCAATTGTGGGGCTGTGAGCATAGAGACGTACGTGGGAGACTCATCGAAAGTTTTTTGGATGAGTCAAACACGTTTCTTTTAAATACCGGTGAGAAAACACGATTGAACGCCAGAACTGGTGAGATGTCAGCAATTGATCTGACACTATGCTCACCGGCTCTGGCTTATCGGTTGGAATGGATGGTACTCCCTGATCCTTGTGGGAGTGACCATCTACCCATCAAAATTTCTCATAACTCACCGATGTGTCCACATCCTACTTCACCGAGATGGCGTCTTCGTCGAGCCAACTGGGACACTTTCATGGAAAGTTTTCAAGTTCCCAAGTTGGGGGGAGACGTAGAAGAGGATGTGTGCAAAATAATCTCCAAAGTTATTGAAGCAGCTACACACGCTATAAGTAAGTCTTCCGGCATTCCACCTAAGAGAAAAGTTCCCTGGTGGACTGATGTCATGAGAGTAGCGGTTGCAGAGAAAAAGAGGGCGTTTAACAAATTGAAAAGACGCCTCACGCAGGAAAATTTGATAGCCTTTAAAAGAAAGAGATCTATAGCAACAAGAACTATTCGAGAACAGAAAAGGCTATCTTGGGAGCAATATGTTTCGGCCATCAATACCTCCACACCATCTTCGGAGGTATGGAGGAGGGTGAAGGCAATTTCGGGGAAATTTTCCTCATCACCGGCGCCTGCCCTCCTCAATTTGGATGGCCGAGTCATATCGCAGCGTGCCGAAATCGCTGAATGTTTAGCGGAGCATTTCGAGCGCGTCTGTAGCTCCCAAACTTATGACCCGGATTTCCTGCGGATCAAGATGCATCACGAACAACATGATGATCTTGATTTTTTCTCAGATGAATCCCTCCAGTATAACAACGATTTTACAATGCAAGAACTACTGGAGGCGCTAAAGGGGTCAAAAGATACATCACCTGGCCCCGATACAATACATTATGCCATGATCCAGAATCTGCCTTATCCTGGTAAGTGCGGATTACTGGATCTATACAACAATATTTTTTGGCAGAGCGTTTACCCTCAGCAATGGCGGGAAGCCATTATTATCCCGCTGCATAAAGAGGGTAAAGATTCATCGCAACCATCAAGCTACCGTCCAATATCTTTGACGTGCTGCTTCAGCAAGATATTGGAAAAAATGGTGAACAGACGTCTCGTCTGGTGGCTGGAAACTAATCATCTGATAAGTAAATATCAGACAGGTTTCCGCCAATACCATTCGACGACGCATCAACTTGTTCGCCTTGAGAATGCCATTCACGACAACTTTCTGCCATCACTTTGTGGGAGTGTTCTTCGACCTGGAGAAAGCATATGATATGACTTGGAGGTATGGCATTCTCTGGAAGCTGCATGACTGGGGTCTAAGAGAATCTCTGCCTCAGTTCATTCAAAGTTTTATGTGTGACCACAAATTTCGTGTCTGGGTGGGTGGCACTGACTCTGGGATCCATTCCCAGGAGAATGGTGTTCCCCAGGGCTCGTCGATTAGTGTCACCCTTTTTGCTATAGCGGTCAATCACATCGCAGCTTCAGCCCCGATTCGTCAATGTCTGTATGTCGATGACCTTGCAATTTTCTATGGAGCTCCAACAATGGATACAATTGAAACGAGACTCCAGCAGGGCATCAACGAAGTGGTGCATTGTGCAGAAAGTGTTGGTTTTCGGTTCTCCACAATTAAAACTCAATTGGTCCATTTCTGTAGAAAACGCAAGGCACATCCTGATCCGATCCTTTACTTAAAGGGTACCCGCCTTGGATGTGCCGACTCTATTAGGTTTCTGGGACTTGTCTTTGACAAGAAACTAACGTGGCGTCCACACCTCCAATCCCTGGCAGCGAGTTGTCGCAAAGCAATGAATGTGCTTAAGGGATTGGCTGGTACATCGTGGGGTGCGGACCGGGAGATGCTACTGCGGCTCTATTCATCGCTGGTTCTGCCCAGGATGGATTATGGCTGTGTAGTATTCTCCTCCGCCCGGACGTCATCGCTCAAAATCCTAGATCCTATTCACCACGCAGGCATTAGACTTGCTACAGGAGGCTTTCGAACGAGTCCCTCTATGAGTCTATGTGTAGAGTCGGGATTGCCCCCATTGAGGTTGAGGCGTGAGCGCCTGCTCCTCAATTATGTCGCGGGGGTATGGGCTAAACCCAATCATGTTAACTTCCCGGCTCTCTTCAGAAAATCCAGATTTCTGAGGAGACTCTATGAGTGACGTGCCACGGTCACCATACCTCTGGCCGCAGGAGCTTTTAGAGAGTCTTAATCTAGAATTCGCTCATGTACTTCCCTATAGTTTTCAGGAAGTACCTTCTTGGCTGATCCCAAGGGTAAGGTGCCGCTTTGACCTGGCTGGTCTCCGTAAAGATTAGACCAGTTCCCAGTACTAATACAATGACTCTCTGTGCGTGCATACGGATGGATCTAAAACCATTTCTGGTGTGGGGAGCGCTATTGCCATTGGCAATAGTTCACACACTTGGTCGCTCTCCCCACAGGCATCCGTATACACTGCTGAATTATATGCAATTTTGCAAGCCCTGCGATATTGTGACGAGTTTTCGATCCTTCACAATACATTCCTCATCTGTTCCGACTCGTTGATCGCGCTGCAAGCACTAATGTGCACGCTTTCAAGGGATCCTCTGGTGCAAAACATCCAAGCGATACTCCACGTGCTCCAGTACATGTCCATCGTTTTTGTATGGACGCCTGGGCACGTGGGCATACATGAGAATGAGGTTGCTGATAAAGCTACGCGGGTCGCGGCTAATTCAGACCACCTGGATCTAATTCCCATACGCCCAGAAGACCTGAAAGTGTGCATAAGTTTCAAAATTCATGAAAAATGGCAGCGCGAGTGGAACAACCTCACGGAAAAGCTCAAACAGGTCAAGCCAAGCATCAATAAGATGCCGACACCTGTAAATCTGAGCCGTAGAGAGAGTGTGGCCCTTACGCGTTTGCGAATAGGCCACACTCAAATCTCGCATGCCTATCTTCTCTGCGGTGAGGATCAGCCAAGGTGCACTGTTTGCAGGACAGTGCAAACCGTGAGGCATATTGTTGAGGAATGTGTGGTCTTTGAACCTTTACGGCAAAGACTACGGCTTCGAAAAAATGTAGCACGTGCATTATCATATAATGCGAGCTCCGTGAAGAGGATGATTACATTTTTAAATGAATCTCACCTTCTACGGAGACTTTAGGGGAAACATCTCTTGTTTTTAAAAACTCGTCTCTTTTATGTGTTTTTATTTACAGCCTTGTACAGTTTTATCTTCTTTTTAAATGTGTTGTTTTTTAAAATTATTTATTGATTTTATCTGTGATATTGTGGGCCCTTTACACCCACAATATCACATTTTAATACACTTAGTTTTTAAGTTTTATTGTTTTTACTATAATAGTGTGGGCTCTTTACACCCACACTATTACACGTTGTTGTATTTCTTAGTTTTTAAAACTTTTTGATTGTTATCTAGTTTTTAAGTTTTAATTTTTTTACTTATTATTTATTTACTTATTTTAATTAATTAATTAATTAATTAAAATAAGTAAATAAATAAGTAAATAAATAAATAAATAATTAATTACGTAAAGCAGCGTTTCAAGACTATCAGTCCTTGACGGGAGAAAATATTATGTTACTTGGTTATAAGGCCTTTACAAAATTTTTGCGGGCGAAGCCGCGACAATTAACGGTAGTACAACGATATATTACGACTTATAGTGGGCTAGTATAGTTTATAGTTTCTATGGAAATGACAATCGAAATTGACATTTCAAAATTGAAACAAAATTTTGATAAAATAATTGTATACTTATTTTTTAGAAGTATAGTTTCAGTAAAAATTAAAAAACAATACTTTGCTATATTCCACCAATTTTCATTTGTATTCAAAAAATTATTGATACATTAATTGTGACATATGTTGTGACATTGCGGTCATTTTCAACACTGTGAAGTTAAATTTCACAATACTGTTTATATTAGTCAAACAGGCCGGAGTTTCTCGGCCAGAAGAAGAGAACATCTAAAATCGTTCAAAAATAAAAAAACAGATTCGGCATTCGCAAACCACCTCATCGAACAAGAACACAACTTTCCATCCACAATTGATGTCCTACACGTAGTTTCAAAAGGTTACAAATTGGATATTCTAGAAGCAATGGGATCTTCAAAAATAAAAATGGACCAAAACTACTTAATAAACAAATAGACATCATCACGTCTACCCTGTTCAATAATTTATAATCTCGCGGTATATACAAAAAAATTTTTATCTCTCGGTACTTCTTCATCACACTATTGTTTTAAATATATATTTTTAATGTTTTTGACTTTAATTTTATTGACAGGATTTGAGCAAATTTTATGTAATGTGACTACTTATTGTTTTTCAATAAGTTGATATTTTTAACTACTTTAATAAGTTCCCCTAATATGAGGAATTTGACCTCAGTTTTGTTTTTTTTTAATAAAGTCCACCACAATGAAATTTAACTTCACAGTGTTGAAATTGACCGCAATGGACGAAACATATGTCAATGTCAATTAATGGATCAATAATGTTTTGAATACAAATGAAAATTGGTGGAATCAAAGTATTGTTTTTTAATTTTTACATATTCAAAATGTTCCACAAAGTAACGCTCCAATCAGTACATACAAGTATAGTTTCTGCGGAAATGACTTTTTATTATACACGCAGCATACTAGACACACTAATACACACACAGAATACCAAATTTTGTTACGTGACGATTTGTACCTAGTCACACCATCCGTAAGGAACTTCGTTCCAAAAGTCAAGCAAACAATCGAGATGATTTATTATAAATATGACAGCCGTGAACAACAATTCACATACGAATGACTATAGTTCTATATTTTGTCTGTGTTTGAATTATTTGAACACACAACACTGGTTTTGAAAGGCGAAGTCAAAGGCCGATATATTTTCTACGTTGCACAAAACCACCAGGTTGAGTGGAGAAATCAGAGCCTTTGTATCATTTTTATGACCTAATTTATAGCCGAGAGCCAATTGATACATTCGAGCAAAGACTAGACGTTGAGTTGAATTGAATTTGAAAGATTATATTGCAATGACATACCTTATTTATATTCGAAGAAGAAACTACTGAATCATCTGAGTACAATCTTGTATTAAACTTAACTAGTATTAGTTAATTAAATCCTAATTATATTGGTATTTAAGTTTTTATCTAAATAAAAAGTTTATTTTCATTTATTTAAACCACAAATTTATACTTTTTTTATTTTTGGGAAATTTGTGTTACAAAACTACGTACTTATCCGTCAAAGTAATGCATGCAAGAGGTTGTCTCTCCATGCACTCAACCCGAACAGAATCCGACTTTGAAAGGTTATCGGATCTATCACCGGACATTATCCCTACGAAAGCATCTACACACAAGACATTATGTGCAGACTGTGCTGATGAAGAAACATCCGGTCACATCATCTTTAACTCATCATATCTCGATTACAGCAGTTACAAGATATTCGATGATTCTCATCACGAATATATGAACTTTCAGGAAAATCTGATTTCTACCATATCTTGACAAGCTTCTGGCTTAGTGCTAAGAGATGGTAGAAGCTAATATCGCCGGACAAAAGTAGAAGAGGGAATACAATGAGCCATAAGGTTGAAGCTAATACTTTTCAACCCCCAAGATATATCTATCTATCAATCTATCCATCAAGTAACTAATGCCAGATTTTTTATTGCAAGTTTATGTAAAATATTGCAGTAGATTTCTGCTAGTATTTCCTTCTCAAATGGAATAATGGATTAATAAAACAAAATAATGGTTAGTTTGAATCCTACATTGGAGTGTGCTGTGAATATTCATCTCTATTAAGAGCTTACATCTAGTAATGCGCCCGACAAAACTATGTTTTTAGAATTTTTTAATTGTTTTTTTTTGTTGTTGTTAACTTGCCTCTATCTATCCATTGTTCGTTACCTTTCGGTTATATTATACCAACGGAAGTGACTAGCGTTACTTAATTTGACATTTATGTAATATGCCTGAACATTGATTACATTCTTTGACATCAAATGCTTGATATGAAAAATCATACACGTCTAAGATGAGAATCGAATCCTCGAGCTCTGGCATTATACACCAATTTTATTTCCATAAAAAAAATGTTTGTTTCAAATTTTTTTTATGGTACGACACAACATTTAAAAATTATTTTACTACTTTTTTTAAATCCAAGTAAATAACGTTCACTTGGGGAACACTTTTTCGCCCTTCGGGATGACTATTCTAGTTTTTATTCGGTTTTTTTTTTAAATAAAAAACAAGTTGTTATTTATTAATTAAGGTATACTTACGAGAATGACCGAAGAAATTTTCGAAAAACTATTTTTTTTAATAATGTTAAATTGAAATAAATGCTCAATTTTCACTTAAAAAACGACATATTTTTAACGATACAAAACGTAAGCAAAAAAATCCTTGTCCATCTTTTGCATAATGTGCATAGTTCTTCAGTAATCGTCAGTAAAATTTTGTTAGATTATAGTAAAATATTTACAATTTTTTTAAACATACATTGGTCATCTATTCCAGTATCATTATATAGTCCTTCTTCGTTTTCTCTATCTGTATTTTATTTAATCAATGTTTTTCTAGTTAAGAATAATAAAATTGTGTAAGTTTCTCAGGTGCAGGGTATTTTACTTTACAATTTGAAAGATTTGATTACAATATACAGAGAAAAAAACTTGCCAAATAAATTATGAAACACCCTGCACCTGAGAAACTTACACAATAAATATATACCAATCATTTTCTCTTGGCCCATACATAGATTTCACTACATTTGAAGGGGAATATTTGTGTTTTTGCTGGGATACCACCACTTTTTTTAATGGAAACTTAGTCCCTTTCACATTTTTTATTTTGGTGGGATTAAAACTACTGAAAATATTAGATTTATTTTGCTCGGTTCGGATAGAAGATTTATTTTGCTCGGATCAACTTGATCAGTGATTTTCTGTCATATTCAAGGAGTTTAAAATTGTAAATTTACTGATTTCTCTCTTGAAGATTGCCCGTATTTTTACTCGTATTTTCTTTACTTAATATAAAGGAAGCTACTGTTTGCTGCTAGGTCAGCACTCTTTTTTGGTTTATGTCTTCAAACTACTAAAGTCAGTCTTTATTAACTAAAAAGAAACTTCCTCTCATAAAACTTTACATCAACATTACTTCAAAAACTACAGTCTTCATCGGCAAAACTAATTAAGCTTCACTTCGTTTTATTACTTTTATTTTATTACTTTACACACTTGGTTTCTTTTCAGAAAATTTAAAAATCAAGTTGCATAAATTGTTGTGAGACAATACGTTTATTTATTTTTATTTTTTTAAACTAAAGTCAACATAATTCTTTATTAAGGTAGTTAGTTGACTCGTAAATCCACTTTTCTTAAGAATTTGATGAAATTGAAATATGATTTTATTCTTAATTTTTAAAGCGTACTTCAAATGATATAATATTTAGGTTTTACACATAAAATGCCTAAAACCTATACATTTTTCATAATAATACAAAAAATTGATTTGTAATATTACTTTTAAATAAATTATTTATCATTTTCATTCAATTCGTAATACTTTTGTTTTACAGATGGGCTGTATCAACGATTATGACTCGTCAAAATATAATACCAGCAAAAGATGGAAAAACCATGTTATTAGCATTAATACCATTTTGGGACATGATTAATCATAAAAATGGAATTGTAAGTTCTTTATACTGAATATTTTATTAAACAAACTTCGAAGTTGAAATTATTGAAAGTCGATAGAGTTTTATTCGAAAGTCAATAAAGATAGTCGTTTTTTTCGCCGTTGTCAAAATCAAATACAAAATTTTTCTTTGAAAATTGATTCATTTGAATTTTCAAGACAAAAGTCATTGTAAAGAATAAGTTTCTAATTGCACAGAAACGAAGTTCTGGAACCGCATTGTAATTGTACGTGTTTATTCTAGAACTAAAAATTGTATTTCAAGTTTGTTAATGGGTAAAATCGGGGAATGAACTCATGGCTATGAGAATGGGCGAAGGGAGTATATAAATTATATTTTCGATCTCGAAATGTATAAAAAATATACTTTATTTAATTTAACAAAAATACAATATTATAATTTATTTTATTTTAAATACAATAACAATGTTACAATTTATAAGTTATCGCTAGTTCGCTACAATCAAGCGTGCAAGAAGCCAAACTTGTGTAATGAAAAAGACAATCGTTATCAATTTAGCAATGGCTTATATACTAGTTTTTGGTATTTTAGAAAGTGTCGTACTGATTAGAATGTAGTTTAATGTTAAGGACGTTTTTAGAAAGTTATGTTTAAGTAATGTGTACAAAGTACGTCATTACATGTTTGTAGAAAGTTATGTTTAAGTAATGTGTACAAAGTACGTCATTACATGTTTGTTTTACAATGTCCTTGAAATAGAGAGATAGTTATTTTATATAAACTAATACACATTCCAGGATCTGTAACTCCTCCCTCCTTAAGATGGAGCTTTGAACAGAAAGGTTAATGGGGCTTTTTGTGAGAGCTCCGCAGGCTCTTGGGGTGCTGAAGGCGTATACTTTGTCGTTTCAATAATTCTAGAACGATTCTTTCTATTTTTATAATATTTAAAATAACTAAAAATAAATGTTAAAATAAGAGAAATAATTAAGATAATAATATGTAGAAATATGAGTATAATGTTGATATTTGATGAGTTCTAGTTCATTCGTGTTTTCAAGAGTTTTTAAGTTTAATACATCCAGTGTAGAATCGTTGGATAATTGCGTTATTTCCGTGTTGTTGTAGATGATTTGTTCTAGTTTATAAGTAGAAATACTTTATGAGATAGTTCCATAGATTATACCATTAATAATAACCATTCATTTGTTATAATGAATATACAGTTTTCCAGTAAATTTGGTGATGTTTTTGCCACAGGTTGTATTAATGTTTATAGGTTCATTAACGTAAGCTATTATGTGGTTACTTTCGATTTCTTCTATAAAACTCGTTTCGACAGTGTGATGTAGCGTGCATTGCGCTGGTTCGTTCTGAAGGATTTTTACTTCGCAAGTGTTGATTGAATTATTTTGTAATTGTAATTGCTTACACATATAGAGTTGTTCTATCTGCTTGCAAGGTTTAGTTACGAATGAATACTGCTTTTGATTAAGGAGCAGGTAATTGGATTTTGGGATAATTATTGTATTATGATTTGTGGGCAGAGGTCTTAGCCTGTAGGTTGTGTATGATTCATTGGTCATTTGTGGGATTTGTACAACAAAAATTAGGTTAGTATTGTTGAAATACGCTTTTAGTTCTAGGATTTCGTAAATTTGTTCGTCATTATAATTTTGAAGTTTGCTTTTAACAAGTGATAATTCATTTTTATTTAAAATGTGTTTTGATAACAAGCCAAGTTGTGCCAATTGCACTGATTGGGTAATGTTATCTACATGATCGGTAAGTGTAGTGATTTGGGTTTGTAAAGAAAAGTAGACTTGGGTGGCAAGTAGTTGATGCTCGATATTACTGTAATTTTTTATTGATTTTGATATAATTTGTAATCGCGTTTGTTCTGTGTTTATGAATTTAGTTATGTTCGAGAAACGTTGGATCATTTGAGAGTTTAGTTTATGTTGATTGAATCTTTGATCAAAAGGGAGTTGTCTTGTAAATTGTGTATCTGTTTGTTTATTTCTAGAGCGTCGTCATTGTCCATATTTCCTGTAATTTTCTAAATTACACTACCTAGCCCGTCTATTAATCCACGGGTATGTCGGTGATTTATTTTAAGAGAGTAAACTTTACCTAATAGATTTTGAACAGACTGTTGAAGATCAGGGTTATAAAAAAATGTAGTATTGGCTTCTAATTTAGTTAAAGTATTCTTAATTTCTAAAGTTGTAGTTTCTAAATTATTTAGGTCTACTATATGGATAAGGTTATTTAAGTGAGTAGTAACCAGGGTTTTTCCTAAGTTAAGTGCTAGTAGTCCCTGTGTATGCGTCAAGTCATGGAATTCTATTTGTTGGCTGGTCGCCATTGCGAACCTGCACAGAAGATTTTCTAGTTTTAATTTTGGATTTATGATACATCCTATTCTTATTGGTTGTAAAGGCTAATTTTTTATCCTTTTGTACTTTAACTTTTTCAAAGGTTGGTAGTAACTTAGAGTTTCTTTGGTTTACTTTTACGTAGGTTGTTTGTCCTTCTACTAGTGTAGGTGGGTTATTTAATATGTGGATTCTTTTGAGTAAATTTTGGTTATTTTGTGTTATTAAATCTTGAATTAGCTTTGATTCATTTAGATGATGAGAATTGTAATCGTTAAGGGCGTTATTAGTCTTAGGTTCAATTAATGAGTTTTCTCTAATACCATTGATTACTTCAAAAGGAGTTAATTTAGTAGCAGAATGAATTGAATTGTTATAAGTCAAGACGGCTAATGTGACCATTTCGTCTAGAGATAAGTTTTCTTTCTTAACTCGTAGTACTTTTAGCGTTTCTACAATTGAAGATTGAGATCTTTCAATTGGTGCGTTTCCTTGTGATGTTCTGGCCCAAGTAGTATGGTTTTCAATTGGGTAGATGTGTAAGAATTCTTTAAAATTAATGTTTTCGAATTTTAATCCGGGGTCATGAAATATTTTAGATGGTATTCCATGTCTAGCTAAGTATTATCTAAAACCTTTTAATACTTCTATACCATTTTTAGATGGCAAGGGTATGAGTTCAAGAAATTTAGAAAATTTATCTATGATAGATAAGTTGATAGATTTTTCAACAAAGAGTAAATCTATATGTAGTATTTCGAAGGGTCTTGTTGCTTGTTCGGTTTGATTTTGTTTAAGTTTCAGGGGATGTCTTTCATATTTTGCTAGAGAACAAACTTCACATGAATTTATGTATGTCGTTATTTTTTGTTTCATATTATCGAAATAATATCGTCTCTTTAAGTGTTGTAAAGTCTCATCGATGCCTCTGTGTATAGATATATCGTGATAATCTTTTATAAGTTGGGATTGTTTGTCTATGTTTTCAATGTCTTCAAGTATTTTAGTGCAACGTATTATTTTATAATTTTGGAAGTATTCTTTATGAATGTTTGTTAATTTAGTAAGAGTCTCTTTATCTGTGAAGACAGCGTTTACTTTATTAGGTGAAAAGTATTGTTTAATAATGTTCGTGATAAATTCATTTTTGAAATAGGGGTTTTCGAATACTTGTCGTTTTCTAGTATTTAAAAAAAATGAAAGATTTGTGTGTTTGTTACCGATGGTTTTTTCAAATACTATTTGATTATTGAATTCATTTAAGGCTCTTTCTGCGATAGGTATGCCTTTATAGAGGTTTTCGTCGGCTGAATGTTGGGTAGATACTTCAACATCAATAGACTGAGTTTCGTTGTTATTGAGCTGTATACGAGATAATGCATCTGCATTGGTATTTTGTTTACCAGGTTTGTAGTCAATAGAAAAATCATACTCGGAGAGTTTGATCATCCATCTTGTTAATTTTGTGTTAGGTTCTTTGAGGGAATGAACCCATTTTAAAGGCTTGTGATCGGTTAAAATTCTAAATTTTCTTCCGTACAAGTAGGATCTGAAAGTTTTACATGCCCATACAATTGCTAGTAATTCTTTCTCTATCTCGTGGAGTAATTACATTCAGATTTGTTAAGTGTACGTGAAGCGTAACTAACGGGTTTATCTGAGCCAGGTGTTCCTTGGGATAGGACAGCGCCAATAGCGTAGTTGCTAGCATCTGTTGTTAGGATAAATGGTTTTTCAAAATCAGGGTATTGTAATATAGGATCATTACTTAAAAGTGTTTTACAGTATTCAAAACATTCCCTGTATTTTGTATCATTTATATTAATGACTGTGCCTTTCTTTAGACATTCTGTCATAGGTTTAGTTATTTTGGCAAAATTATTATTAAAGCGCCTATAGTAACCGATTAATCCTAAGAATGATTTGATTTCTGTCACTGTTTTCGGTATTGGGAATCTCTTTACAGCGTCTAGTTTCTTAGGGTTAGGTTTTATACCTTCCGTAGTGACTACATGTCCTAAGAATTCGATTTCTTTATGGAGAAATTTACATTTGTCAAGCTGTACTTTAAAATTTGATTTTCTGAGTTTGTCAAATACTTTGCGTAACATGTCAATATGTTCGGTTAGTGAAGATGAGTAAATTATGATATCGTCCATATAGACTAATACTCCATTACTCTCTGAAAGGTAGCAGGAGCGTTCTTTAAACCAAAAGTCATTCGAGTGAATTCATAATGACCATTGTCTACTGAAAATGCAGTTTTTGGGATATCTTTCGGATTCATTTCGATCTGGTGGAAGCCACTGGCAAGATCTAAAGTGGTGAAGTATTGACTTTTTCCTAGCTTGTCTAAAACGTCTGTTATATTTGGTAGGGGATATTTGTCATCGACAGTTTTTTCGTTGAGTTTTTTGTAGTCTATGACCATACGCCATTTTTGTTTACCTGACGCGTCGGCCTTTTTGCTAACTATCCAGATGGGTGAGCTCCAGGGTGAGTTAGAAGGTCTTACTATATTTTTTTCCAACATCTCGTTTATTTGTCGAGTCACTTCATCTTTGTGTATATAAGGGTATCTGTATGACCGTGTATACATTGGTATGTCGTCTGATGTATGTATAGAGTGTTTAACATCTGAAGTGAAAGTCATGTCTTGGTCTGGATTATGAAATATGTCTCTATAATTAGAACAGAGCTTAAGGGTATTATTTCTTTCTTCGTCGTTCAAGTGAGATGTACGTAGATTATCTACAGCGAATTGGTAATCGTATGCGTTCTTGTTTTCAGTGTTGTTAAGTCCTACTTGTCTAATTTTATGAACGCGTTCTGCACGGATTGGCTGAGAAATTATTATTTTTTGTTCTTTTTGTGAGTCGTTAGTCACAAGTACCTTAGCAATGAAGTTATTTGCTTCGTATACGCCAGATAAGATTTTTATTTTATCGTCAATTTCGACATGGGGGATTAACACGTCGCCATTCTTTATGTTGGTTTTCATGGAGATAAATTTTTGTTCGTTTCCGCTAATAACGTGAATTTGGGGCCTATCGAGGGGTTTTAAGTGTAATTTGTTTATGATTCCATTTAGATTTATAGTATTTGAATCGTAATCGATGTTTGCTTTAAGTTTTTGTAAAGTTTCGTTACCGATTATTCCGTCAAAGAAATGATGGAATTTAAATATGAGAAAGAATATGGGTTTGTCATTATTTAAATTTGGTAAATAGTCGACTCTGACTTTCTGCGTTATTTTATGTTCTTTCAATGCAGTTTTTACGATTGTATTAGTTGGAATAGTTGTTGGGAAATAAATGAGATGTTTTGGGTCGAGAAAATTGTTGTCAGCTCCAGTATCGATTAAGAATCGTAACTTATCGATCTTAATATACGGGAGAGTACCGTTGGTTTTGTGGTAATTTAGCTCTAACAGTCCGGAAGATCGGATGTCGAGGCTACATTCGTAAAATTTTCATCTTCATTATTCTCTAAATATTCGTTCGTATCGTTATAAGGATCGGGTGTTTGATCGTACGAAGGGTCATAGTATTCGTCCTCTTGATGGTAGTAGGTTTGATCGCAAATTTTATCGTCAGTTTCGGTATTATGTAATACTTTTCTTGTATTACCTGAACTAATGTCCATTGGGGTTGGTCTAAATGGTTGTTGTTGTTGTGGTCTATAAGTACTGTTAATGGGTTGATTTGATTGTTGAGGTCGGTATTGTTGCTGTGCAAGGACAGGAGGTCTTTGATGTGAGGCTTGATTTTTATAAAAAGGGTTTTGATTGTTGTACATTGGGGAATGTGACTGTTGTGGTGGTTCGAAATTACTATTATATGAGTTATTTTGAGGATTTGGTGGTGGTCTAAAGTTATTGAAATTATTCACGGGTCTCTGCATGTAATGCGGGTTGTAATTAGCTTTTTGTTGTTGCATTATGGGTTTTGAGTTATGAATAGGTCTCCTGTGATTATCTGAATTATAACTAGGTTGCCTATTGTTAATCTTAAATCTGTCTAAATTCGATTGCTGCATACTTAACTCGTTTAAACATATATCGTATGCGTTTTTGATTGAAGATGGATTATTAGCCCTAACTATGTATCCTAGTTTGGGATCTAAACCTGCAATGAATGATTTTAGCACAATCATTACGTTCATATCTGTTTGTCCTAGTATATAGTCGGCGGGTTTCGATTGGTCGATTGAATTTAACAATGCCGTTTGTAGATCAGATACTTCTGCGAAATAATGTTCTAAGGGCTTATTACCTTGTGAAATAGTATAAAGCCGATGAAGTATTGTTTCTACAGTGCGTCTATCGGAGAACTGAGTTCTTAAGTGTGTTTCGATAGTTGTCCAGTCTGCTGGGTCTCCTATGGAAACTAATACATCATTCGCTTTGCCGATTATCTTATTTCGCACTAGGTCTGTGATTATTTCTTTATTTGAAACATCGGTTGCTGCGTTAACTATTCTATTTGCATTACGCAAAAATCGGTTTAAAGTTTCAGAGGAACCATCAAAAGTTGAAATGTTTTTCAACAAATCCATTACAGTTAATGTGGAAGCCATTGCTGTAATTTCGTTACTAATATTAAGGCTGAAGTTATCGTTCAATTTAATTGATTCAACTTGCTTTGCTATTTCGTTTAATACTGGTATAAAAGTATTTGAATTATTATTTGTTAAATTCACAGAGTCCGCGTCTGAGTCTGTGTTTGAAGAGTCCGAATCGTCTGAGGAAATCGATTTTTGTATTTCAACAGGGGAAAATTTGGATTTGCGTGTTTTGGGGAATTTGGGCATTAAGGATATTATAAGCAATAATCAAAAGTAATGTTACTCACAGTTGGATTAAGAACAACATCCACATTATGTTTCAACAATTTAGTGTTAATTGATGAACCAGAATTAATTCTACTTGCTTCAATATCCACTTGAAGTGTTCAACAATTAACCACAATGCTGCTTACTTTCCAAGACACAATTTTTCGATTGAAAAATATAATAATATTTATTTGTTCAGTAGATTCGATCCATTAAGCATAGAAATGCATTCGTAAATTTCACTAAGTCGATTTTTGTTCTTTTTAATGTGACTTTACGATGGACGCTGATAGTGCTGTAATAACGACACTATCCTACCGGCTGCGCCAATTATATTTTCGATCTCGAAATGTATAAAAAAAATACTTTATTTAATTTAACAAAAATACAATATTATAATTTATTTTATTTTAAATACAATAACAATTCTACAATTTATAAGTTATCGCTAGTTCGCTACAATCAAGCGTGCAAGAAGCCAAACTTGTGTAATGAAAAAGACAATCGTTATCAATTTAACAATGGCTTATATACTAGTTTTTGGTATTTTAGAAAGTGTCGTACTGATTAGAATGTAGTTTAATGTTAAGGACGTTTTTAGAAAGTTATGTTTAAGTAATGTGTACAAAGTACGTCATTACATGTTTGTAGAAAGTTATGTTTAAGTAATGTGTACAAAGTACCTCATTACATGTTTGTTTTACAATGTCCTTGAAATAGAGAGATAGTTATTTTATATAAACTAATACACATTCCAGGATCTGTAACTTATATATACCCTATCAATACTGGCAAAACCCCCAATAGAACATATCATGTTCTATTGGAAGAATTTCTGATCCAGACTTAAAGCTATAAACATTTACAATTTTTAATTGAGCCCCTAAAATTGAGCAAAATGAAACGTTAACTTTTATCTGTAAAACATGTTTATGCGTAAAAGAGATTTGTAAAAAGGCAGGCATGTAACTTTGTTGAAAATTTTTAAATATTTCAATTGTTAATAGTTAAATAGTTAAAATAGTTCCAGCATGAAATCACTTTTCGACAGATTTTACTCATTTTTTTCACTGGCTAAAATTAACGTTTTCGAATAAATGCCGAAGTTTCAGAATTTGTGACCGTTTACATTGCGAAATAATTAATAACAAAGTAATCATTCTCTCTCATTAGAAGCATGTAAAACTTCATGCCCGCCCAAATATTATCTGTTGTATTAAAAAAAATACTCAACATAATTTTTAAAAAAACTAGGACAGTAAAGATAGATATTTCTTAAAAAAATTTTAAAACAAAAATCGCGTTTTACCGTTTTTTTTCGAAATACAGGGTGAGTCAAAAGCCATGGAGTTTTTGAAAGGGTGGATAGGGCATGAAATTCTAAGATGAAAAGGCCTTGGACATTTTTGCACCTGACCCACGGTTAATTAGATATTAATTAAATAAAGTTACTAATTAGAGAAATGCGTGAACGGAAATAGAAATGGTGGGGAATTGACGCATCGGCAGTAGAGATTCCTGAGGGGAGCATGCTCTCTCCACCACTAACGTAGAGCGAGTCAACCTTATGCGTTTTAAATCCGGTACAGTTTTTACAGTAGAATTTTAAAAAATTTTGGAAGAAAATTTACCTTTTTTTCCGAAAAATTTAAATAACTGAATTATTCAGTTTTTATTAGATTTCTTCTGATGCAATTTTACGGCGGCATTTGACGTTGTTTATTTAAAGTTAAGAGCTGATTAGATTTTGGAATCAATCGGTACAGTAGCGTAAAAATTATGTAAAAAAAGTCAGGCCACTTTTTTAGGACCTCAAAAATTCAAGATCTTGTAAAATTCAGTTTTCGATAATCGGACTGAAATCAACTTCCCGATAATTGAAAACCGTCAATTTACTTAACGAAAAGTTGAAAATTAGTCTAAATTGCATATGATTTCATCAGTGCAAAAAACATTAAGGATAATTTTTTCAATACTTTAGTGAGCTAAATTATGGGTGATTCGTTGCTTAAATTTTTTAACAAAAAAATGTTGTTTTCAGGTATAATGAATCATTCAATTTTCATTGAATTGAGAGCTTGCTCCCCTCACGTATCTCTGGATGCGTTCATCCCCCATCATTTCTTATTCCGTTAACACGCTTCTCTAATTGATAACTTTATTTAATTAATATCTAATTAAGCGATGGTCATATTCCTTCATTATTTGCTAAACAATATCCGATTCGATTGTAGAAATCTACCCGCGTATCTCAAGTACTAGAAAACTTGAGGAGAAATATTCGCACAATTGTTAACAATTCTTTGCCTTAATTGTTGCAAATTTTCATGCCTATTCCGCGAACAGATCTGTGTTTTGAGAAAACCCCACAAAAAAAAGTCGTTAGGATCTGGCTGGCCATTTGAAGGTTCCAAAACAACTCATAAGACGTTCCTGGAAATTTGGTTCCAGGAACAACATTACTATCCTGACATTATGTGCAGGGCAACCATCTTGTGGGAACCATACAGATTCCAGGTCTTAATTAGGAAGAGCTCTAACAGTTGGCTATATATAATTTCGTAACAAACTCTAATATTTTTGAGAATCTAAAGATCCGTCAATAATCCTATGAATGGTCCTATAATATGACCACCCAATATATCGATGTATCGATATATCGATGATACCTGATATATCGATGCTGATTTGTCTGAGACCAATATCGCATGACAGATGGATTATATTTTCCATGTAATGGAAAAGATGATTCATCAGTAAACATAATATTTTTGATGAAATTATCTTCTCGATTCGCCTTTCCCATCACAGCTTCACATAACTCCATCCTGCGATAATGGTTGTCAGCGAATATCTCTTGAGTTTTTCCATATTTAAAACATTTAAAATTGTTTCGCTTTCAAATGTTTGCAACTGTAGAGTTGCTTAGGCCCAATTCTTCACCAACTTCTCTTGTTGATTTTTTTTCCTCAATAAATAATTAACTACAAACTGCTATATCTCTCTCTTCAGTTCTATGTAGGGCTTCATCATCTTTATCTTTGTGGCAGTCTTTGCAACCAGATATACAACCCCGTTTTTCAAAGCAGCTAATCATATGAGTAACTGTTCGAATGCTTGGCGATTGCCTATCCTCCAATGCCACAATAAATAAATTGGCTCATTCCTTTGCCGAATGTGCCCCAAAGTACCATTTAATAATTTGAACTTTTTCTATTGTTGTGTAATAACCCATTGTTGGAATACGATTATACCATTAAAAAACAACCAAATATTTCCTATGCATTCACATACGTAATGAATAATAATATTATCAATTAAGAGCGCAGCACTAAATCCCCACTCTTAAATGACATCAAACAAACATGATTCCACAAGCAGCATGTAAGTATGTGTATGTATGGTTAGTAAATATGCCATTTATTTATTTAACAATGATTCCCTATTAGAAATGCTGTTGAACACAGTCTGTATATATATTTGTTCTATAATAAAAGCGAACCAATTTATTGTCTTGGTTTTTTATATGTATATATATATATATATATATATATATATATATATATATATATATATATATATATATATATATATATATATATATATATATATATATGTATATAATATATATATATATATATATATATATATGTATATATATATATGGATATGGATATGTATATGTATATATATATATATATATATATATATATATATGTATATGGATATGTATATGTATATGTCTATATATATATATATATATATATATATATTTATATAAATATATATATATATATATATATATGAATATGTATATGTATATATATATATATATATATATATATATATATATATATATATATATAATATATAATATATAAGGGAAATATGTTTTGTGTATGTTTGTCCGAATTGTTTGGAGATAACGAAATAATGATGAGAGAAGACCCAAGACATCTTTATGAGATGTTTGTCTTCGACACCAACCATGGCACTTCTTATCTTGAATCCGCAGCGTGTACATTGTGTACATTGTGTACATTGTGTGATACATTGTGGCTGAGGTAAAGGTGGTTGCCTTCTGCCCAAGTCCCAGATAGCTTTCAAGTAGCCTCCAACCTACATTCGACTGGACAGAAAATGATCCGATCATACAGATGGTTTTTAATTATATGTCTACAACATATGAATTCTACAAACCATTTTAGGTTAAAATGTATGACAGATCGTCATGGAAATTGGCGCGACAGCCATGATGTAATCTGGTATATAGATGGATCCGATACTGTAGTAGGATCAAGGCTATATTGTGAGCACTCTGCCATAGCCAGTCCCAAAACCGGTCGAGAAAAGAGGAGGGAAGCCAATCTACGGTGCGAGGTATTGTGCATAAAGAACTAGCCGAACTTTTGAGCAACTGGCGAACTCCACTGTATAAATGCCCTCCGAATCAAGAGGCCGATGGGGTAGTACATGGCCCAACTCGTGGGACCAAAAATAATAATAACTCTGGAGCTCAAATCCCCTCAAAAAGTGAATCAACCGAGGCTGCAAAACATGCCCTCGCCGAGACAGAAAAAACTGGTGCATCTAGCCCAGAAGAAAGGAAATATCTCTCGGGTGCAGCCCGGAGAAAAGCAGCAGAAGAGAAATCCAGGGCTTAGGAGATCCCGATTCCTCCGATGAAGAGGGAAATCCGGACAAAAAAACCCACAGCCTTGTTTTTTTTCCGAAACAGTGATACCTGTGGAGTCCGATTCAGGGAATCAACCCTTGGAAAATCCACAGGCGAAGAAGTCCAGATCTGTAGATGGGACTCCAAACCCGAAACAGATCTCGAAAAAACGTAGAAAGGGGAAACAAGCAAGTGCTATAAATACCTTTGCTGAAACCGTCTCAACAACAAAGGTGTGCATTGCATTGCGGGGGTATCCTGAGGTCAAAATGGCACAGGAACAATCTGAAGGGGTGCAACTCTCGATGCTACTAACTCTCAATAGCCAAGAGCTCGTTGCTTGGGCCCACAGTATCGGGGTTGCACCTGGACAGGGGGGCTCGCGTTGAGCGGTGCATAGGCACAACAGCCATAAACTGGCTCAGGGAGAACGTCCCGAATATCAGGCCATGGGAGGGAGTTGAACTTGCCTTCGGGGATGCAAGAGCCCTGATGAACAAATCAAAAGTTCTGCTGTATGCTCCCCAGATCTTTAACTCCGTTGAAACGGGCAAAATAATCAAAACTCTAGGAGCGCCGAATGCAAACCTGCGCACTGACGAGTGGCGAATTATCAACAACACGAGAGCCGATGCGGAACACACCATTGTGTTAGAAGTGAGTGCAGCGGATCTGGGGTTTACTCAGGACCGATGGTTTAAGTTATATCTCGGGTTTGGTCAAGTCAACATTAGACCACTGAAAACATCAGAGGGAAAAAAGAATGTCAGATCTTTGGATGCTTCAAGTAAACCTCCAGCACAGTAAAGCGGCCTCCGCTGTCTTCTGTCAAAATATGCTGAAAAAGAGAATCTCCATAGCTCTGGTCCAAGAACCTTGGGCAGTGAACCATAAGATTCTTGGACTAGAAGATACTAGAGGACAAATTATTTACGATAAAACCTCAGAGACCCAGAACTTGCATTTATTCAAGAAAGGACATCAATGTCTTGCCGCTGTTGGAGTTCTGTCAGAGATATCATACAGCGGTAAAAATTAAATACAACATGGGGAACGAAACTGGAGTGGTAATCATCGCTTCGATCTACCTATCCTATGATGTATCTATTCACCACCATCAACAGAGATGGAAGACCTGATCCAGTATTGTGAGGCAAAAAACCACCAACTAATCAACCAACAACTGATCATGGGATGTGATGCAAACGCTCATCACACTGCATGGAGAAGTACAAACACAAATACAAGAGGTGAGCACCTCTTTGATTATATCGTAACTTAGATATAGTTAATCAAAGCAACAAGCCGACTTTTATTATCAAAGTTAGGAAGGAAGTCATTGATGTAACACTGAGCACTTTTGAAATCAGTGGAAAAATCAAGAACTGGCTAGTATCAGATGAACCATCTGCATCGGAACACAGACAAATCTATAACAATGTGGAGGTGAGAATGGACCAATGTAATATACACTATCAGGATCCAATGTTCCAAATATGGTCCTTTTTTCAAAATTAACAACTTTCGTCTCAATCATTTTTCCATAAATTCAATAGATTTCTCTGCTCCAACATAAGAGAGCAAAAGATTATTATACTATACTATTAATAGTCGAACGAAGGCGCACATATGTACAAATATAACATCTCAAATACTATTGTTATACCCAGTATATGTAAATATACAAGGTATATTAGTTTAGTCCCGACTTTGTAACGCTTGAAAAAATTAATCCTTGGCATAAATCCTTGGAATGGGTGTTCATAAAATGGCCTAATGCGGCCATTTCTGCATGTCCATCCGTCTGTCTGTTCGTGGATATGATAACTCAAGAACGAAAAGAAATAAGGAGCTGAAATTTTTGTGTGTGTTCGTGAGCAAAAAGTGAGGTCAAGTTCGACAATGAGCAAAATCGGAACGTGTTTCCCCCCAGGGAAACATCTTTGAAAAAATATACATCTTTGAAACCGTAAGAGATAGAAAAAAAATTTGCTGACAAAAAATCTCCTTCCTTAAAATAAACAACTTTTATTAGAAAAATTTTTGCATAAACTCAATATTTTTCTCATAATTTGTGATTAAATGTTCCTCGGAAATCAGTGATTGAATGGTTAACAATTCAATCATTGATATACAACTCAGTATATACTGGGTATTAAAACAATTAACTCAGTTAGTTGTTACATTACTTGTTAGAGCTAATTTGACTCTAGTATTAACATTCAACTAAATAACAAATATAGTCAGAATGGTCAGATAAGAATTCACGGATTCTCAAAGCCTAGTTTTTTTTTGGTGTTGTGATCATATTTTCAAATGCAAATAGGAATTGATTTTTAAAATTTTAACGCGAATTAAAATAATCGCATTACAATGTTAATATTCTTCAATTTAATGAGAAAATACTAAAAATGGGAAGTAATTTTTGTTTTATATTTATAGAATTTGAAAAACCACAAGAAGACAGATATTGTTGAAATTAATATAAGATATTATTTTCATACATCTTTAAATTATTTATTTTTCTTTCATCTAAAAGGTCATTTCATTATTTTATATGCGGGTCTAATAATACACTCTTTAATTTAAAAAAAATTATATTGATAACTTTTTTAATCTGTTTTACATTTTGCCTTACAGCAGGCTTCTTTAAAGGGTTGGAAAACTCGCAAGGAGTTCCTCAAACCGAGAGATCTATGTCGCAGCGAGTTGGTGAATTAAAGCGAACTAATGAGCAAAATATGCAATAAGCAAAAAAATAATCAGCAATTATTAAAAGAAACAAAAAATATTAGAAAAATTTTAAATATTATGTAATTCGTTATGAAAATTACGTTTTTTTATATTTGTTATTGTAGTTATATAATAACAAATCAATAAATATTGAATTTTTAGAACTATGAAAAATACTTTATTTTAAATGAATTACCTATTCCGATTTATAGCTGACCATATATGATTGGAGATGGTTATATATAATGAGATACAATTAGACCTGGTTAATTTTTGGATCTGTTAATATATAAACATATCTGTTCATGTATGATCAGATCTAATTATGTATGACTAGGCCTGGCCAATTTTTGGATCTGATTATATATAAACATATCTGTTCATGTATGATCAGATCTAATTATGTATGACTAGGCTTGGCCAATTTTTGGATCTGATTATATATAATCATATCTGTTCATGTATGATCAGATCTAATTATATATGACTAGACCTGACCAATTTTTGGATGTGATTATATATAGATGATTATGCATAATCATATACAATTAGACAAATCTTTTTTCATCGGGTAAGGTGTTTGGAAACGACGATTTCCTTGTTTATCAAGAGGACTGACAACTAAACTTCTTTATTCAACCACAACTGTTGTAGCCTGTGCTGTATTACATAATATGTCTTTGATATTCAATGATAATTTTTCTACTTTTTATTAAAAAGATATAATTTTAAGTGATGGAAAATTGTTAATTGAAATGGTTAATTTGCCTCTAATGAATTTATAAATATAATGTATTTAAAAAAAAAATTAATTGACCTTCTTAAACAGATTTAGTTTCAAGTGATTTGGAATTGTAAATTAATAAATAAAAAAATTGTATAAACAATTTTTTATCTAAAGACAATTTTTTGAATTCCCTCCTTTTTTGTTTTATGAAGTATAAGGGCTTATTCCGTAATGGTAACATCAATAAATTATAAGTTGGCATCACTTAAAAAGGAAGGGTAGGGATGGATGGATCTGTGTTCCACCATCATAAACATCATCAATCATAAATCTTCTGCTGTCAGAATCATGCAATGACTGAGAAACAAAAAGTTAAATAAAATTGAATAAAAACAAAAAATTATATTTTATTTTGTTTAATAATAGACTCGGCCTTGCGCACTACCGTGCTTTAGATAAGATTAACTAAGTACAATTTATAAATAAATAATAAAAATGATTCCTCTATCATTACAATAGCATATGTCATACGACTTTTGATGATGTTTATGATGGTGGAACACAGGACCATCCATCGCTACCTCTCCTTTTTAAGTAATGCCAACTTAAAACTTATTGATGCTATCATTACGGAATAGCTCCTAATTGTTTATTTATGACTGACAAGAATATAATTCATTTCTTAGCCAATCATATCATCGGTTACATGTGATATTACGAAAATAGACGGACAAAATTTAAGACGATCTCAAGAATCGTCTTACGTAAGCGATCTTAAACCATATAAGATCATGCTTGAAACCATCGTCTTACGAAAGATGATCTTAAGTTATATCTGTGAAATCATCGTGTCTTAAAACAAATAAGACGGTCTTCATGAAGATGATCTTAAGCAATTGCTCAAGACAGAACTATGAATACGCGCCTAAGAAGTTTCGAGACTGCTAGCTCACTGGTCTACTACTCAACAAATTACTAATATCGGTTGGTAGCGAAACTGGCAATAAAGTAGCCAAATGTTCAATTTGTGGGTCTCAATCTAGCCCCACATAGATTTTTTTTTTACTTTTTATTATTTTTAATTAATTGTTCGTCGTTTGTTCTTTATTGTTCGACCTCAAAAATTGATTGTTCGTTTTTATTTATTTATAAATTATTATACAATTTTCGTCATCATGTTAGCCCCCCCTATTAAAGATATTTACTTTTTATCCCTAAAATCGACGAATTTTAATCAATTTACATCTGTTCGATCATTATTGATAATTGTTCGATCATATATATTGTTCATTTGTTATTCATTTATTAGTTTTAATTAATAAAAATACCTTGCTTTCACTGCGATAATGCGCATGTGCACAGGTATACCGTTTTAATATAGCCTTAATGTGCATCGCCACTAATTTTTAAATATTCCATTATTATTATTATTATTTTTATTTTTTTACAAATTAATCCCATACAATAATTGGATATTTTACAATAAGCATATCACTATCGAATACTCTTGTGAAATTGGAGTAGTGTTGACATATTATAATAGGAGTATCATTCGTAATTAATATAGAGCACGGAAGTGCGCAAGGCCGAGTTAAGGGATTTTCGGCCTTCGTACTTATATTGCTACTACTACACCTTAAATCAGAGCCGATTTGACCCCGAAATATCTTCGAAACGGATAGAGCTACGGTGCTGATTTGAATATAAGCTATTTAAGGAATTATAAGAGAATCAGTTTTTGCTGTTCGTTAAGAAATAAACGGTTAAAAAGTTATTTCACTTCAAAAATGCACAAATAGCGGTAACGGCTATAAAAACTTAAGTATAATCTATCATAATTCTTCTAATTCTGCTCTACTTCCAGTTATCCTGTAAAGTTGATATTTGGCATACAGATAGATCTAGTACCCAAACCGACGGGAAAATTCCAAAAAGTGGAAATTTCTATCGAAGAAAAAATTTAGCAGTTTTCGATTTTATTAATTTAACATTATAAAGCATATATATTCGTTGATATTTGATTCGTTGATATTTGTCGAGAGTCCTTTCTGATTGGTTGAGGACACATTAGCTATATATATATATATATATATATATATATATATATATATATATATATATATATATATATATATATATATTTATATATATATATATATATATATATTTATATATATATATATATTTATATATATATATATATATATTTATATATATATATATAAATATATGTGTATATATATATAATATATATATATATATATATATATATATATATATATATATATATATATATATATAGATAGATAGATAGATATAAGTGTACACACGTTTAATCCATGAATCGGTTTATTTTAACATTTTAAACAAAGAACACTGATTCTTTGATTGCTATAATGAATTTTTTACAATGTAACTTTTTCAAAAAAAAAAAAATTCGTTACGCAGGAGCTGCGTTAACTCAGCGAATTTCCTTAGAATGCATAAATCACTCTCTAGCGGTCATAGTTTTAATGTGATTAAAATGAAATATAATATCTGATATGACTTTAGTATTTGCAACAATAGCTGCATTTCCTTTGGAGGAAATTCGCTAAAAATTAAATTTATTGATAGTCAAAATAAATCGATGTATAACGATTGTAGTTTATAGTTACTATGGAAACGACAATCAAAATTTTTACAATAAAATATATTTCATGTATTTGTGCAAACAAACACGAAATATTTATTATCTCTCTTAATATTAGAATAATCGAAAAATGTATAAGGAGTAAAGTTGTAGAAAATCAAGTTTGCTACAATTCATTACTTGATCATTTTTCTCAAACTATAATGTGTGATATTTAGAATTTTAACTTTCAATCTTTATTGTAAATATTTCTGTAAATATTAGTGTAACAGAAAAATGATAAGAAACAAAATTGCAGCATAACTTAGTACCTACAACTTAACTCCTGTTAAATTTTTCGATTTTTCAAATATTAAAGGAGATAGTCAAATTTTGATTTTTCCCCTCCCTCTAAACCCCGTTTCCCCTCGTCCGATTTTACCCATTAACGAACTTGACCTTAAGAATATCAAAAGCGACCCAAATACCCAATTTCATTCCAATCGGAATAAAACTGAGACCGCTAGAGAGTCCACAGACATTTAAAAAAAGTACATATGTTGTATATAAATGTATATATATATATATATATATTTATATGTATATATATTTATATATATATATATATATATATGTATATATATATATATATATATATATATATATATATATATATATATATATATATATATATGTATATATATATATATATATATATACATATATATATATAAAAATTTTAGCGATGGTGACTTTAACATCTAATAGGTAGGATCGATGGACATTTGAAGAAATATTTACGAAATTCCAACATTGGTGCAAAAACAAAAGCGCTTTCCTTTGGAGGAAATTCGCTAAAAATAAAAATATTTTGTTTTAAAAAATTTGACCAATTTCAAGATATGCTAGACGGATGCATTTTTTGCATTCAACCCGGATAAACTTGAAATTTATAAGAAAAATGTTTGAAAAACTTTAGTTTTTCAAACGAATAACTCCGAAAATGGGAAAAAACAGCAAAAATTACCTTTTTTTATCTAATTATAGTGTTTTCTATATGGATTTTTAGCATTACTAAGAAAAAATATGAGTTTTAGCGAATTGAATATGTGTTTTCGGTTGAACAACAATTCGAATAAAAATTTTCATCCATTAATTAGATTGAATCAATAGGAATTACATTAATTTAAATAATAAGTTTTTAGAAAACAAGCATTTTTAAATTAAAAGCATTATTCGTGAAAAAAATGAAATTTTTGTCTGAACCTACAAATTGAAATAACTCGTAAACTAATAAAGATATGGAAAAAGTAAATGAAAATTCAGTCGACTTTAGTCAACCTTGTCCATAGAACATATCTACCACATATGAATAACAAAATTTTTAGGCTATGTGAGTTTTAGGACGTGCTGAATTACGAGAAATTTTACATAAAAAGTTAAATAAATAACTCCAAAACGGAGTATTTTATCGAAAAAATAAACAAAAAAAATTCCCTTTGATCGCCACTTATTTCCCAGAGAACCTAAATCCCAGAGAACCAAAGTTTTATAACCGTTGAGTCACTTTTCAAATTTTTTTTTCAAAATAAAAATATCTATCTGTTCTTATTATCTGAAATAAAAATTGAAATATCTCGTAAACCAATAGAGATATCGGAAAAACATATGAAAATTAAGTCAACATAGTCCATAGACCATATGTACTACATCTAACAAAATTTTTAGGCTTTGTTAGTTTTAGGACGTGATGAATTAATGAGAAATTTATATAAAAAGTTAAATAACTACGAAACGGTGTGCTTTATCGAAAAAATAAGCAAAAAAAACTTCCTTATAATCCACACTTATTTTCAGGAGAAATAACATTTTATGTCTCATAACAGAGGGCCAATTTTGTATTTTTTTCAAAAAAAAAAGATTTTGTTTGGTGTTAATATATAAACGCAATTTTGTTATAAAAAAGTCTAACCCACTTCTAGATACGCTAAAATTTCGTACCTACAATTTAACTCCTAATAAATTTTTCGTTTTTTCAAATATTAAGGGAGATATGCCAAATTTTGTTTTTCCTTGGAATTTGTATTTCCTATATTCTTTAAGATTTAGTCATAAATGACCTTATGTAAGTAAACACCATGTAGAAATCTTAAAAAGTTAAATTTTATCATCTTAAACTACTGTCATGTAAAATAATACGAAACATTTTACAAAACAATATTTTTTTATTTTCTCTATCTAGAGCACGGTAGTGCGCAAGGCCGAGATTTAAGGGAGACTTTCGGACTTTTCACTACAGTGCTATATCTTATCGTTAATTTAGGCTCATTTTTTGGGTGCTGTATCTTTTGAACGGAAAGAGCTACAGGGTTGATATTTCGAATATAGATACTTTACGGAATTATAAGAACCAATGTTTTCAATCAATGTTAACGAATTAACCGTTAAAAAGTTATTTCACTTCAAAAACGCAAAATTCGTGGGAACGCCCACAATTCTTGGTAACTAATAGATCAAAATGTTTAGCTACTTCCAGATATGCTGTAAAGTTGATATTGGGCATGTAGATAGCTGTAGTACCCAAACCGACGGGAAAATTGCGAAAACTGGAAATTTGTATCGGAAAAGTGGAAATTTTAACATTTTTTGTTTTAAGACTAGTTTAACGCAAACTACCATGTAGAGAACGATATATCATATATACCTATTAATTTTTATACCATATAGAAATAGACATTCCAATTTGAATACAGCAGTATGCGTTGATTTTAAAAGTTATGCAACGGAAGCCTCGGAAAATTGGAAAAACATCCTCCAAAATTTTGTTTTTCTGTTCTATAAATGCTATAAAGTTTGAATTTTCACTAATCGACCCGAAATAACGTCAAAATTAACAGAATATTTTGAAAAATTTCATTACCTACATCGCAACCACACCGAAAATGGGAAAAACATCCCTCAAAACTTACCTCTTTACTTCTATTCATGATAGAAAGATCGGTTTTTTTCCATCACAACCCTTCGAACTTGGTAAAAACACCCCCAAAACCAACCTTTTTGTTCTATAAATACAACAAGATGCAGTTTTTTGCAATCGACGCTTAATAGCTACAAATTAGGAAGTTATTTCGAAAAACTTAATATTTTTTATTGCAAACTCCCGAAAAATCGAAAAAACACCCCCCAAAATTACGTTTTTCATTTCTATATATGATGAAATGATGGAATTTTCACCAATCGACCCGAAATAAAGTCAAGTTAACAGAACTCTTTCCTTACTTATAACGCAAACCTCCGAAAATGGGAAAAACACCCCTTAAACTGCCTTAAGGCATTTTGATCAGACTAAAAATATGACCGCTAGAGAGTGATTTATGTATTCTAAGGAAATTCGCTAAGTTGACGCAGCTCCTGCGTAACGAATTTTTTTTTGTGAAGTGGAGCCAACGGGTCAAGTCATTTCTTCAAAGACTATAACGTTGATAATCAATTATCTGTAATAAACGATTAGTTTAGAAGTCATAATCGAAACAAATCAAATAACATCTTATATATACTAAATTTTATATAGTTATTTTAATAAAAAATATATCACTCTTATTTCACATTAATTTGTGGCGTTTTAATAAAAGGCCTATGATATATGATCGATGAATATTATTATCAATAATCCAATGTATAAAATTTATGCTTTCTTTTCAGTTTTCTTTGGCAATAACACTGCTTGAATATTTGGTAATATACCGCCTTGAGCAATTCTTACAAATTATAACAATTTATTTAATTCTTTTCATCATTACGAATTGCTAATTGAAAATAAACTTGTTTATTTTTAAACTTGTTTACTTAAAAAAAGTTACATTGTAACAATACATTACAACAATCAATGTTTTCTATTTGGAGTATTAAAACATACTGATATATTAAACTAAAAAATTTTTATTTAAATACTAAATGTCTATCTAATCAAAAAGGAGGCGGTAACCTTGTCAACAAATCAGATCGATATATGCTTCATATGTTATTTTAATTACAATTAAAGTTGTTAAATTTTCCGTTTGTAAGAAAGGTAAGTTTTCGAGAAAATCTTAATAAAATAGTTGCTTCTTAATAAGTGATGATATGGGATAAAGGACCGAGCTATTTACAAAGTAAATAGATCCAGACTTCATATAATAGTTGCTCCTTAAAAAGTGATGATATACGAGAAAGGACCGAGCTATTAACAAAGTAAATAGCTCTAGACTTCAAATAATAGCTGTTCCTTAAAAAGTGATGATATCCCATAAAGTTTCGAGCTATTTACAAGCTAAACAGCTCGGTAAACTATTTATTAAAAAAATAAATGAGGGGTAAATTAATTAAGTGTAAGAAAAAATTTGGTTGAAATTTATGTCGTAAGTTTTCCCTTAGTATGTTTTTATTAGCGAATTTCCTGAAAGGAAATAGAGCTATTGGTCCCGAACCGAAGTCAAAATTTCGCAAAAATTTCTTCAAATGTCCATCGATCCTACCTTGTAGATGTCAAAAATCACCATCTGTAAAATTTATATATATATATCTATGGACATATATATATATATATATATATATATATATATATATATATATGTGTCTGTAATCACTCTAGCGGTCACAGTTTTCATTTTATCGGAATGAGATTTGGTATTTAAAGCGCTTTTAGTATTCAAAAGGTCAAGTTCGTTAATGGGTAAAATCGGACCAGGGGAAAGGGGGTTTTAGAGGGAGGGAGAAACTCAAAATTTGACATATCTCCCTTAATATTCGAAAAATCGAAAATTTTATAAGAAGTAAAGTTGTAGGTATTAAGTTTTACTGTAATTTTGTTTCTTATCATTTTTTCTGTAACCCTAATATATACAAAAATATTGACGGTTTAAGATTGAAAATTAAATTCCTCAATATCTCTGTACGCATTAGAGTTTGAGCAAAAATGATAAGGTGATGAAATGTAGAAAACATGATTTTCTACAACTTTGTTTCTTACGCATTTTTCGATTGTTCAAATATTAAGAGAGATATTTTAGATTTTGTGTTTTCTTCTATCTTTATGCACCCCTTTTCTATTGACGTATGTCATTTATTAATAAAATTGGCCATGCAAATACTAAAATCAGATACGACATTTCATTTTGATCAGACTAACATTGTGACCGCTAGAAAGTAATTTATTTATTCCAAGGAAATTCGCTAAGTTGAAGTAGCTCCTGCGTAACGAATATTTAAAATTTTATAACGCGGCATGTTTAAAAATATTTGAAATCATCAGAAAAAAAATTAACTTGCCGCGTTATAAAATTTTAATAAAAACATACTGTACAGAATATTGTACAGAATCACATATATGTAAGGTATACAAGTGTTACACATACAAGTGTTACACATACAAGTGTTACACATTTAATTGTTATTAATAAAAATTCGTTACGCAGGAGCTGCTTCAAGTTAGCGAATTTCCTTAGAATAAATCACTCTCTAGTGATCACAATTTTAGTCTGATCAAAATGAAATGTCATATATGATTTTAGCATTTGCAAGTCCAATTTTCTCAATAAATGACATACGTCGAGGCGAATGGGGGGAGGTATCAAAAAAGAAGAAAACACAAAATATAAAATATCTCTCTTAATATTAGAACAATCGAAAAATGCGTAAGGAATAAAGTTGTATAAAATCAAATTTGCTACAATTCATAACCTTATCATTTTTGCTCAAACTCTAATGTGTACAGAGATATTAAGGAATTTAATTTTCAATATTAAACCGTCAATATTTCTGTAAATATTATTGTTACAGAAAAAATGATAAGAAACAAAATTACAGTAAAACTTAGTACCTACAACTTTACTTCTTAAAAAATTTTTCGATTTTTCAAATTTTAAGGGAGATATCTCAAATTTTATGTTTCCCCCTCCCTCTAAACCCCCCTTTCCCCTGGTCCGATTTTACCCATTAACGAACTTGACCTTTTGAATATCAAAAGCGCCTCAAATACCAAATCTCATCCCGATAAAATGAAAACTGTGACCGCTAGAGTGATGACAGACACATATATATATATATATATATATGAATATATATATTTATATGTCCATAGATATATATATATATAAATTTTTCAGATGGTGATTTTTGACATCTACTAGGTAGGATCGATGGACATTTGAAGAAATTTTTGCGAAATTTTGACTTCGGTACGGGACCAATAGCTCTATTTCCTTTCAGGAAATTCGCTAAAACACAAAAATTGCAGGACGATTTTTAATGCGTGTTACCTCAGAACTCCGTCATTTATGAATCGATTTTGAATTTTTTGTTTTAAAGGGTTTGATTTCCCATTGTCCCCAATATTATACTACAACCATACTATATTCATGTTTTAGCCCTTCAAAAAGCGACCAGAGCCAGTTGACGTAATATAACGCGAAGCGGTCTCCTTTGTAAATGTGAATCTAAAAAGAGTAAAGTATCGCGAAGCGAAAGGAACGCATAGCATACGCGAAGCATATGCGAAGAGTAACAAAACGCTACGCGTTTTGTGCGATCGTATATTTAAGCCTTTCAAAAATTATTGATATCCGACCAAAAACATAAATGTAAGAAAGGGCCGAGTTTTCGGGAAAATCCTTAATGTAATAGTTCCTTCTTAAAAAGTGATGATATGAGAGTAATGACCGAGCTATTTACAAAGTAAATAGCTCTAGACTTCATATAATAGTTGCTTCTTAAAAAGTGATGATATGGAAGAAAGGACCGAGCTATTTACAAAGTAAATAGCTCTAGACTTTATATAATAGTTGCTTGTTAAAAATTGATGATATGGAAGAAAGGACCGAGCTATTTACAAAGTAAATAGCTCTAGACTTCAGATAATAGTTGCTCTTTGAAAAGTGATGATATCCCATTAAAGAGCCGAGCTATTTACAAAGTAAATAGCTCGGTAAACTATTAACTAAAAAAAATAATAAGGGGTAAATTGATTAAATGTAAGAAAAAATTTGGTTTAAAATTATTTCATAAGTTTTCCCTTAGTATGTTTTTAAAATTTTATATAGCGCGGCAAGTTATTTTTTCTGATTTCCAATATTTTAAAACTTGCCGCGTTATATAAAATTTTAAAAACATACTAAGGGAAAACTTATGAAATAATTTTAAACCAAATTTTTTCTTACATTTAATCAATTTACCCCTCATTATTTTTTTTAGTTAATAGTTTACCGAGCTATTTACTTTGTAAATAGCTCGGCTCTTTAATGGGATATCATCACTTTTCAAAGAGCAACTATTATCTGAAGTCTAGAGCTATTTACTTTGTAAATAGCTCGGTCCTTTCTTCCATATCATCAATTTTTAACAAGCAACTATTATATAAAGTCTAGAGCTATTTACTTTGTAAATAGCTCGGTCCTTTCTTCCATATCATCACTTTTTAAGAAGCAACTATTATATGAAGTCTAGAGCTATTTACTTTGTAAATAGCTCGGTCATTACTCTCATATCATCACTTTTTAAGAAGGAACTATTACATTAAGGATTTTCCCGAAAACTCGGCCCTTTCTTACATTTATGTTTTTGGTCGGATAATATATTATTAGAAATTTATTAATATAATAAAATTTTTTAATTAATGTATTCAATATATTTAATTTCCTTAATATAAATCAATGAGAAACATAGACAAATATATAATATTTCAGTCCTAATAAGCTGGAGCTATCGATAATTAATAAAAACACTAAAAACTACCTTTCTAGACATGCTAGGAGGATGCAGTTTTTTGGAGGGGGTAGAAGCCCCTAGCCAGTAGAGCGAGTTGACGTTATATAACGCGAAGCGGTCTCCTTTGTATAAGTGAATCTATTTCAAAACAAAAAGAGTTAAATAACGCGAAGCGTAAAGTAACGCATAGCATAACAAAAGTAGCATTTTGCGCGAAGTCTTCGGCTTCGTATATTTAAGCCTTTCAAAAATAAGTGATATCCGATCACAAAATTTTTGACAAAATTTTTTTTTTTCGGGAAAATTCTTAATGTAATAGTTGCTCCTTAAAAAGTGATGATATCCCATTAAAGAGCCGAGCTATTTACAAAGTAAACAGCACTAGACTTCATATAATAGCTGCTCCTTAAAAAGTTATGATATCCCATTAAAGAGCCGAGCTATATACAAAGTAAATAGCTCGGTAAACTATTTACCAAAAAAATTAATGAGGAGTAAATTGATTAAATGTAAGAAAAAATTTGGTTGAAATTTATTTCGTAAGTTTTCCCTTGAGGTAGAGGTAGATTGTAAAGGCTGCCTTGGATGGGCTACACTTCGACCATAAGGTCCATTGTGATGCCTTAGGATGTGAGTGGAGTGGAAGTAATTTGTAAGTAGACTAGGAATTGGTAGGATATGCGGCTGCAGCCGACTATGATAGGAACTATGCCGATATTCATCTGGAGTTCGTAAAGGAAATTGCAGAAAACCTTCTCAAGCAAAGCCGGTTACATCGTTCTTGTCCATACGCCGACAGTTTAGTCAAATAACCGCTCGTTTTTTTTATTTTTATAATTGACAAACTGCCGATGTCGGGATTCGAACCCATAACCTCCCAGTTTCCAAGTACTGGGTACTGCACAGACATAACGCCTTAGACCGCTCGGCTACTTGGACTGGTCCTTAGTATGTTTTTTTAATTTTATAACGCGGCAAGTAATTTTTTCTGTTGATTTCAAATATTTTAAAACTTGCCACGTTATTAAATTTAAAAAACACACTAAGGGAAAACTTATGAAATAAATTTCAACCAAATTTTTTCTTACATTTAATCAATTTACTCTTCATTAATTTTTTTGGTAAATAGTTTACCGAGCTTATTAATTAACCGATTTTATTAATTAAAACTATTAAATAATTAACAAGTAAACAATATATATGATCGAACAATTATCAATAATGATCGAACACATGTAAATTGATTAAAATTCATCGATTTTAGGGGAAAAAGTAAGTATTTTTAATAGGGGGGCTAACCTGATGACGATAATTTGTTAAATTATTTATAAATAAATAAAAAACGAACAAACAATTTTTAAGGTTGAACAATAAAGAATAAACGACGAATAATTAATTAAAAATAATATAAAGTAAAAGAAATCTTTGTGGAGCTAAATTAACTGATCAATCAAATTTGTGGCTCATTTTGAAAAACATTGAGTTTTAGTAGATTTAGTGGTATCAAATAAGTTTTTTAGTGGTATCAAATTCAGAATGTTGGCCACTCTGTTTTTAACATTGAGATCACAGATTATGATTGACATTTGACCATGTACTCGTATGTAATATTCATATATGTATAGTACTATTTTGCTATTGGTATAGGAAGAGAGACTTCATCACAACGGTGCAGACATATATGCCTCTGCTCAGTGCCGGATTAACACCTTGGGGGGCCATAGGCATATTTTTTGTGGGGACCTCTTTCATAGCACGAAAAATTCAATAAAAATGATTAATCAGGGTATGCAATCCTAAGTAACCGAATCGACCAGCTCATTGAATAATGCACTTGACCTCGATTGCATATTGAAAAATCAATATGCATAACTTGTACGAGTTGGAATGCTTTGGTAATATATTTGTTAGTAAGAAATACGTACATGTTTTTGCTCATCTATTTTATTATCTCTTTTATTATAATTTTATTATTATTTTATTAATCTCGTATAATTTGGCCATGGCGACTAGAATGATTTTCTTGAAATCTTAATATAACTTACTATACGATTCGAGCTTTTCACGCTTTTTTTTCAGCAAAATCATTAATGATATCATCAAATGATAGTTTTTGTAACAAGTCCTTCTCCATAGCCAATATGGATAAACTATTAAGTCGATCTTGACCCATAGAAGACCTTAAGCACGATTTTAACAGTTTTAATTTCGAGAAGGATCTCTCATCAGTCGAATTTGTCGTCATTAGTACTAAGTAAATTTTTAATATATTATAGGTATTAGGAAATATCTTCTAAATTTCTACTCGTTACAAGATTAAACAATTCATTTTCGAAGCTGATTTCTTTTTTTTCTTTTTTTTGTCTTCAAACCTATAAAAACTTAAAACTAATTTAAAAACCTAAAACTAATTTAAAAATCTAAAAACTAATTTAAAAATACTACAGTTAAGTTGGACCCCCTGTGCTTGAGTTGTTGATGCTAACACGCGAAATGCCTCACAAACGCTACCGCACAAACAGACCATTCCATGTTCAACTAAAATAAAATAATAAGGAAGTTGATTGAGGAATAATACCGGGTGACATTATTCCACCAGAAACTGTTGAGACGTGTAGGATGTTGTTGGAATCGGGACGAACGGACAAAAACAAATTATAAAAAAAGATTCATTATGTATCAGAATTCGAGCTAGCTTACTTCGTTTTATAACACGTTATACATTTTTTTTTTGTTTTTGTTGAAATTCAATACTACTAAGTAATCAACGATACTATTCTAGTTTGAACTTGATACTGTTACTGGATAACCAACGACATCAATCTTAATATGGATTCGAAAACGGTTAATAAATAAGCCACGGTATTAATTCAACACGAAGACGCTACGATTAATAATAATCGACGATATTAATTATTACGAAGGCATACAAATCGGAATCCACATCTTTCTGGAGTGTTACTTGAACGAACACTTCGCAACAACACCCAACACGTCTCGGCTGTGCCGTCACTTATCTCATTCAACTCGGTGCGGAAGGTTTTTCTTTGGCGTCCTAGTGCTGCAGCAACGCTCGTCACAAGTATGTCTTCTTGAAATCGTATGATTTTCTTGACCATAATCCCCAACATAGCGTATCACTTCCCTCCGTCGGCCCGAATACTATCAGTTGGAGGTTTGCAAAAGAATAAAGCAAAACAACTCATTAGTCACCATGGAATATACACGGAGGCCCAACGCTAGATCGGACGTCGTCGTGAGCACTGTTCGTAGAGGGCTAGTGAAATCTCGCCGCTCACACCTACGCTCCGTGAAACAAATTCACGGAACACTGGGTAGAGACAGTCGTTATCAGACGTCACGACTCCCAAAGTGTACCTCGTAGTTCGGTTCTACATCCTCACTCAAGCGACATAAAGAGTTTTGTTATATACTTCACGATTTTGCATTGGGGGGACCCCTGACTGGTTTCCATATACCCTACGAACCGTACGAAGGCCGAATCCGATCTACCGTCTCCCTAAAAGCGTACAAGTTGGAACGTTAAATTTTGTCACATTGTAGTGTGTGTTGCCCCCTTTTTATAACGTTGCAAAAAAGGGAATAACAATAGACTACAAACTGTCGATTAACAACGTTATTTTTATTGTAAACGGTTAAATCGATAACCGTATTGAATTGTGCTAACGGTTAACGTTGTTTTTTATCCATTAAGTGTTCGTTAGAGTTTACAACGAACATGACCTAATTTTAATTAAACTTACAAGGACTATCATTATTTAGTTTTTTAGTAACACAATCCACGTTTATTTATTTATTTTTTTATTGTATACAAATATTAATTATTTCAACTTACCTTTGTATATATTGTACACATGAGTGCCGTACGGTCTAAATAAAATATTTTTAAACAAACTCTGCCCGATATTATTAGTTGTCAACATTTTCTCATCCTAAATCCAACATGGACGAACATTTGTGAGATTGACTGAGTAAATACATCGTTGCAGACAGAAGCATACCGGCGCAGTACATTCAGCCTTCTCTAGTCGAGAGACACACCACACACCGTCAGACTCCGACAGATGTCTACACGTCATCGCACGGGCCTTTGAATCACGTTTCCACAATATTATCACTCTAACGTAGTGCAAGTGGTCTAACTACGAATCATTTTCAACTTGAAGTGGCTTGAGTTAGTCTACATGCTACAATCTAGTGACATGATTTCGTATTATTTCTCGAAAAAAATTTTTTATGAAAAGATTTTTGTATTATTTTTTAAGAATATTTTTGAGAATAACATAAAATTTTTAAAAAATTTTTTTTGCCAACAACTACATTTTTTTTATCTTGTGGGGGCCGTTCTTTTGTGGGGGCCTATAGGCTCAGCCTACTCAGCCTATGCTATAATCCGGCACTGCCTCTGCTTCACTTAATACCTGCTGAGACTAAACTAATACAAATATATGATTATATATAATACATACACTCCCGTTCAATAAAATTGAACCGATCTGGATTGAAAATTCTTCCCATAATCTTGTGACGACAGTAATAAATCTTTAACACAAATATTACCTATTTGTTAATTTTTATATTTATGAGATAGATAGAATACTTTACATGTGTTTTGTATCTCAAAAAACAAAAGTAGAATTGAAAGATTCATATTTATTCTTAAAAATATTGACCATTTTTGAATAATTCAAAATTCATCGAAATGTATGATGCAATAGTAGAACGAAGGATTTTCAGATTCTAGATTATATAATTGTAATCTCGTAATCACTAATGAGAAAATTTTTTGTTAAGACCCATTTTTCCTATATAATATAGAATCTGATGCCCTTCGATTCAGTATCAAATTTTGATAGATTTTTAGGGAAGAAAATGGTCAAATTTGGGATTTTTTAAACCAAAAAATTTATATCATCAATTTTATTTTCAAAATTCACCATATCTTTTAAATTTGAATGTAGCCAAAAAATATGAAAAAAGTTTATTCCTTCCTAAAACAACAATGTTTGGGAATTATTTAAACAATTTCGCTATAAAAAATTGAGATCAAATTTGCACAATTATTTCTACCTAGACTACACACATTTTTTTCAAAAATAAAATTTTAAATAGGATACATATATATTATTTCAAAGTAATAAACTATATACATTCGCCAAAACAATTGTAGACTTTTACAAAATGTAACCAAATTAAAAATTCAGATAGTTTTAATTTTATTGAAAGAGAGATTCTGCATACTTTTACTTTTACGCACAACGATTAAAAGATACTGAAAGTTGCAGAAATACACACTTGCTGGTTCATTTCATCGGCCACACTTACACTTATGGCAACTAGCAATATAGAAGTATTACACATATGGTAATACCAGAGATTAGTAGAGAGATCGCTCATGCCTTAACATAATAACATAAATGTAAAAAATGGCCGAGTTTTCGGTGAGATACTTCATATAATAGTTGCTCCTTAAATAGTGATGATATCCCAATTAAGGAGCCGAGCTATTTATAAAGTAAATAGCGAAAACTAAAATATAAAAATGTAAGTGCAAAGTAAAATGAAAAAAAAAATTTGGTTGAAAAAATTGATTTTGTTTGTTTTCTTTTAGTATGTTTTTAAAATTTTATAACGCGGCAAGTTTTAATTTAAAACCATACCAAAAGAAAACTTACGAAGTAAATTTTTTCAACCAAATTTTTTTTCATTTTACTTTGCACTTACATTCTTACATTTTAGTTTTCGCTATTTACTATATAAACAACTCGGCTCCTTAATTGGGATATCATCACTTTTTAAGGAGCAACTATTACATGAAAAATCTCCCCGAAAACTCGGCCCTTTTATACATTTATGTTTTTGATCGGATCCAATTTTATACTAAAAATAAAAAAAGCTGTTACTAGCTCTTTTTTAAAATGAAGTTGCTATTAGCGCTCCACAAATATTTAATTTTATATTAATAATAATAGTCCGGTCAAAATAGACATAAAAATAGTGATCGAATAACAAAAACTCCGACAGAGCTGAATTTTCGTAGAGACTTTGGTAGAGGAAGAAGAAGACATGACTGTTGAAGTCGAATTTGAAGAGTATGAATCAAATTAAACTATTAACAGAAATTAGAACTACAGTTTAAATCAATTACCTATATCAGTGTTTCCCAAAGTGTGGGTCGCGCCCGGCACGGGGCCGTAGAAAAATTTTGCCGGGTCGCGTCAAAAAATTGTAAAAACCCAAAAAATTTTTTTTTACATATTATTTTTTTACATCATTTTAGACACTAGAAATAGTGGCAGGGTCGGTATTTTTTCTCTTTCATATAGCTGTATCGCCCGCGCCTGCGCGCTGTGCGGCTGAAGTTGCAAGGTCTTCCTCTTCCCGCACACGCACATTACCTGTTGTCTACATGCTTGCGTATGTTTGCTGCGAATTCATTCAAAATATTGCCTTCTCCGGTACGTGCCCGCAAACTCAGGAGTATCCAAGCATAAGCGAAAAAGCGATACAATTTTTTATGCCTTTTGTCACCACTTATACGTGTTAAGCTGCGTTCTCAACCTTGGTGTACTTAAAAAATAAGTATCGAAACAGATTGGATGTCGAACCTAATTTGAGAATAAAATTAACATCATTACCTCCTAATTTGAAATTGTTATGTGATGACAAACAACATCATCCTTCGCACTAAGGACAAAATATGTGGAAACAAAGTTTACTTCATTTACTAAAGTTTTAAATTAATATAATTGTTAATTTTTTAATTACTTATATGTTTTTATATAATTATTTTGCAATTTTTGTGTATGAAATAAACAAATAAATTGATTTTCAATAAAAAATAAAATTTCTTTTGTAAATAAATCGTTTTTTTTTTCATAAGGTGGGTCGCAAAAATTTTAAAACCTCGTACTGGGCCGCGGTCAAAAAAGTTTGAGAAACGCTGACCTATATCAATATCAAAATCAATAATCATCATGCAGTAAATTCAGTATTTTCCCAAAAAACTCCGTCATAACAGATCGTGGAGTAGGCCTACCGGGGAAACCACGTTAAAAAAAAACGCACTAAAATGTACACTACGTCACAGGTGGTGTGGAAATGTGTGCATATCATGTAGAATGTAACTCCTTCAACTTTTAGAATGGCGATATCTTAGGAATGGTGATTCTTTGGAAAAAAAGTATAAGGACCATTTTTGTTGATAATTTTATGATAATTTTGTTGATGAATTACTAGAAAAATCCAAAAAACCGAAAATTTTGACCTTTTATTATTATTATTTATATTATTACTTGGAGGTTATTATTCACTGCGACCAATATGATCTATTGTGACCCTCTACTACTGCTCTGTTAAGGCTTGCCTCAGAGCTCCTCAACCAGTCTAAATTCTCGGAGGAATTTGATGATCTGGGTGGGGTGCAGGGATGAAAAATCATTCTCCTGGAGTAGTTACTGGTCGAAACAAGCAACCCTTTTTCGTGCTACGACTTCACATTCAAGTAGGAGATGAGTTGGAGTCTCTTCCTCCAGCTCACAGAACCTGCATGAGCCGTCATTGATGATTCCCATCTTTCGGAGGTGCCCATTCAGCCGGCAATGCCCGGTGAGGAAGCCCGTTAGGATTCGTAGCTCATTTTTTGTGAGCTTAATGCAGGTTTCGAATCTCTTTCGGTTATACTGCCCGAGAAGGATCATAGCCTGCCGCAGCCCTGTTCCAGTTCTCTTTTTCCAAAATTTTGACCTTTGACCTTGAATAACTTTTTTAGCACACATGAGATCTATGGGGACTTTTGGCTCTTTACTTTTGCTGGTATACCCAACGTCTCTACCAAAACTCTGCCGGAATTTTTCTTATTTGAAATGTCTATTTTACCGTACTATAAAAAAAGTTGCTACTAGCATGCATAATACAATTGCTAGAATTTCAAATCAAAACAAAATATCAAAACAAAAACAAAATATATTCATTTACTTAAAAAAAAAACTCTTTAAAATTTTAAAACATACTTTTTATTTATAATCCAAGAATATCTATTATAAAAAAATTGCTTGAAAAATATTATTTATAATGTTAATTACATTTTTTTTTTTTTATATATATATTTTTTTTTTAATTAAAAAAAACTCAAATTCTGCGTAAGAGTGTCTCTGTCACTTTAACGCGCGATTCCCTATAGGTTGCTATTGAGTAACAAAAACACTCTTATGTGCGAAAACAGTAATAATCGTATAAGAGCTTCCTTCTCGCACTGGCAACCAGCTGCCGGCTTTCACCGCTAAGGTGTCGCTCTTTTTCCGTGCCCAAAGCTTGCCTCACAATTTAGTATAGGCATGAGCGATCTCTTTACTAATCTCTGGTAATACTACTGATTGATATATTTAAGTTTCTAGTCGTAAATTATTAATTTTTTATAGTTAAAATCATAGTCGCATTTCAATTGGAGAATTAATAAAATACATAAACAAAATGGAAAATCAGTCATGGCACGGTGTAAATAATGATTTGTTTATCAGTGAACAAAAAATTAACCGGATGAAGAATTAAATACAGTCCTAATAATGAATTATGAAATATTTGAAGAAAATGTTATGCCAAGGAAACGGAATTAATCAATGTTAAAATACTAGAAGCAAATTATACTTTTTGTATCATCGATGTCAGTACAAACCACACCACAGATACTATGGAACATGAACGATTTAATGAAACTAAAAAGTTGTATACGGGCAAATATCAAAATATTAAACTTGAAAAATAATTAAAAACAGAACTAATAATTAAAGACGAAACATCAGATGAAAATGTTATCTTGGAAAAGGAACTAATTAAAACTGAAAAACTAGAAAAATATGTTACATTGGAACATGAACGTTTTGATGGAAATTTGCTCTTCACGAGCAAATATGACAATATTAAAAGTGAAAAATGTAATATCTTCGTATAGTTAAATAAAACTGATGCAGTTTAATATTTTGTTAATGACAACTGTCAAACTTCACAGTGGTTACTTTATGATGGGTTCGTTCCCACTACAAAAAATATTTACGTACATAATTAATACTTAAAGATGAAATATTAGAAAAATGGTTCAGAACATCCACGAATTTATATTAAAGATAAACGTTTTTCATGTGATAAAACATTTAACCATAAACATGTTCTAATTAGACATAAACGAATTCACACAGGGAAAAACCATACTCATGCGGTATTTGTGATAAAACATTCACTGAGTCATCCAATTTATTTGTACACAAACGAATTCACGTAGGAGAAAAACCTGTTTCGTGTAGTATTTGTGATAAAACATTTACTCGTTCCTCTCATTTATCTGAACATAGACGAACTCACATAGGAGGAAAACCTTTTGTGGTTTAGAAATGTGTTATATAGACTCGAGTTAGAGTGGGGAGATAGACACTAAAATGAGGTGTGAGTAGAGTATTGAAGTCAGTAGCTAGAAGTTGGTTGAACAGAACATACGAGTACGGTGGAATACGTTGTGAGTTTATGTTGCTGAACAGTAGTTGTGTAGTAGTGAGACGTGGGAACGAACTTAATGAGTTGTTGCTGTGAAGACAGTGGATGGACAGAGTAGTCGTGAGACGTGGGAACGAACTGAATGTGTTGTTGTTGTAAAGACAGTGAACGGACAAATATAAGAGTGGAGATAGCTTCCATCAGTGACGTATGACTATATGTGCATTCTTGAAATTAATGTGCTGTTGTTTGTAAAGTACAGTTTTTATATTATACCGAATATTATGTTAAATGAATTGATACCCTTTTTTTAACCCGACTTCAAAAAGGAGGATGGTTCACAATTCGTCTGTATTTTTTTTTTTTTTTTGTATACGCATTTATATTGAATTCAAGAATAATAAAGAATCATTTAATAAACTACACCTTTTTCTTGTGATATTTGTGATAAAAGATTTACTTACTCAAACCATTTATCTCAACATAAAAAAACTCACACTGAAAAATCTTTGTCGTGTGATATATGTGATAAAGCATTTAGTTGCCACAGCAATTTAACTATACATAAACGAATGCACACTGTGATATTTCATGTGATATTTGTGATAAAAAATTTAATCGGAAACACGTTCCAATTAATCATCACAGAATGCACTCAGGTGAAATACCTTTTTCGTGTGATTTTTGTGATAAAACTTTTACTCGTTAATCCAGTTTGTTACTATATAAACGAATTCACAGTGAAGAAAAACCTTTTTCATGTGGTATTTGTGATAAAACATTTTCTCTGTCACCACTTTGTCTCAACATAAACGAATTCACACTAGAGAAAAACCATTGGCATGTGACCTTTAATTACTATAGCAATTTAAGTAAACAGAAACGAACTCACGGATGGGTTTAATAAAACGGGATATATGTAATAAAACGTCATCACCGAGGCAACTTAATTTATCATAAATTAATTCATAATGGAGAGAATAAACTATTAATTCAATGGAAAAAAATTTTGTTTTCGTGTAATACTTGTAATAAATTTTTAATTATATAAAAAAAATTTTGAAAGATGATCCTCGTTAATAAAACGGTGTTACATTCCATTAGGTCGATGTTTCATTTGTGAGGAAAGTTTGGAAGGTGAGGATGTGTCTTTAGTAAAGAAGAGAGGAGTTGCTACCGTTCTTGCTTCTGCTAAAGCAGAAATTAAACGAAAAGAGCAGCAACATCAATGTTGGCTGGAAGGACTGGAACAAAAATTGGTATTAAATTACTACTCACCTTGGTTGCCAAAAAAAATACATCAACGAGAAAATGATATTGGCACATTTGCGTCGTGAATGTCAAACTCCTACACTTCCGCCCAAGCCGACTCACTCAAGTAAAACTGCATTATCATTTGATTTCAACAACAAGTGCTACTTTTGCAAAGAGTCGGTTACTGAAGAGTACAGACAAAGGCAGAATAAATTGCGAGTCGAAAGGCGTAATGCTATGGCCAAAGTGACTCTACCTGAATGGCAGGTACGATTCTATCGTACGCAAGGCAGCATACTTTGAGATGAGTGGGGGAAAAAAATCGGAGATCGTATTGGCATTTTGGAGGGTATGAACACAGATTTGGTTTCGGTAAATGCAAAATACCACTAAAAGTGCATTAAAAATTTCTTCAAATTACCTAATACCCTTGAGAAGAGAGGAAGAACCACGACCAACAATGACCAATTAATGGAAATTGTGTACAATTATCTCGAGAAAAATGGGGAGGAATGCACATTTTCTCTCGGACAGCTGATGGATAGTCTTCTACAGTTTGTCTTACGTAACCGAAATGGAATTTGGACAAACATCGTATTGTTGACACTTAAGTATACACAAATTGAATGATTGAATTGTTAACAATTCGCTTTCCCGAGAAACACTTAATCACACATTATGAGAAAACTATTGAGTTTATGCAAAAAATTTTCAAACAAAATTTTTTTATTTTAAAAAAATATTTATTTTTTTTTATTTTTATTTAAAAATTTTTTTTTCTCTCTCTTACGGTTTCAAAGATGTATAATTTTTCCCCTGGCGGGGGGAAACACCAAACACACACACAAAATGTCAGCTGGTTATGTCTTTTCGTTCTTGAGTTATCGTTCACAGACAGACGGATTAGTCTAAATGGCCGAATTAGGCCATTTTATGCACACCCATTCCAAGCATTTATGTCAAGGATTAATATTTTCAAGCGTTACAAAGTCGTGATCAAACTTAATATACCTTGTATATTTACATATAATGGGTATAAAAAGCTGAAAAGTAATAAAATGTTGACAAAATAACAAAATTTTCATGCAAAGTAAAGAATTCATATTATGCTAAGACCTTTTTGGATACATCATAACTTCAAGTTCATGGCCGCATATTTCGAGGTTTTGTTTAATTAAGTACATTCTTGAGGAATCATATACATGGTGAAAAATATAAAAATTTATTTAGAGCTTTTTATTATTAAAATAATATTTGTTATCTATAAAGTGTCGATTCTGCTTCTGCACCCTTATCCGCTTAGTGATCATTGATTCCGTTGATCTCAACGGCCTCATTATCCGGCACCCATTCAATAGTAACACTGTCAAGGAAGTCGAGGTTCTTCAGGGTGTAGCGAAAGGGTGCGTGTGGTTGAGTAAATACTTGAAATGTATATTTTTGTAAAACTTTATTTCACTACTGTTTGGATAACAATTACAACTTTTAGATTATACTTTGAATTGTAATTAACTATTTGATTTCAACGAATGTTTGTTACTGTGGTGTGAGCTGTGCTGGTTGTACTAAACTGTACTAATAATGATGTATACTAACATTGTATGGTTACTGTACCGAACTGTTGTTGATGTGTGTCTGACTGACGATGAATAGTGTTGAATAGCTTTATATATATGAAATGCGTGCGTTCTAGAAGGTGAGCGAAACACATTGAATATTCTGTACATTACCAGAATATCCCTATAAAGTCTGTCCGCTTCTAGAACATGCATATATGTAATACTGATACATATATGTAAGCATATAAAAAGAGACAAAGATATGCGTGTATACCTACATGTATCGCTCTGTCTTGTTGTATGGTGCTAAATACAATATGTACTGTAATGTTGATATTGATGTATGTGTGTGAGTCACTACATATCACCGGCTTGCCAGTGATAACGTATCGGCGAAGCTTACACGTTGACGGGTAGTTCCTCCCGATCTCGTGGTTTTCTTAGAGACGTTATCGTTGTTTGGCGTTGTGTCAAGTGATATTTGTTTGGCTTGCTTAGGTTGATCGACGCCTGTTTCGTTATCGTTAAGAATATGTGCAGGGTTATGTAGTGACTTGAAAATTTCTTATCGTAGAGCTTTAGGTACGAAAGGCCGAATGTTGCCTATTGAAACGTCTCAAATCATCGTCTGATCCGCTAATGGAGTTTTGATGTGTTGAAGACGCAACGTAGTGTCTGTTTGTTCACTAGGTGTTGAAGTTCCATGCCTTGTTGTTGTAGGTTAGCCAGTTTCGAGTAGGAAATGGTATATGGAATTGATATACCGTGTATTCGCGAAAGCGTATCTGCTACTGTATTGTCGATTCCGCTGGTATGTTGTATATCGGTTGTGAACTGCGCGATATATTCTAGGTAACGCGTTTTTCTAAGCGTAGACTCTTTGTTGTAATTTTTGGTGAAGGAATATGAAATTGGCTTGAGATCCGTGAAAATGGTAATGTTGCTACCTTCGACCATATGAAAATGCTTGATTGCGTGGTAGATTGATAATAGCTCACGGTCATAGGCGCTGTACTTCGTTTGTCTTGGAGTGGGTTTTCTTGAGAAAAATGCCAGCGGCTGATAGTTGTTGCCTTGTTTCTGTTGAATTGCCGCCCCCATACATGAAACTGAGCAATCGACGAAAAGTGTTAACGTTGCCGAAGGGTCTAAATGCGCGATAAGTATGCAGTCTTGTAAGGCTGCTCTTTGCTATTTATGTATGGCCTTAGTCACCGTCCAAGTGGTCGAGCGATCTAAGGCGTATGTTTAAGGCGTTATGTCTACTTGGAACTGGGAGGTTGTGGGTTCGAATCCAGACATCGGCAGTTGTCAATTATTAAGAAAAAAAAGGGGTGGTTAATCGACTAAATTGTCGGCGTATGTACAAGGACGAAGTAACCGGCTATGCTTGTGAAGATTTTTTGCAGTTTCCTTCACGAACTCCAACTGAATATCGCCATAGTTCCTATCAGAGTTGGCTGAATCCGCACATCCTACCAATTCTTAGTCTACACACAAAAATTCCTTCCACTCCACTCACATCCTTAGGCATCACAATGGACCTTATGGTTGAAGAGTAGCCCGTCCAGGGCAGCCGCTACGATCTATCTATCGATCTAAGACTTGCTTGGTTCTATTGAACGCGTCTATATTTTCTGCTGTCCATTCGATTGTTCGTTTGTCGCGTTTTGTAGCTCCAGCGCCAAGTTGGTTTAGTGGTGCTTGTATTTGAGCTGCCTTTTAAATTAGTCGGTGGTAAAAGTTGACCACACACAAAAATTCTGTTATTGCCGTCGCACGTTTTGGTAGTTGTTTAATACCGGACGCTGTTACGTGAAATCCAAGGAATGGTACTTCGGTTTTGCTGAATTGACACTTGACCAAGTTGATAGAAATTGCATTCGTTCGTAGCCGTTGAAGTACCTGTTCGATATGCTGCATATGTTTCATTTGTGTGTCACTTGCGATGAGGATGTCATCCAGATAGATGAATACCAAGTCTAATCCGTAAAGTATTTCGTAAATGTATCTTTGTAATGTTTGGGCAGCATTGCATATTCTGAATGGCATGTATGGAAATTCATATAATCCAAAAGGCGTAGTAATAGTTGTCTTTGCGATATCGTCTGGATGGATGGGAATGCGAACTAAATCAATTTTCGTGAATATGGATTTTCCCACCAGAAAACTCGTGAAATCTTGCACATGTGTGGTATTGAGTACTTTTAGAGCGCGATAATCTCCTGTCGGTCGCCAAGATCCGTCTTTTTTGGGAACTATATGAAGCGAACTTGCCCAGTTACTCTTTGATGGTCGCCAAATACGAAGTTCGAACATAAATTCGAATTCTTGCTTTGCGATCTTGAGGTTTTCTGCGTTAGGTCGTCGAGGTTTGGCTTGGACTGGTGTGCCCTTGGTGTCGATATGATGAAAGACGTCATCGCTGGTTGACAACTTATTGAAGTTTCGTAGTGATGTCTACGAATTTTTGCAAGATGAGCTATATTGTAGTTGCGATCTATGGTTGAGAATCCCCCGTACTCTAGATTTCTCGTTGGTTTCGAAAACATGGTAGAGTGTGCTTGTATCTCTCGGTCTATCAATCGTTTGTTTCATATATTGACGATTAGATTGTGAAATGAAAAAAAAATCGGCTCCAATAATCGGTGTGTCGACGTCTGCTACGATGAAGTGACTATTTGATTTCAACTAATGTTTGATTGTTACTGTGGTGTGAGCTGTGCTGGTTGTACTGAACTGTACTAATAATGTTGTGTACTAACGTTGTATGGTTACTGTACCGAACTGTTGTTAATTTGTTGATGTGACATATATGTAAGCATATAAAAAGAGACAAAGCTAAGCGTGTATACGTACATGTATCGCTCTGTCTTGTTGTATAGTGTTAAATACAATGTTTACTGTAATGTTGATATTGATGTATGTGTGTGAGGGCATTTAGACTTTAGAGAGTTCCAAGCAATTCTTGACGTGAAAGAATTTGAACTTAATGCTTTTAGGGTCAGTAAGCTGTCCAATATTATGTAGACTTTGGCGCTTTTGTAGTTTTTAGAGCCAATTTCTTCGTATACGAAATACGTATTTATAAAATACATATAATTGTTCTAAGAATGGAGAAAATTTTGAAATTTAATTTCAAAAACTTAGAGTTCTATTTAATTATCTTTGATAAAGGTTTTACATGAATAAGTAAATATTTAATTTCATTATTTTGAAATTATTAGCGAATTTTCTCCAAAGGAAATCAGCTATTGTTTTAATAATCTTTATTGACCATCTTTATTGAATCAAATGACCATCGATTTTACCAACTAGATGTCAAAATCACTATTGTTAAAATTTTTATATATGTTTATATATATATATATATATATATATATATATATATATATATAAATATATATATATATATATATATATATATATATATATATATATATATGTATTATGTATATATTGTTCCATATCCCTTTAAGGGATGTTGGAGACTACGTATTTCCAGCTTTTTCGATTTTCCGTCACTCTGCATATCTCTTCTAAAGTATAAGGATATATATATATATATATCTTAATATATATAATTCTTCTGTCCGTGTGTATGAGACTGACCTCCTCCTGAACGGCTGGACCGATTTTGATGAAATTTTGTGTGTGTATTCCAGTGGACTCGAGAATGGTTTAGATTCACAATTCAGTTCAAAAAAATAAAAAAATTTCCACGGAAACTCTACTTCAATAAGATAACTATAAAATTTTATTAAAATTTTGATTTAATTTTGAAATGTTAATTTTTATTGTCGTTTCCATAATAACCAATAATTGTTATATATCGTTCTATTTTCGCTAGTAATAAATTTAATTTTTGCAAATACTAAAATCATATCAGATATTATCTTTCAATTTGATCACACTAAAATTATGATCGTTAGAGAGTGATTTATGTATTTTAAGGAAATTAGCCAAGTTGAAGCAGCTCCTGCGTAACGAATTTTTTTTCGAATGAATTTTTGTTTTTAAAAATGCCAGCAATTAGACGTACAAACTTAAGTCGCAGAACTCGAAAAGCTAAAAGTGAAAGATATACAAGAACAAGCCAAACTGACGAGCAACGCGAAACGCGGAATGAAGTGGGACGGAATCGAAATCAACAACATAGAAATGTTGCGTTTAACCCCTATCAAGCTGCATTTAATTATAATGTGGAAATCGATTACAGTTCACAGCAAATCGTTGCTATTGGAATGGCAAAAAACGATGTGTGTCAATATTGAAAGGCATTTACGTTTAAAAATGAAGCCCCTGGATTGTGCTGCGCGAGCGGTCAAGTCAAATTGACGCGATTGGTACGGCCAGATAAGCCACTACATTAACTGGTTTCGGGAAGTGGGCCAGATTCTAAACATTTTTTGACTCATATCGAGCAATAAAATAATTGGTTTCAAATGATGTCATTTGGCGCAACAAAAGTTATTCGAGAAAAATTTAAGCCAAGTTTCAAGGTAAGTATATTGAAAAACAATAAACTTTTACAACCACGTGCCTGATGCAAAATACGTTGACAGGTTTCAATTGAACTGGTGTATCAATTGAAATGGCTTAAAGTACATTTGTAGCTCGGTAAATTGCCAAAAGCAGAAAGAAGTGAGTGTGTTTAAAAAAGTTGATGGGGGAATGGGAGTGCTGAGAAAGTATTTTGAGACCAACATGGGTGAGACACATGGTGGTACAAGCAATTCGCTATACAATATCCTATATTACATCTATTTAATATCTGTTTACCTTTGCAGATTCAGGGTCAAATTTATCATCTAACAGGTTCCTTATTGCAAACGCGGGATAGTGACTTCAAATTTTTGCAAATTTATTTTATGGGTGATTCAGCAAGACAAGTCCATTAGGGTTCTGCACACAACAATTCGGTTAAAAGACCAATTGTGGAGCAACTCCAAATGTTTTTCCATCAGCACAACGAATTGGTGGCATTATTCACGACCGCATGTCATCAACGCCGATAAGACGCCTGCAGGACAACACGCAAGACGTTTTAATGCGCCAACAATTGATACAGTCGCTAGAAAATAAAACTAAAAATGTTGTGTATCATAAAGCATTAGAATAATAAACAATATGTTTTTGGAATAATTATAATTTTTTATTAATTATACCAATTCGAATTCAATATTCATAGCTAAGACAGGACAACGTCTGTCGGGACCGCTAATGTATATATAAGCATTTATAAGTTTATGTGTCTGTGGAGTCTCTAGTGGTCACAGTTTTATTGCGATTGGAATGAAATTGGGTATTTGAGGCGCTTTTGGTATTCTAAAGGTCAAGTTAGTTAATGGGTAAAATCGGACTAGGAGAAAGGGGGTTTAGAACGAGGGGGAAACACAAAATTTGGTATATCTCCCTTAATATTTGAAAAATTTATCAGGAGTTAAGTTGTAGGTACTAAATTTTACTGTAATTTTGTTTCTTATCATTTTTCTGTTACACTAATATTTACAAAAATATTTACAATTAAAGATTGAAAGTTAAAATTCTAAATATCTCTGTTCACATTAGAGTTTGAGAAAAATGATAAGGTAATGCACTGTAGCAAACTTTATTTTATACAACTGTTTTGGCCTAAATCTTTCGATATAAAATAAACTTTAATATATTAGCGGACTGTATAAAATGTTATTTTTTGTGAAAAGAACTAAGATAATCCAAAATTAAAGATATCATAAGATTGGCTTAACTTTATGTCTCCAATACCGGTGCCGCACGCGTTGTAAGATAATTACCTATAGGTTGGATAAAATAGGAAAGGGGGGAAGTTAGTTATCCTACCCACGTGGATGCAGAATCTTTAGCTGGTGTTAAATATTAAAATGTTTGTTAATTTTGGATTATTTATTCACTATGTCAAATTGTGGACCGTACAATATCACTTTTAAACTAAAAACTTTTATTTGAACGAGAACTATTAACTCTATACTATATGAACCGAAAAAAACTAATAATCGACTTATTGCTCTCAGACCAGAAAAAAAAAACACACACATAAAAAAAAACAACTTGTTTTTAATGCGCAGAATTAACTAAAATTATGTAAACTAAATTTAATAATTCTCAAAACGACAGGGTTGTATCAAGCCTTTAACGAAGGCCCAAACATTCCCCCGCCCCTGAACAAATGTTCTGAACTATAGCTACGAAACAAAAAATCAAACAATAAGACCAAATTTGAAAATTTCATACTATGAAATTTTCATTTACAAAGAATATAATATTTTTATTAATTAATTATTGTAATAAGGATTTATTACAAAGTAATAAAAATTTATTACAGGTGGGTCGTTGGCAGATCCCCTGTTTAGTTCGAACTGAAGCTCTGCGCACGATTCCATCTTTATTAGGAAACACCTCTTCTATAACACCTAATGGCCATTGTATTGGTGCAACATTATTCTCCTTTATCAAAACTACTAATCCTGGCCTAATTAAAGTATCATCACTCGTTTTAGTTTGCCACCGTTGTCGGACTTGTAACGTTGTCAAATATTCAAGATGCCATCTACTCCAAAAACTTTGTACCAATCGGTCTACTAACTGGTAACGATTGAGACGATTGATGGGCTCATTTGTCAGTTCAGCAGCTGGCAAAAATTGTAGTGGCGTTAAATTTAAGAAGTGCGCAGGGGTGAGTGCTAATGGATCTGTGGGATCATCACTAAGATTACACAAGGGCCTTGAATTCAACAGTGCTTCGATTTGGATAAGCAAAGTATTCATTTCTTCATAGCTCAAAATTTGGGAGCCAATCACTTTGAAAAAACGTGACTTCACGCATTTTACTTGTGATTCCCATATACCTCCTTGATGCGCTGCTCTGGGTGTGTTAAATCGAAATTCTATGTTTCTATAGGATAACTCGTTGTAATACTTTTCTGTATATTCTGCTGAGGTCAACAACTTATGTTTTAAACATTGCAAGAAATTTGCCGTGCTAAAATCAGAGGCCAGCTCGAGATGCAATGCTTTCGTAACTAAACAAATAAATATGCAGATGTAAGCCTTTTGTACTCGAGCTCCTCTACTACGAGATATGGTGATGGGAAATGGTCCACAATAATCGGTCCCCGTATGCACAAAAGGTTTTGCCTCCTGAACCCTAAATTTTGGCAAATCTGCCATAATAGGGAAGGTAGGTTTCGGTCGGACCCGAAAACAACGGTTACAACTTCTAACACGTTTTCTCATGACGCTTCTGGCCGCTAATATCCAATAACGTTGACGCAAAAGAGCTGAAACTAATCCACTACCTGTATGCAAATTTTTTGAATGGATATAATCGATTAACAAATATACCAGAGGATCGTTTTTCGGGAGCAAAACAGGGTGGCATTGTTCAAATTCTAGTTTAGAATTTGACAAACGACCTCCTACATGTAGAATTCCATTGTGAATAAATGGTCTCAAAGAGCGGGCACGAAACGAACATTCCTGCCCCTTTTCTAACAACTTTATTTCCTTGGCAAAATGCTTTTTTTGCACAAGCCAAAAAAATTTATGTTCGGCTTGTTCAAGGTCCGATTAAGAAATATTTTCGCGTTTTGGTAAAAGATTTGAAAACCGTAAAACATAAACCATGCTACGAACTAATCTAAGCCATGACGAACTGTTGCTAACTAAACTATAAAGGGAATTGTCGTCATGGTTTACAACTACTAGGGAAGTGACTTTGGATTCTAAATTGAATATCCAGGATATCTAATATCCAGGATATTAAATTTTCCAATCGAAAAGGGGATAACCGGCCAATTCTCTGGCTCAAAAATGAGCCAATGCGGGCCTTTTCTCCATAATTTATTTTCTATAAGTTCAGACAGCATTAAACCACGAGATAAGCAATCTGACGGATTTTCAGTTCCCGGAATATGAGACCATTGTACGCTGGATGGTAACAATTCGTTTATTTTAGTAACTCTATTTGCAATGAAAGTTTTCCATCTATGCGGTGAAGAATGAATACAGCTCATTGCCACACTAGAATCCGAGAATGCAAGAATATTTTTAATTAAGATACGAAGACTATATGTTTCTATAACTTGATGTATAAACTTAGCCAGTAAGTGGGCACCTAACAATTCAAGTCGGGGAATGGATATGGTTTTCAACGGCGCTACTTTAGATTATGCACACAGAAGTTCAACATTATTTGAAGTTTTAATATAAATTACTCCACAATATGCTTTTAAAGATGCATTCGCGAAACCTACGAGCGTAATTGGATTATCTCAACACCCAAAGAGCGAGGTATTTTAAAACTAGCTAACAAGGGTATTTCCATTACGAATTGTGACCAAATTTTAACTACACTATCAGGTGGAACGTCATCCCATCCTAACTTCAAAATCCAAATCTTTTGAATCATTAATTTAGCCTGAAGTATCACCGGTGCTATAATTCCGAGAGGATCGAAAATGCGTGCTATCGTGGATAAAATATTTCTCGTAGTGCATTTATGATTCACCGAATATATCTTAAAAGACAAAGTGTCCGACTCAGGATCCCATTGCAGACCTAAAACACTTTGCATTTGACCACTATTAAATTATAAAGTGTGATTCAAGCGAATCTATTCCGGAATAGTATTTAATAAAACTTTTGAATTAGTATTCCACTTAACTATTGAAAAACCACCAGATTCACATAAATTGACCATTTCTTGAAATAATTTAATCGCAGTTTGGGTATCCTGAACACTAGTTACAAAATCATCTACATACATGTCGTTCATTACTGCGTTGGAAGCTAAAGGGAAAGATGATGATTCATCTGAGGCTAATTGGTGCATGGTTCGTAACGCTAAATAAGGAGAGGAAGTTACACCAAACGCAACCACTGAAATTTCATAAACCGATATTGGTTCATTTTTCGAAAATCTCCAAAGTAGTCGTTGATATCGCCTATGCGATTCTTGAATTTTAATTTGCCTATACATTTGGGAAATGTCTGCTGTCATAGCAATTGCAAACAGCCGAAAATTGAGTAAAGTTACGAATACATCCTAATGTAATTTTGGACCAACTTACAGAATATCATTTAAGGATTTCGATGTTGACGTTTTACAACTAGCATCAAAAACTATGCGTAAAGGAGTTGAAGACGAAGCTTTATATACACCATGGTGGGGTATATAATATACAGGATATTTGGGTAAACTATCTGCAGTTTTAACTATATGATTTTGTGCTATAAAATTTTGCATGGCCTCATTATATTTGAGTCGCAAGTCAGGAGAATATTCTAATCGCTTTTCTATTGTTAATAGTCGTCTACAAGCTGCGGTGTACGAATCACCTAAAACGGACGGTTCTTCTTTGAAAGGTAGTGCTACAATATATGTACCACTTGGCTCGCGCTTCATAGTAGATGTATAAATTTTTTCGCATTCAACAACGTCTGCGTTGAGAATCGGCGCAACCTGCACTTCTTCTACCTCCCAAAATTTCTGAAGAATGTCCTCTACACTTAGGTGAACTACACTACAGTAAGGTGGCGGATCTAAAATAGACGGTAAAATATGTGCATTTCCGACTATAACATATCCAAGACTTGTTTCTAACGCAGTTGGACAACCTGGTGGTCCTTCTACTTTGTTTTGCCCAATTACTGAAGAAAAAACTTCAGCATCTAAAATTCCATCTATCTCTCCGGGTACACGAAAAGAAGAGTCAACTAATGGTAAATTTTGTAGATACGATAGCCTTTTCAAATTTATTCTAAAATTGGGGAGATTATTGGAAACCTTTTCTATAACGAGCATATTTAACGAGTGGTTTTCATTACTATTTATTTGCGACGAAACAACAATTTTAACATGACCTACCACAGAGTTTGCATTTGATCCAAGACCTAAAACGAAGCTGCTTTTGTGCTTTTTTCACGCTCAAATTTAATTTTTTACAAGTTTTTCTTACTATAAAATTAGCTTGACTAGCCGAATCTAAAAGAAATCGTAATTTGTGAATCATTCTAAATCTATCTATAAAATTGACTGATACCGTTGATAACAACGCTGTAGAATTATGAACGTAGTTTTCACTATCCATCGAACAATAGCTACTTGCAATTGCATCCCCTGCAATAATTTTACTGCTGCTGGAGAGTGTACTAGGGGGGTCAAGTGCAGGACTGACAGAATCCGACGGTTTAGAAGTTGGAAAGTGTAATAGCGAATGATGTCGTTGTTTGCAAGTGGAACAATTAAATTTTGAACGACAATTATTTTATGCGAAGAAAGGCAATTCAAACATAGTTTGGATTTTTTCACAAGCTCGTATCGTAATTTGGGACTCAATTTTATAAACTGTGGACATTGATACACCTCATGTTTTTCCTGACAGCACACTATACATTTCTTTTCGGAGTCGTGAATCATGAAAGCTTGAGGCTTTGACTTGACTCCATCTAAATTGCTTTTATAAGCTTGAATTTTTCCGCTATCAGCATTACTAAGCACTTTCATATGAAATTTTACAAAGTTTATAACTTCGTTATAAGTAGGTATTTCTGAGGGGTTATTTTTCATCTCAAAAGCCCGACGACTCTGAGAATCCAATTTTGACAACGCCACGAAAGCTAAAATAAAATCTCCTAAGTCCGTTATCTGCAATTTTTTGAGAATACACACAGAAGAATCGAAATTATCTATAAATGAGTTGAGATTTGCAACGGATTCTGTTTGACACGTTTTGAATTTCAGAATTTTTTCTAAATAGGCGTTTGCTTGTTTACGTTTGCTTGATATTTGTCTACAAGAGCGTTCCACACTACTGAGTAATTACTTTCAGTTGGAGTTAAGCCACCACAAATGTTCTTTGCACTACCTGATAAACTGCCGAACAAATAATGACCCTTCCCGGGTAAAAAAGATTATATATAATCATATATAACCATATATAATTCATATATAGTTATATATAATTCATATATAATTATATATGAATTATATATAATTATATATGGTTATATATAAAGTTTTTTGTTATTTCGTATAATTATATATAATTATATATAATTATATATAATTATATATAATTATATATAATTATATACAATTATATATAATTATATATAAAGTTTTTTGGATTTATATATAATTATATATAATTATATGTAATTATATATAATGACTTTTGTGATTTCGTATAATTATATATAACTATATATAATTTATATATAATTATATATAATTATGTATAAAGTTATTTGTGGTTTCGTATAATTATATATAAATATATATAATTATATATAGTTATACATAAATCTCTCGACAGATGTATATATAGTTATATATAATTTTATATAACTACATGTAATTATATAAAATTATATATAACTATATATACTTCTCTCAAGAGTCATGTACAACTATATATAATTATATATAGTTATATACAACTATATATAATCATACATAATTTTCTTTATTGCCACCTTATCTATAGCGATCAATATTTATATTAAATTTCTATATTATTGTATAAAATTTTATCCAATTTTGATCAAATTCATCGGTTCATTTTAATTAAAAAAATTAAGTCTGTAAATAAAGATTCAAATATTCAATACATTATATTTATTAGTAAATTTTTATAAAAAAATTATAAGAAAATTTACACTTAACAATATGTGCACTTTAAGGATGTGTTTCTAATATAATACTGAGAAGAAATTTATAACATATAAAATTGTATGTTTTTTACATCGAGTTTTGTACATTATTTTATAGTGAATAATTTATTAGAAAAAAATTTGGCAATTAAGCTACCATACTCTTTTTGATTGGTTAGGTTTTTTACAGATATACTTTCGTACTTTCACAAGTTGACAAATACTTTGTACATCACTGAATTTTGTTAATAAGTACTCTCCTGATTCTGTTACAGGTATTATGTGTCTCACTGCTACTTGCATACCTAAATGACTCATAATATGATCATGTCTCACAATTAATTGTTTAATTATAAAATACAAATTATTTTCATGGTAAAAAAAAAAATTTATCATTCCATAAATACAAGAACTATTATTATTTTTTATTTCCACCGTAAAACTATTTGTTTGTATTATTTGTTTGTAATGTAAAAAGTACAGAACTAAAATACTTTTTATAATCACAGCTTTAATATACTTCAATTGACTTTGTAATACCAAAAAAATATAAATAAAAATTATTGTAACCACGCGTGGAGCAGATGTACACAAATTTCCAGACGTACAACAAATATATGCAATATATATGTAGCTGCTTGTGTTGAAGAATGACAATCGATTTTTTAGTGTCACAAATCGATATTTTTTCAGAAATAAATGGAATTTTTATTTTTTTAATTTTATAAATTTATATTAATAATAATTTTGAAATATTTCAATGAATGTATTGAAAACTCATTTAAAGCAAATTTTTTTTTTCACTAGCAGCAACACGTGTGTGATCACGAGTATGTGCGCATGAGCGTGTAGGAGAACACCGCCATCACCCGGCAGGTTGTAATGTTTACTACATTTTGTGCAAATGGCGTCATAGCGTCTTTTTTTCTATTGTGTGTAGTTCATTGTGAAAAATTGTGCCTCATCCTAAGATCAAGTATTGCTGTTAATGTGAAGTTTTTTATTACTTTGTTTAAAAAAAAAAGTTTCATGATGTTTTATCTTATAAATTGTGATGTTGACTTATGAAATTACGGTGAAATTATTAGTCCTATGAAACATCATAAGAGATATTTTTTGCATAAATTTAAGCTTTTTACAACTTTTGTCTAAAATTTTTTTTTAACCACCAATACTTTGGCCGCAATATCAAAAATTTGAATTGTTATTTTGAAATTTAGGGAAAAATCTGGGTACTTATAATCATACATAGTCATATATAACTATATATAAGCATATATAGTTATATATAATTATATATAATGATATATAGAAAATGGCCATATATAATTATATATAATTATATGTACCTATATATGTTTATATATAATTATATATGCTTATATATAATTATATATGCTTATATATAATTGTATATAACTATATATAATTATATATGGCCATTTTCTATATATTAATTATATATAAATTATGTATAATTATATATAATCTTTTTTACTCGGGTTATCCACGGTTTTCAATTCCTGATTTTGGTCAATTAATGACTTAAACAATTCAAAATAAGTGGGCCATTCTTTAATATCACCATTAAAAACTGGTAATGGAATTTGTGGTAATCGTGGGGTACTTTTAGCTGAAAATCCACTAGAACCCGCTTGATCCGTTGGCCTAGAATTAGAAGTCGCACTTGTGGACTCAGAAATCGAATCAGCTACACTTTGAATATTACATAAAATTTCATCAAAGGATTCCATTGTCGAAAAATCAGGAACGAAATTTTCATCTAATGTCAATTCTATTTGATTAATTTCCCGAACTATTGTGTCAAACCTCTCTTTTGTTTGATAAAGTGTTTTTAATCTAATTTGGAAATTTTTTTAATTTATAGGGTTGGCGACTTTTTTACTTTCAGTAAACAAATTTTGAAGACGTATGAACAGTTGCTGCTGCTCAGCACGCAAAACTTTTACTTGGGTTGTTAATTGCTCATCGGTCGGCATTTTGAATTTATTCGAAGATGCTGCAATTAGTTTTTCTACCAAAATAAAGTTTAAAACTGTTTGAAACTCAATAAAAATATTTACTGAAATGACTATTAAATTATCAAAATTGATTATTATTCAAATGCGTAATCAAAATAGAATTATTATGTAATCCATTTATTTTTTATTTTTCAAATATTCTTGGACAAAACAATTATGAAATAATATATTCTTTTATGTAGATATTTTGAAAATAGCAATAAAAAGCAAATTTTAAACACGAAATTATGCAATAATATTTATTCTAAATATAAGCGGTTTTAAGAAACCGTGAGAATCTAATCTATAATTTTTCTTGAAATGAGAGCAACAAACCATTTGAAAATTGATACTAAATATCACTATGCTAATTGCGAATTTTCTAAACTATTAACCAATCGCAATTTAAATTTAATTCGCAAGAATTCTATCCGGTTCGAACGGACCAAAATGTTTTGGCCTAAATCTTTCGATATAAAATCAACTATAATATATTAGCGGACTGTATAAAATGTTATTTTTTGTGAAAAGAACTAAGATAATCCAAAATTAAAGATATCATAAGATTGGCTTAACTTTATGTCTCCAATACCGGTGCCGCACGCGTTGTAAGATAATTACCTATAGGTTGGATAAAATAGGAAAAGAGGGGAAGTTAGTTATCCTACCACGTGGATGCAGAATCTTTAGCTGGTGTTAAATATTAAAATGTTTGTTAATTTTGGATTATTTATTCACTATGTCAAATTGAGGACCGTACAATATCACTTTTAAACTAAAAACTTTTATTTGAACGAGAACTATTAACTCTATACTATATGAACCGAAAAAAACTAATAATCGACTTATTGCTCTCAGACCAGAAAAAAAAACACACACACACACAAAAAACTTGTTTTTAATGCGCAGAATTAACTAAAATTATGTAAACTAAATTTAATAATTCTCAAAACGACAGGATTGTATCAAGCTTTTAACGAAGGCCCAAACAACAACATTACTCCTTATGCATTTTTCGATTATTCTAATATTAAGAAATATATTTTATATTTTGTGTTTGTTTGACACGAATTCATGAAATCTAGAGCACGGTAGTGCGACAGGCCGAGTTTAAGGGTTTTTTTGCCTTCGTATATTTTATTGTAAAAAACTTTAAAAAAAAATTCAACCGACTTCAAAAAACACAAAAAGTTACCAAACTGAAAAGCTAAAAATAACAATATACAGATTTAATCCAAAAGACAATTCTTGTGCAAACAGCTATTACGTATAATTTGTATACCCAGTATATGTAAATATACAAGGTATATTAAGTTTGATTACGACTTTGTAATGCTTAAAAATATTGATCGTGGGCATGAATGTTTGGTATATGTGTTCATAAAATTCGACCATTTCCGCATGTCCGTCTGTCTGTCTGTGGACACGATCACTTAAGAACGAAAAGAGATAACGATCTGAAATCTGTTCTAGAGCAAAAAAGTAAAGTTAAGTTCGTTAATGGGAAAAATCGGACTATGTTTGGGCAAAATGAATAAAACTGCTTACCTTTGAAACCGTAAGCACGTGTTGCCTTTCGCTGGGGGAGGGGGGATATATACATCTTTGAAACTGTAAGAGATTTAAAAAAAATTCGTAAACAAAAAATCTTTTTAAAATAAAGAACTTTTGTTTGAAAATTGTTTTATAAACTCAATAATTTAATCACAAATTATGAGAAAACTATTGAGTTTATCAAAAAATTGATATACAATTCAGTATATATTGGGTATATATTGGCTAGATTTCATTAATTCGTGTCAAACAAACACAAAATATAAAATATATTTCTTAATATTAGAATGTCAATTAACTCAGTTAGTTGTAACATTACTTTACAGTCGAATATAGAATCTCCTCCTTCTTTTTTTGGAGTTGGTTAAAATTTGTGTTGATTTTGTCATTTCCATAGAAACTATACTTATAAACTATATAAAATAACTATAAAGTTATTTTATTAATATTTTGTTTCAATTTTGAAATGTCAACTTTGATTGTCTATTAATAAATTTAATTTTTGCAAATACTTAAATCATATCAGATATTATATTTCATTTTGGTCACACTAAAATTATAACCACTAGAGAGTGATTTATGTGTTCTAAGCAAATTCGCTAGGTTGAAGCATATTTTAATTTTTTATTTTTGAAAAAATTTTAAAATTTAATTTAAGAAAAAAAAAAATTCAAAAAAATTTCTAAATTTGTATTTATCTTTGATAAAGGTTCTACATATTTCTTGCCTCTATGGAGGTCAGTGTTATTAACTGTTGAAATAAAGATGTAGATGCGTGAATATTTTTGTATTTGGTTTTTTTAAACTACGTTTTTATACCCAGTATATGTAAATATACAAAGGTATATTAAGTTTAGTCCCGACTTTGTAACGCTTGAAAATATTAATCCTTGACATAAATGCTTGATATAGGTGTTCATAAAATGACCTAATTCGGCCATTTCCGCATGTCCGTCCGTCTGTCTGTCTGTCTGTGGATATGATAACTCAATAACGAAAAGAGTTAACAAGTTGAATTTTTTTGTGTGTTCTAGAGCAAAAAAGTAAGGCCAAGTTCGTTAATGAGCAAAATCAGAACGTGTTTCCCCCCGCCAGAGGGGAAAATACACATCTTTGAAACCGTAAGAGATAAAAAAAAAATTGTTAACAACAAATCTTCTTCTTTTTAAAATAAACAACTTTTGTTTGAAAATTTTTTTTCATAAACTCAGTATATACTGTGTTTTCAAACAGTTAACTCAGTTAGTTGTTACATTACTTGTTACTTAGAAATTTAATAGCCATAGCTATTGCTGATTAAGAACCTTTTTGTATTATATCCTATTAATAGAAAAAATTTATTTCAGATGTCAACCGATTATAATACAAAATTAAAACAAAGTGAATGCTTAGCGTTTGAAAATTTTAAAGCTAATGATCAAGTCTTCATGTTTTATGGTGATCGAACTAATGCTGATATGTTTCTTCATAATGGGTAATGTACTATTACAAATGTGATTAACAAATTGCATATTAAAATTTTAAATTCGCCCCCTTTACCTAGATCAGTTTTCTTGTATTATAAATATGTTTTGTATTACAAATGATGACTACATTGTGGTCAAAATACGTATGTATAATACAAAAAAAAAAAATACAAATAAAAACTTATCTAGGTAAAGGCGGCGAATTTGAAATTTTATTTCAAAAACCAAGAGTTCTCACTAATTATCATTATATAATATAATGTTTAAGTTGCATATTGTACATTTTTTTGTTGTAGATTTGTATATCCAGACAATGAAAATGACGGATATGAATTGAGATTGGGAATAAGTAAATCGGATAAACTGGCCGCTAAAAGAATAAAAATTATAGAAAAATTAAAATTAACCGAAATGTTGTTTATGTTACGTCCAAAACCAAAATCAATTAATGATAATTTATTAAAGTTTGTTAAAATATTTACAATGAATGAAGGTGAGTGTATTCTAGTTATACAAATCATCCAGTATCGAATTATTCTAGAATTTTTTACTGTCAACGTTAGGCAATGTCGATTCTACCTATTTGGTTCTTGTTAGTATTATATAAGATACTCTTTTATGTATCTAGATATAGACACATTGCCGAAAATTTTTCTAATTACAGATACTCTTGCTAAAAAGTAGGTAATGGTCTGAATACAACGCAAAAAAAATTTTTAGTCATCTCTAATAATTTATAAGACATGCGATATTCTGACAGATTTGATTTAAAAAGGTTAATAAATAGTAGCTAGGTATACGACGGGATTGTTAAAAAAATGTTCAATAAATTATTTGCTATGTGAGTTTTAGGTCGTGCCGAATTAACGAGAAATTATACATAAAAAGTTTAATAACTCAGAAACGGTGTGTTTTATCGAAAAAATAAGCAAAAACAATTCCCTAAGAATTCCCACTTATTTCCCAGAGAACTTAAATCTTAAGTTTCATAACTGTAGGGCCACTTTTGCAAATTTTGTATTTAAAAAAAAAAATTTTGTCTGGTGTTAAAATGAACACAATTTTGTTAAAAAAATCTAACCCACTTCTAGACACGCAAGAACGATGCGGTTTTTTGCATTCGAGGCGAAATAACTTGAATCTTATAATAAAAATCGGAAAATTTAAATTTTCGAAACGAAATCTTCCCAAAAATGGGAAAAATCAAAAATTACATTAAAGTGTTTAAATTTAAGCCACTTTCAGACATTTTAAAAGGATGAGGTTTTTTGCATTTTGCAAAAATCGGAAAATTTTAATTTTCCCAAAACAACATCCACAAAAATTCGAAAAAACTAAAAATTACCTTTCTAGACATGCTAGAAGGATGTGGTTTTTGGAGGGGGTGGAAGCCCCTAGCGAGCAGAGCGAGTTGACGTTATATAACGCGAAGCGGTCTCATTTGTGTATGTGAATCTACTTAAATAGAAAACGAGTTAAGTATCGCGAAGCGTAAAGTAACGCATAGCATAACAAAGCCTTCGTCTTCATATATTTCAGTCTTTCAAAAAGGAGTTATACCCGATCAAAAACATTAATGTAAGAAAGGGCCGAGTTTTCGGGGAAATTCTTAATGTAATAGTTGCTTCTTGAAAAGTGATGATATGGGAGACAGGACCGAGCTATTTACAAAGTAAATAGCTCTAAACTTCATATACCCAGTAAACAATATGACGTCTTTAAAAGTTATTTAAGAACTCTTATTAAAGATTTGGACGTCTTAAATTTTTCGTCAAATGGGGTCTTCAGGACTTCATGAGGATGTCCAATGCGCCACCTCAAGAAGTACTGAAGACTTCATTATTAAGTCTTTATGAACTTTTTTTTCTGACTTCGAAAAAATAGATCTTAAGAGTTCTTGATTCTGACCTCTTCAAGAGCTTCTTTTGAAGAGATCTTAAGAGTTCTTGATTCTGACCTCTTCAAGAGCTTCTTTTGAAGAGATCTTAAGAGTTCTTGATTCTGACCTCTTCAAGAGCTTCTTTTGAAGAGATCTTAAGAGTTCTTGATTCTGACCTCTTCAAGAGCTTTTATTTAAGAGATCTTAAGAGTTCTTTATTCTGACCTATTCAAGAGCTCCTTTTTAAGAGATCTTAAGAGTTCTTGATTCTGACCTATTCAAGAGCTCATATTTAAGAGATCTTAAGAGTTCTTTATTCTAGCCTCTTCAAGAGCTCTTTTTTAAGAGTTCTTTAAGACTAAATTAACATTTTAAAATTCCTAAAAATAGAGGCTAAAAAAATATAAACAATTTTATATTAAAATTAATAAATATTTATTCATTTAATTTATATTTATATTTACATTTTAATTTATATTAATAATCATTACAATCATTTGGTTTGCTAAGTCCATGATATATTCCAACAGCAAAAAGTACAGCGCCTATTGGGTAAATTTCGACTAGTATTGGATAGAGTTGACTCTTCAAACTCTTTGAAATTGGCAAACTGTCAATTGCACGTTGATTTGAATAGTTTCTTTAAACTGGCCCAAATCGATCGCTTTCAGTTGGTCAATCAATCCTTTTTTTAGACCATAATGAAAATATTCTCCTGGTGCAACAGTACGAATAGGGTTTTTTTAGGAGAATTCAATAATATACGGCAATCTTTTGGAAAATTTTTTAAGTCTTCTATCGACTCTACATTCCGAAGAATATTTAGATGCAGGTTGAGTAATGTTAAACTCACATTTCCATTGAGCTAACTTTTGACTCAAACTTAATTTTTTTATTTTCTTGGGAATAGGTTCGAAGATGGGATGATCATCATCTTGGCAGACATCTTGGTTTCAAATCTTAATAAAAAATAGAAAATCATGATATTCATTTTTTAAATTCATTTTAATGCGTTAACCTTTAAGATAATTACAGATAAAACCAATTAAAAAAAATCCACGTTAAAAATAACGCACTTAAACTGGTTTTAAATACTTGATAACACAGAAATAAAAACTATAACAAAAATGCGCGTGCGCTAAATTGAGTAAAAATATAAAAAACTTGGGAAAAAGACTTCTAAAAGGGCTCCTATTTCTGACTTCTTGCGAAGTCAGAAAAAATAGACTCTTAAAGGGCTCCTATTTCTGACTTCTTGCAAAGTCAGAAAAAATAGAATCTTAAAGGGCTCCTATTTCTGACTGTTTACGAAGACAGAAAAAAAGACCACTTAAAGAGCTCATATTTCTGACATCCTGCGAATTCAGTAAAAATAGACTCTAAAGGGCTCTTATTTCTGACTTTTTACGAAGACAGAAAAAAAGTCTACTTAAAGGGCTCTTATTTCTGACTTCTTGCGAAGTCAGTAAAAATAGACTCTTAAAGGGCTCCTGTATCCGACTTTTTACGAAGACAGAAAAAAAGACTACTTAAAGGGCTCCTATTTCTGACTTCTTGCGAAACCATAAAAAAAGATGTCTTAAAGACCTCTCAATTGAGAACTCTGAAAAAAGAGGCCATTATGACGTCATAATTGTACTTCCTAATGAAGTCTTTAAAAAGACTTCTTTTTGAAGTCTTTCTGACTTGTATGTTTGCTGGGATAGTTGCTCCTTAAAAAGTGATGATATCCTATTAAAAAACTGAGCTATTTACAAAGAAAATAGCTCGGTAAACTATTTACCAAGAAAATTAATGAGGGGTAAATTGATTAAATGTAAGAAAAAATTTGGTTGAAATTTATTTCGCAAGTTTTGTCTTAGTATGTTTATCAAATTTTATAACACGGCAAGTTATAAAATTTTAAAAACATACTAAGGGAAAATTTGCGAAATAAATTTCAACCAAATTTATTCTTACATTTAATCAATTTACCCTTCAAGCATTTCCTTACTAAATAGTTTACCGAGCTATTTACTATGTAAATAGCTCTTAATGGCTCTTTAATGGGATATCATCACTTTTTAAGGAGCAACTATTATATGAAGTCTAGAACTATTTACTTTGTAAATAGCGAGAGTGTTGTTGAGTTGTGTTTTCAAATACCCACATTTGCGCCAATATTTAAATATGAAATATTATACAAACAAACCTAAGTAAGAATTGCGCTATTAGTTTGAAAACACAATTTAACATTAAACTTTAAGAAAATAATTGTTTTTGTTTTCGTTACGAACACAAAATATATAGAGGGCGCTTTTGTAGCCTTTCTCTTGGTGGTTGACAAAGAAAGTAAAACTTTCAACTGTATACTTGCAATTTGTTCAAAAAATCACTTTTGTATCGAACTTTGTATCGAATACTGTATACCTTCGCTTCGTTGCACTGTTTGTAATTCTGCGAGCTAATTTTGTATAAAACCCGCCATTAGGGTTATTTTTACTGCGATACCACGAGACTAATACAAATAAAATAAAAGTTACATCATTCGAAAATAACGTTGAAATAGTTTATTTACCTGTATTATTCCTAATAATCCATATACGCTGGGAATTCAACGTTTGTGGCTTCAGAAGTACTATTGTGGGAGTCATCTTCAAGTTTCTGTTTGTCATACGCCCAAGTCCTGGTTAAATCATCGTCGTTCGGGGTAGCTGAATTCAAGGAATTTATTTAACAGTATTGCCTTGAAATACCAACACTAACGTCTGATATAGGTGGTTGATTTGGACCTGAAGTTGTTCGAACCCGTTTTGTGTCGTTAGTAAAAACTAAAGGTATAGGTGTTTTATCGTTTTCTTACTAATGTTGGGGTACATCGTGCTCAATCAGTATATTTACCCACGTGTTGAGAAACATAAGCTGGTATAAATCCTATTGCGGACTATTTGGACACTCCGAGGAAAATTTCTAAACACCGATTAAATTTAAATCGAATATAAATAATAATAATAATGATAATGGGGTTTAACCTCCGTTTCCGAGACACGACGGTCTATAACAGAGGCCACCCACATCATTATTTTTCATCCTTTATTTATTAATTTTTACATTACATTTTTATGATGTGAGTGGAGGATCGGAAATTCGTATGCAGATTAGGAATTGGAAGGTGTGCGGCTGCAGCCGACTTTGATAGGAACTATGCCGATATTCATCTGGAGTTCGTGAAGGGAAACTGCAGAAAACCTTCACAAGCATAGCCGGTTACTTCGTTCTTGTCCATACGCCGACATGAATTAATTTTCCATTAATTTTTTTTATTTTTAAATTGACAAACTGCCGGTGTCGGGATTCGAACTCATAACCTCCCAGGTCCAAGTAGAAACAGCGCCTTAACAAGCGCGGCTACTTGGCTGGTTAATAAGATCATACTTCACAGGATCATTTCTGTACTGTGTCTTCGCATTATCCCTACTTAATTGTAGAGTCAATTTTAAATCGAATATTTAATCGAATAAATTGATTGGATTAATTATTTACCTGGGTTTGAAAATCAGGGTGGTTTGTAGAGTATTTTCTTTGCCATTCCACGTGACGACTTCGCATCCAATACAGGCTGTTTCTGGTAAAATCCTGTACCAAATTGAAACAAACTTCAACAAACCCCCTTTGTAAATTAGAATTACTTTCTATTAATTTCATATTTTTAATTAATACTTTCACTTACCTGTATTTGAATTTAATAAGGTTTGTTGAGGTTTTCTCATTTTCATTTCGGAGACTGTCCGTAGTTTAGATTGGATTACATATACTAGTTCGTAATAGCACACGTTCAAATCCATAAAACATAGTAATTTTATTTATTTCACAACAACTGCCAAATTAATTTAACCGCGAAATTTCAAATTTAAATTCAATTTGTGTATGCAAAACAAACGTGTCTGTGTCAACCCAAAATTTATTATACCATCCCCATAGATCTACGGCACTAATTAAATTGATAATTCCTGCACATTTCCGACAATTTTCCACACTGCCACTCTTCCACTCTAGTAAAGGCTATTTAGGAATTTGCAATTTCATCTTAACTAAAAAATTTTGGGATCGTATAGTAGCGGCAAGATTTACACCTAAAGGCATATAGAGTTGCTTAACCTCGTAAATAAATTCGCTAAAGTTAATCATCAATAAAGTAACACAACAGTCTTTTCTCCCATATCATCACTTTTCAAGAAGCAACTATTACATTAAGAATTTCCCCGAAAACTCGGCCCTTTCTTACGTTTATGTTTTTGATCGGATTGCTTAAATACCCGTTATAATCTGAGTTCATTATTAGTTCGTTGACTGCTTATTTAAGTGTTTACACACATATATTGTGTTAACATATGTGGTTTTGTAATCCAAAATAATTACAGATGTTTGAGCTGAAATTGTGGCAAACCCATTCAGGTTATGAAAAAAGTTTATAAAAAGTTGTTTACTTTTCAAAAACGACCAAAGGAACACACAGACAGATGGGTGGATATGTGGAAATGGACTAATTAATATACTCTATACTATATATACCGAGTAAAAAAGCGGTTGCTTGAGCATTTTTGACTTTAGAATTTTTTCTTTCTTTTCGGCTTAGCCTTCAAAAGGACTCTTTTGCTTTGGAATATTTTCTTTCTTTTCGACCTAGCCTTCCAAAGATGACCCTATATCTTCCACTTACTCGGTCAGTGGAAAGTTCATACAAAGAGAAGCAGCAAGGAGGAAGAGCAGAAATAGATCTACGAAGATGGTTTAGATCAAACTGCAAAGATCGCTTTTGTTTGTCTCGAAGACATACGGATGCCTGACGAACCTGCATACCATGAATGTGGAATTTTATCCCAATATAACAAACCTATTAGTTCGTACTCCAACTTATACGTCGCTTATTGTGTAATCCTCACAATTTTGTATACGCAAGTAACTTAATACGAGTGACGATTTTCCGTGCTGAAGTGTATTAAGGTGAGACTTGCTTCTCTACAGAGGCAAGAACTGCTGAACTCGTTGATTATCCTACACATAGACTCGTTTGTAATAAAGGATATGGAGATAGAAGTTTTTACGAAGGATTTATTGAAAATCTAGCTGAAATATTTCTTCTTTTCAAAAAAACTGATTTTTGGGTTGCTCCAGGTATAACTAATTGGAAATTTTTACACACAAATAAGTACGTATTTGAAGATAAAAAGTTCCAAAAACTCTTACTTATTTGTTTATTATTACCATTTGGTTAGTTGGTTGACTTAAGTGGATCATCTACCCTGATCCTAAGGGGATGGCTGGCCCTTAGTCATAATGACACGCGGACCCGTTAAGCCCAGTTAATATTTGTATGCCCACCCTTTCGTCTTCCAGTCTACTTTTTTAAAACCGGGTTTCCATTCTACCCGTAACCATCAAATCATTTTCAGGTAAAATCGCAATTGTACCAAGTCAATGACATTTTACGTAACCTATTTAGTCTATTCATAAGAATATATTAATCATCTCATTAGAAATTAATTAAATATATCACAAACGTGGTAATTTATCTCAAAGGTCTCACTAAAATATGAAAATGTGAAACTATATTTGTAACCGCATATCGGCTAAGATATGAGTCCTTAAATAATTATAGGAATCATTAAAAATTAGAATGTAAAAAATATTCGCAGGAAAAATTAATATTTTATTTTTTTCAGATGAAATAAATAGTATTGAAAAATTGGAAGAATCTTCAAAAATAATAGAAAAATTAAATGCATCAGAAGATGAATTAAACAAACGATGTTATCGATTTTTATCAATAAGATTATTGATATTATTAAATGCTTATCCAACAAAATTAGAGGACGACATTGCGCTACTTGAAAAAGATGATGATTCACTATCAGAATGTAAAAAAGTTGCAATAAATTTACGAATTTCAGAAAAGAAAATTTTACATGACAATAAAATTTACATTGATGAATTATTGAAGTGAAAAGAATATCCAAATTTTAATTACGTTTGTTTTTTGTGTGCTTTTGAAAGATTTATTATACTTATTAGCCAGTTTCTCTGTCTAGCTTAAGCTCATGTTTTTCGACTCAAATGTGGCAGTGAATTAGCCAAGATTCATATATAACAAGCACATACTAAAATAGAGATTAGATGGCTAGTGCCATTTATATTTCAAAACAAAAAAATGCTCATATAAAAATTAATTAATAACGTAATACGGTCACCGGCCGAGGTCATATTTATGTGATGCAAAAAACGCCATCAAGATCTACAAAAATAAATAATAAAAGGAAGGAATCTATTTTTTGTAAAAAACTCTCATCTCTTATAGATCCCAAAATCGATAAGATATCGATATCGCATCTTAATATCAACAATAACAAGCGAATTTGCAGTAATAAAAATGATAACCTTGTATCAAATTTGGGTATGATACGCCAAAAACAAGTTTTTGAAACTTGATAGCAGGCACACGTAAAACGGTTACCATAGCACTCGGGAGCATAATGTTGAAGATCCCTGCCCTAAAAGGTATTACAAAATAAATTCTCGTAAATACTCCACCAATTATTTTTTATTCCATAATAAGGCATGCCCGTAATTTCAATTTAAATGGTTTTTTGAAAGATTCAGACATCGCAGTACATCTTACAGGTGCATGAGTAATTACGCAAAAAAATTTTTACTTGTGGAGCCAGTACCTATATAAGTTATTTAGTTACTTATAAAACTATTAAATGTGCAATTCTTGTTCGGGTTGCCAATTTGCCTTCAATAAGCATAGCCTCAAAATCATAACTGTGACTTAAACTGTGTATAAGAATTTTGAGGTTAGCTAAGTCAACTATACTAGGGAATATAACAAAAATTTGTTCGGTTGGTACTAGTGTCTCATAAAAAATGGTCAAAAATACAATGCTATTGAACCACCATAGTTATATCGTAGGTATCGTATGTTCGTATCCACGGCTGATTATTAAATGTAACGTATTTCTAAAATTTACGATGTGCACCCAACAATACGTCATAGACATAACAAAGACATAGTATGAAAGAACTGCAAAGACAAGTATGCCATTTAATTTTTATTATTGATATGAAAAAATTCTTCCATCAGGTATCAAACCCTGGACCTCTGTGTGTCATGCCCAATGTGCTACCGTTACACCGCGGATGATTTATAGAATGAGTCAATTTTTTCATTGACGGTATAACTATGAAGTCTACATTAACTTATTATTCCACATATTATTATTTGTGTATACATACTTAAGCGTCACAATACTACTAATGTCAATTTCCATTAAGGGTTACGAAGACATAATATAATAAGAACTAACGTTGACTAATAGACTAACAATTCATTGAATTTTATTGTCAATTGTTTCATATCAATATTAATTAATAATAATAATTATAGAATAAAAAATACAGTATATACCTATATTTTGAAATTATTTACAAATTTGGAAAATATGAGTATAAAAAAATATGCAATGGTTTTTACTTTGAATATGATTTATTTATTTTCTTATATTTGATTTTCGGGCCATAAGGTCGAAGTGCAGTACTTTTTATACCCCAAGATATATCTAACTTCGATTACAATTCGCAGTACTTCGTAATAATTTGAGTACATTTAAAAATATATTCGAATCATATTATTCAATATTTCGACTTATGGTTTGTGTATCCACTTTTGATGGCATAATATAAGTGGTAAAATAAGCTCTCTTTGCCGGTAAGCTACGACTAGATAACTCACCAACAACACTTCAAATGAAATGAAATTTGCAGCAAAGAGTTATATTAAGCCAGTTTAAGCCTGGACTGAGAAATTGAGCCTTAGCATATATACCCCAAAGAATATGTAACTCAAATAGGATAACACTTCACATTTGAATGATTTTTTAATAAAATATTCTTGTTATTACAATTATTTATTTATACAATTTTAACATTATGTTTGTACTTTGTAGCTTTAGTTTTTTTTAAGTCTGCGTGTACCCAAAATTATATTTGAACAGGAGGAAGTAAATTTTACAATTTTTGTGCGCAAGAGAATTTTTTGTTGGTAAACTCAGCAATTTTTTAATAAGGATTTTACTACTACCTACCTCCCCTATCCGATGATTTTTTCTTCTTTTAATATTAATAAAATGTATAAAGAATTAACCATACATTTATTACAACGCACTACGGCTACTGTTTGCCTATCACAGGTCGGTATGTTCATAGGCTGTTAGAATGATCTCTGCTCCCAATGGTAAACTATTAACGAACGTACTAGTCCAACTGACTGTAATATAGAAAGGCAAATTTAATGAAATCATTTTTTGGGACATCAAATATTCTTTAAAATAATTGATAGTTTTGTGAACTTCAAATGTCTGAATACGAAGTTTAAGTCATGGTTATTACGGTGAAAAAATGGCACATTGATAAATTCAGATGGAGATTCTAGCTACAAGAACAGTCTTTATAAAGCACATGACCTTAAATTTTACTTCATATTCAGGCAATTTAAGTTATAGTTACACCTAGAAATTTATTTGTATAATGAGATTTGTATGAAGAATTCTCTGTTTAAATTGATCTATATGTGAAAAGAGTATGTATTATTGTATTCACTAACAACCATAGTTTACTTATTTGGTTAAAACCATGAAGAATAGCCACTAGCGGTAGTGCGAATCTACCCGTACGGAATTATTATTATTACATATTAAAATCAACGGTTATCAAATCTTACAAATAAAAATTGTAAGTATAAAAATTGTTTAATTTTATAAATGTGAATAAAACCTATTTTACAAAATGGAAACCCGACTTCAAAAATCAAATATTCTATAACAAAAAATGCACTAAAAAGTAAAAAAATAATTGCATATTCTTGTGCCAATTTTAGTTCACCTAAGCAAAAATATATATGTACAATTATTGTTATTTTTGGAGTCGGTATTAGCATAGAGAAATTCACATAAAATTTGGACACCGCCTCCAAAAATAACAATAATTGTACATAGATACTTAAAATTTTTTGCTTAGGTGAACTAAAATTGGCACAAGAATATGCAATTATTTTTTTACTTTTTAGTGCATTTTTTGTTATAGAATATTTGATTTTTAAGTCGGGTTTCCATTTTGTCAAAATAGGTTTTATTTCTCGCTTTTTAGTGACTTTGAAGTTCTATAACTAATTTTATTTGTCTAAATATGGGTAGAGCAACTAATCGACCTACTAACTTTTAGTGCATTTCTTTATAACACATTTTTTTTTTATCATTATTTTTTTGGGGTCGGTTTTTGTTTGTAAAAAAATTTTTTGAAGTCGGTTATTAAAAATTTTTTCTTATTTTCCCATTATGAATGAGTATATCCTTTCAAAAAAAAAGAATATATCGCAGAAATCAGTTATCACATATAAAATGAGGATTTTCCTCGATTTCCAGGGGATCCCTTCATCAGAATGCGATTTGATGACAATGGGACCAATCGGAAATCAAACTCTTTAAAACAAAAAAAAAATTCAAAATCGGTTAATAAATAACGGAGTTCTGAGGTAACAAACATAAAAAAAAAAAAATACAGACGAATTGAGAACCATCCGCCTTTTTGAAGTCGGGTTAAAAAATGGGACGATGTTGTTCAGTGAAAGCATAGAGATACTCTTATATATCTATGAATGAAAGGTTGTTTAAGGTTAGGAATGCGTGTCTGCATTTACGAAAGGATATGGTCTGTAATTACCGGTTTTGTCATCTTCTTTCTTTATCTAATATACGTCAGTTATTGTAAACATATTATTATTATTAATTGCAACATTATCACTTTGATTCTTTATCTTTTAATTTATTGCCGATTATTAAGAATTCTCTATTATTAATATTTATTTAATTATTACTTGATAATCGAAAACAATTTTTTATTATCTATAAAACTATGATTTCTTATAAACTGAATGTGAAAGTGATTTCTTGGCGCCTACATTTAAACATTTAAATTTTGTACACCACTGACACCAGTGACCTCTACTGATAAAAGATATAGTTACACCCATTCATGGACGTTTATTTAACATTACGTTCGATCTCCTAACATATCTATTCTTCATGGTTAAAACATTGAACCGGATAGAAAAAGTAACCGGTAGGTTATCTATGGTTAGAGTCCAAGTGATTATTTACCATAATTTTATTAAGGATCAGTTATTTTAAGGATAAGCCTAGTTAGTTAACTCGCGTGGTTTAAGTTAAGTACCCTACTTCGGGTCCCTTCCCCTGATGACATACTGTACACGTGTCAATAACGTTGCAATCTTCACAATTTTAGAGACAATTACACAAAAATCACTCTTTGTTAATAACTAGATATCACTGCATCAAATATTTAACACTTTGAATTCAAATATTTGTGGTTATGATAAATAATATATATTATAATATATAATAAATTATTATTCAGATCTTATAATAATATATATGATAATAATAAAATATAATAATATATGAATATAATATATATTATTTTTCTGATCAACGCTACTATTTTCGGGATCTAGGTAAGGGAACTTAACTTAAACCACGCGAGTTAACTAACTAGGTTTATCCTTAAAAAAACTGGGCCTAATTGGATATTTGTTTTGATTACAAACAATTCATAGGTAGGTACTGAATCTCGAATAGAATCTTGAATATTGTTTATTAAGTAATAGCTGTATTATTATTTTCGGTTATTATAAATAAATCGCATTGCAAACTAAATGTCTTATTATTTTCTAGTATACTTCAAGTGTCTAGGGTATATTTGAGTCCATTATTAGTGCGTGTAGTATTTTTGGCTCCAAGATGCTAGCACCCCATTCATGAAATTTCGAAAAACCAATTATACCATCAAATTGGTCACTAACTGGTCATAATTGGTCAGGTAGCCCCATTATTTGGTCAGCGATAGAAAACTTTTTATAGCTTTTTAATTTTTTTAAAAATTTTTTCAAGGTCAGCAAAATTTTTAGCACCCATACTCCATACAGAGAAAAAATAAAGGCACTAATCGATTGAGAATAATCCACTGATAATTGGTCAGTTAAAATAAATAATTGGTCAGACCTATTTCCTGGGATGAACTTGAAAAAATTTAAAACATCGATAAAAAGTTTTCTATTGCTGACCAATTAATGGGACTACCTGACCATTTATTACCGATTAGTGACCAATTAGATGGTATAATTATTTTTTTCGAAATGCATGGGGTGCTAGCATCCTGGAGCCAATTTATTTCGTAAATTTTCCTTTAGTATGTATTTAAAATTTTATATCTTGACAATAACAATATATATATATATATATATATATATATATATATATATATATATATATATATATATATATATATATATATATACATATTATTATTAAATAATAATAATATATAATATAAAAAAAAATTTATTTACATATATACATATATATAAATATATATATATATATGTCGGAATCGTACGTTTGTCAAAGGAATAAATGTGTTTTTTTATTTATGGATACGTCTGTTCGAACATTTCTCTACATCTATATGTTTACAGTTTTATACTTACATTTATAAGTACAAAGAAACTATTTTTTAAGAAAAGGTTTATTTTATTACAGTATGTCCGACATAAAGAATCCTCCAGACATAGAGGTCCGGAAATTAGATATTATCAATACTTATATATTCTTAGAATAAAATAAATTGTCTAAAAGTGCAATAAAGAATAATTGCTTTAAGATTTATCAATTAACACAGTAAGTAAGGGTTCAGCTGAAGGGGCATGTTTGACCTCTACTTAGACGCAAATTGTACGGTACGGATGTTAATAAACCTATTTTTGTGATATACCAGAGATGGTACATAAATATAATGTAGTAATAGAATGACCCCTTTCCAATATTTTTACAAACATCAAGGAAGGGGGATGAGTTTCAAAAAGGAAGCAGGATAGTCAGTTCTGAGAGGACAGCACCCGAGTACAGACCGTATCGTGCAGTTGCGTATTAGTATCAACTGAACTCTGCTGAAAGTTACATGAAAATAGCATCACATGGAAATAGCGTTTGGATTGTTGGTAGCCCTTTTGGACTAGTATAATTAATTATGTTTATTGATGAGATAACCGTGGTATGGCATTTGTTAGTATTATTCGTGTTGTATCTGTATTGTTAACTGGAGCCAACTTACTGTGTCGTAGGTTGAACTATTTGTAATTACTGATTGTGAAAGTGCGGGACACCGGGTATTATTGTAGACTAGTGCGTGTTTGTGAAAATGCAGTTTTCAGTGTACTATTGGAAATTGGTAAGTGTTTGTATTTTATAAAAAAAACAACAATGCCTGACAACATATATACTGGTTCAAACGACCATGCTCCCAAATATGCAATTCCGACATATATATATATTTCAATACATCAATTTTCTAATGCCAATGAACAATTATCTGTACTAGCCTTACAACCTACGATTTAATAACTACCCACTCCCAAAATCGCATTTTAAACGATGCCACGTCTTATTTTTAATTTAAGTGCAATTAAAAATTTCACAGCTTTATTTAAGAAGTTATCTATTTTCAAATTCTAATGACCAAATATGGAATTTCGAAAAATCAATTATATCATCTAATTGGTCACTAATTGGTCATAAATGGTGTTAAATCCGGGATTTAGAAATTTAATCGAATTTGTAATAAACTTAATTTTATATTGATAATAAAATTACAAGAAATAAATATGTAGTAGACATTTTGTATTATTTTATCTGACAAGTAAAAATACGGTAATGCAGGTTTCTCCTATATCCATCTATGAGCCCATACTATTTTACCATAGAGTTGTACATCATTTCACCAAAGAGTTGTACATCATTTAACTATGACGACATAACATTTCTTCCCTCCTTTCCTGATGTATTGATGCGTCTACTGCGGTGAGTACATAACTCGGAGTCTTCTAATTCTGTCCGATCTTCGAGGTGTACGTGATTGCTCTGCCGTTTGATAGCTTGTGGCGTCTTGTGTTTGTAGGGGATCCACTTGTTGATTATTTCGGATTGGAGAATTATCTGCAGGGGAGTTTACGGAAGGGAAGGTGGAGCCGATTTTCGCTTCTTTTTCTGTGGATGGGATAATAGCTGATCTCACAAGAGCAGGTGGGATGGGTGTGCGGGTTATAATCGTAGGTGTTATCGTGCCATAAGTTGATCCATTCACAAGTTGTTCATTTTGGTTACCCTGGTGTGCACGAATTTGATCGATGTGCCTTTTGAATCGTTTTCTGCCGTACTCGATTTCGTAATGTAGATCACCTGGCCGTGTGGTGATTGAACCAGGAAGCCATTTATCCATACGAGGGTTTTTTGATAGGAAATATACTGATTGGTTTGGTGGAAAGGAGCGGAATGTGGGATCGAATGATGTATACGTCTTCCGGTCGAACAAGATCCAAACGTGTACGGATAGATCGACCCAAAAATAGCTGAGCTGGAGATTGGCCCGTGGTTGAATGTGGTGCTTTTCTGTATTGACGAAGGAATATATTGAGATTCTGCTGCAACGATGCGTTATTCGTGTCCATGGTTCTCAAGGCGTTCTTAACCGTTTGAACACTGCGTTCGGCTTGCCCATTAGTAGACGGGTGATATGGGGCTGTTAATTTATGGAACTTTACCCCTACTGTTTGCAAATACTTTTTGGATTCCATAGATGTGAAATTAGAGCCGTTATCGGATACAATGGTTACTGGCGCTCCATAAGCAGCAAATAACTCCAGCATATTAATTGTGGCTTCAGCGGTGATTGTCTTCGTAGTTTTAACCTCTAGCCACTTGCTGTAAGCATCGGTAATGACGAGTAACCTCATACCAGCGAATGATCCAGCGTAATCTATGTGGATAGGTTCCCACGGGCCTGATGATCACAAAATTTTGGTGGAGTGGATGCGTGCATGGCACAAGCAGTGTATGTTCTGGACATTTCTTCAATGTCTGCGTCAATACCAGGCCAAAAGACAAATGCGCGAGCCAGTCCTATCATTTTTACCATTCCCAAATGAGCAGTGTGGAGATCGTTAAGAACAGCTTTGCGTAACACGTGGGGAATAATAACTCGATGTTCAAATACTAAGCAATTTCCAGCAAGCCTGTAGTTAGCTTCGGGTGACTTGTATCCCGCTCGGTTAAGACATTGGCCAGCCTCGAGTGCAATAACGATTTTTCCGAGATGCGGGTCTTTTCTTGTTTCTTGACCTATTGATTTGGCGAATCATGAAATTATCAAAGGCATCGTATTCCATTTCTTCCTTCCCCTTTACAATCCCCACTTTTTTGAGTAAATTGTTTGGGATTATGGCTCGCGAGCAGTAGTCAGGGTTGGCGTTTTCTTTTGTTTTAGTCGAAATTGCCCAGGAAGTCAGCGTAATTTGCCATCCGGCTAATGCATAGTACTGTCAAGGACTTTTCGGGGTGTAAGATTTGCGTGAGCGGTTTGTGGTCGGTTATTAGCGTCCAATGACGGGTGCAGAGATACAGGAAGAATTTTTGTACAGCCCAAACGATAGCTAAGGCCTCTTTATCTATTTGTGGGTAGCGTTGTTCCGTAGCGCTCATAGTACGACTGGCATAGGCGATCGGACGTTCCAACCCGTTACTCAACTTATGCGAGAGAACGGCTCCTAACCCGGTTTTACTTGCGTCTGTGGCCAGTTGCAATGGAAGTGATGGGTCGTATGGCATTAAAATCTGGGGCGATATTGGGGTATTTTTGATCTCATTGTATGCGTGTTCCGCCTCTGGGGTCCAAAGAAATTTGTCTTTGGACAGCATATCACGGAGCGGCCTGTTTCTCGTTGCCAGGTTTGGAATAATGGCACTGTAATATGTTGCCTTCCCTAAAAAATGCTGCAGCTCTTCTGGATTTGACAGTTTAGGAGCGTCTCGCACTGCCTCAACGTGTTTGTCCGATTTGTGGATTCCTTCTGCGCCAATCCTATGACCCAAAAATTCCACCGAATTGGTCGCGAATACACATTTATTGCGGTGTAATCGGAGACCATGTGACCTGATTCGTTCTAATGTAGACTCGAGAACTGTCATTAATTGGTCAAAATCGTTAGCATATATTAATATGTCGTCGAAGAAATTTCGTACGTTTGGAGCATCTCGATGCACCGTTTCCATACGGCGTTGCCAAATAGCTGGGATATTTGCTGCTCCATATACCGCACGGGTTGGTCTTATTAGTCCATGAGTTGGAGTATTTAATGTTAAAGCCTTACTGAATTCTGGGTCTAAGACCAAGTGTGAAAATGCATCCGTCACATCAAGGTGGCAGAAAACTTTGGCGCCCTTCATTTTATTGAATATATCCTCAGCTCTAGGGATAGGGTGTTCATCGATGATAATTCGCGGATTAAGGGTTGGTTTATAGTTCCTTGTTATACGAATTTTCCCATTTTTCTTAGCGACAACGTGAGTTGTCGATGCCCATTCCGAGTACTCTACCCTTTCATAGATTCCTGAACTGATTTTTTTGTCGATTTCTTTGCCGTATGCTTCTCTTAGCGCGATTGGAATGTCTCTGGCCTTAGCAAATATGGTTGTTGTACCTAGTTTTAGGTGTAGTTTTACAGGGGGCCCTGTAAGTTTTCCTGCGACTTCGCTGAATATATCTTCATAGCGCCCCAGGAGTTGGTGCATTCGCGTTTGTTGTTCGGTACTTAGAATTGGCACCGCTGTTGTGACTGAATTTATTCTATCGTTTGAGAACAGGTCTTCAAATTTGATATCTCGCCAAAAATGTGTGATCCATTCTCCGCCCATAAGATTATCAAAATTTCCTTCCACTACATACAGATTTAAGCGATGGGTAGTTTTACCTACTGTCGCATTTACAGGAAGACGCCCTATGCAACTGATTCTGTGTTTTGTATAACTAACAAATTGTCGGTCTGTTTCCTGTAATCTGTAATTAGGTTTTACAGCTTTGAGAATCCTGTTGCTGATAATAGCACATGGAGCTCCCGTATCTAGTTCCATTTCTAGTGTTTTCCCATCTATTTGTACCGAGATAATCTTTTTTGCTTGTATATGTTTGATCATAGGAATTTCGTGTATTTTGTGGAGATGGGCTACCGAATCTATTATTTCTGTAGGTTGGGGCCCTTCTTCTGTAATCTGCGCTGCCTTGGATCTACACATTTTCGCGATGTGCCCCTTTCTTCCGCAAGAATGGCATTCGGAATTACGAAACTTACAAAACTTTCTCAAACGACGGCTTCCACAACCTAAGCAATCAGCAAATTGAGTTTGATGATCCCTGGTGCTATTATCCGAAACTTGATAACGCTCAGTATTGGTCGAAGAGTTTGGAAGGTTGTGTTTCCTATTCTGTTTTATCTGAATTGGTGAATAGCCTAACTTGTTTGTAGCCTCGTGTGCAAGGGTGGGGCTTGTTTGTTTCAATTCTACACTTGTATTACGAGTCGCCTCAAGAGAGTGTGCAATCTCGAAGACTGCTGTAAATGATGTTGGCTTTTTTGATAAAATTTCGTCGCAAATATCGCGTGATTCGAGGCCATGGAGGAATTGTTCGATCAACATTCTATCCACAAAATCTCCGTAGTCGCAATGTACAGTCCCTTGCCTCAGCCGTAATGCGAAATTTGCCATTGTTTCGTCCTTCTCCTGAGAAATCTGCCGGAACTTAATACTCTCCGCATATTTATTTCGTACAGAATCAAAATGACTTACAAAAGTTGTTTTCATTTTTATATATGACACTGTTTCTGGTTGTTTTGGGCTAATCGGAATTTTTAAAGCGTTGTTAAGCTTGGCTCCCAGGTAAACGCGAGCGTAGTTATGAAATTCGTTTTCTGCTATCTTGCTTAGTTCAAGAGCCCAATCGAAACGTTTAAAATAATCTTCCACTGAAGAGTAATCTGATGGCTTGTATTCGGATATGCAGAATGGTGGTGGTTTTGAATTTGCTATACGAGACGTTGTGGCTTCATCCGCGTTGATATTTGTAATTGCATTATGCGTTGCATGCCCAATCGCTGTTTGAATTGATTCAGCAAACATGGTCGTTAGGGACTCCATCATTTCAGGTGTCAATGCCATTTTGATAGGTTTGGTATATTTTCGTATTTACTGTGGTTTTTTTTTTCGATATCCCACTTCTGACACCAAATGTTAAATCCGGGATTTAGAAATTTAATCGAATATGTAATAAACTTAATTTTATATTGATAATAAAATTACAAGAAATAAATATGTAGACATTTTGTATTATTTTATCTGACAAGTAAAAATACGGTAATGCAGGTTTCTCCTATATCCATCTATGAGCCCATACTATTTTACCATAGAGTTGTACATCATTTCACCATAGAGTTGTACATCATTTAACTATGACGACATAACAAATGGTCAATCAGGTAGCCCCATTATTTGTTCAGCGATAGAAAACTTTTCATTGAGTTTTAATATACTTTATTAATAGTATACTTTATTTTTATAATGAAGTAATGACTTGATTATAAAAATAAAGTAGTTTTTAATTTGATGGAGCATAATATTCTGTTATTTTATTCCTTTAATTGTTATAAAATTTAACTTTGTTCCTTAAGCTACAACTTACCATATAAATCATATTTGTATATATGCGCCCCCTGCGAAAAATTTCTAGATTCGCCCCTGGAGTACTAAGGAATCATAAAATTTATAATAAAAATTTATTATTGTTTTTAATATATGTTACCAAGTATTTAAAAAATATTATGTTTCCCAAATCTTTTAAACTGTATATTTTTTGCGCACTGGTGCTTAGGTTCCCTGATTTGAGTATTTTGAATTTTGAAAGTACCCCCCCCCCCGCCACTTTATTTTTGTGCGCACCTGGTTTTGAGTGTTTTGGTTGTGGCTTATATCATGTCTTTGGGTGGTCTTCGGTTTAATATAATGTGTTGTATTCTATTGGATGTTGTTGAAGAAAGGGAGAATCGTGGAAGGAAGTGAAGGTATGTGCTATTATCCACTTGCTTCGACTCACGTGTATATATATATCAACATACTTATATACGTTTATGCGCCTGTGGACTCTCTAGCGGTCACAGTTTTATACCGATTGGAATGAATATGAATGAATATGAATGTATTTGAGACGTTTTGGTATTTGAAAGGTTAAGTTTCTTAATGGGTAAAATCGAACTAGAGGAAGGGGGAAACAAACAATTTGGCATATCTCCCTTAATATTTGAAAAATTGAGAAATTTATATGAAGAAAGTTATAGATATTCAATTTTACTATAATTTTGTTTCTTATCATTTTCTTTGTTACCATAATATTGACAGGGATATTTACGAATTAAAATTGAAAGTTAAAATTCTAAATATATCTGTTCACATTAGAGTTTTAGAAAAAATTATCAGGTGATGAAGTTGTAGGTAACTAGTTTTACTTTAATTTTGTTTCTTATCATTTTTTCATTACCCTAATATTTAAAGAAATATTTACTAATTGAGGTTGAAAGTTAAAATTCTAAATATCTCTGTACGCATTAGAGTTCGAGAATAATGATAAGGTCTTCATGGGTTTGACCATGGGACGGAGCGGAACTTGTGGTCGGGGATGCAAGAGCCATGATAAACACATCAAAGGTTCTGCTGTATACTCTCCAGATCTAAAACACCGTTGAAACGGGCAAAGTGATCAAAGCTCTTGGAGTGCAGAATACAAACCTGCACACTCAGGAATGGCGAAGTATCAACAGCACGAGGACCAATGCAGGACATACCATCGTACTGGAAGTGGATGCAGCGGATCTACGGGTGATTCAGGACCGAGGGTTTAAATTATACCTCGGGTTTGGTCAAGTCAACCTTAGACCACTGAATACTTCAAAGAGGAAAAAGAATAGATGCTTCAGATAAACCTCCAGCACAGTAAGGCGGCCTCCGCTGTCTTCTGTCAAAATGTGCTGAAAAGGGGAATCTCCATAGCTCTGATCCAAGAACCTTGAGCTGTTAACCATAAGATTCTTGGACTAGGAGATACTAGAGGACAAATTATCTACGATAAAACCTCGGGGAGACCCAGAACTTGCATTTATGCAAGAAAGGACATCAATGTCTTGCCGCTGTTAGAGTTTTGTCAGAGAGATCTAACAGCAGTAAAAGTAAAATACAACATAGAGAACGGAACTGGAGTGGTAATCATCGCTTCGGTCTACCTACCCTATGATGCATCTACTCCACCACCATCAACAGAGATGGAAGACCTGATCCAGTATTGTGAGGCAAAAAACCACCAACTGATCATGGGATGCGATGCAAACGCGCATCACACTGCGTGGGGTAGCACAAACACAAATACAAGAGGTGAGTACCTCTTTGCTTATATCATAGCTAACAACTTAGATATAGTTAACCAAGGCAACAAGCCGACTTTTATTAACAAAGTGCGGAAGTAAGAAATGGCTAGTGTCCGATGAACCATCTGCATCGGATCACAGACAAATCTATTACAATGTGGAGGTAAGAACGGACCAATGTAATATACAATATCGGGATTCGAGGAGAACCAATTGAGACGAATATAATTCGACACTAAAGTTCAAACTCGCCACAATTCCGAAGAAAGTTAAAACAGTATTGGACATTGAGCTTACTGCAACTGAGCTTCAGCATGCAATAATTAACTCTTTCCAAGAAAACTGCCCGGAGGTCTCAAAAGACATCAGCAGGTCGACTTGTTGGTGGAATGAGGGCCTAAGGAGTCAGAGGCGAAGGGATCGCCAGCTATTTAACAGAGCAAGGAGGTTGGGGAACTGAGATAATTACCATGAAGCCCTTACCGAATACAATAGGTCTCTGAAGAAAGCCAAAGTGGACTCATGGAGGAAGCTCTGTCATGATGTTGAAAACACATCTGAGGGAGCAAGGCTCCATCGTGTCCTGGCGAAGAACCCCGCTGACACCATCGGCTCACTTCGTAAACCCAATGGTGAGTATACTAGCTCCGCGAAGGATACACTCGAGACACTGCTCCGGATTCATTTCCCGGATTCGGTGACAGTGGACGATGAAAACACTTCTCAAGAGCAGTTTAACCAGTGTCTCCCGCCGACTGGCGAGGACTGGAGAAGAGCGGCGATTGCCATTAACCGCTCAAAAATCGAATGGGCAATAAACTCATTCGACCCCTACAAAGCACCGGGACCAGATGGGATATACCCAGTTCTTTTACAAAAAGGAGCAGAGCATCTTTTAACTCTGCTTGGTCATATATTCAGGGCAAGCCTGGCTACGGGTTATATCCCAACCGTATGGAAGCCAGTAAGAGTGACCTTTTTGCCAAAACCGGGGAGGCTTAATCACTCCAAGGGAAAGGACTTTAGACCAATTAGCCTGTCATCGTTTCTACTGAAAACAAGGGAACGACTAATAGGATTTCATTTGATTCAGGGGGCATTGTCAAGAAATCCGCTTCATGCCAACCAACACGCGTATCAGGTGGGGAAATGCTGTGAATCAGCCCTCCACAACCTAATATACAGGATTGAGGAGGGATTTGCAAGGAAACAAACCACCTTGTGCGTTTTTCTTGACATAGAGGGGGCATTTGACAATGCTTCTCACAATTCCATGGTTGATTCTGCAGGTCGGCACGGAGTTGAAGACACCTTTTGCAGGTGGATAAAATCTATGCTGATAGGAAGAAGAATAAAAACTTCTCTTTTTGGAGAGTCTGTCACTGTGAGAGCCACAAAGGGATGTCCACAGGGTGGTGTCTTATCCCCACTCCTATGGAGCCTGACAGTGAACAGCTTACTGACAAACCTCAACCAAAATGGATACTACACACAGGGTTACGCGGACGACATTGTAATTGCAATCCAGGGACCCTGTGATGGCACAATCTCGGATCTTATGCAAAACGCTCTTAGAATCGCACAGGAATGGTGTATCAATCAGGGATTGAAAATTAACCCTGGTAAGACCGCACTAACTCCATTCACACGTAAAAGGAAGGTGGATAACATAAAACCACCGATCCTCTTCGGTGAAAGATTACAGATCACAAGGGAAGCCAAGTTCTTGGGAGTAATGCTGGACTCCAAACTAACATGGAACCCTCATCTGGAATATATAACAAATAAGAGCAAATCTTCTCTCATGCTTTGCAAGAGAGCATGTAGAAAAGTCTGGGGTCTAAAACCCAAAATGATCCACTGGCTCAACACAACAGTAGTCAGGCCCATTATAACCTATGCTGCTTTAGTGTGGTGGCCAAAAGTTAAGCAGATTACTGCGTGCATAAAGCTGTCCAGGATCCAGAGACTGGCCTACATGTGCATCACTGGATCCATGAGCAGTACACCTACAGCTGCCATGGAAGTCATACTGGGGCTGCCTCCGCTAAGCATTGTAGTAACAGCTAAAGCGAGATCCACCGCCTATAGATTGTCTTGCAATAACAACTGGATTTATAAAAATCAGGTTGAACATGCAAGTATCGTGGGAACGTCAATTATCTCAGACCCCGTCTTTGAAATGGGCACAGATATACTTCCCAAGATATACTCCTTCTCAAAACCTTTCACTGTAGTATGTGGGCCATGTGGTCGGAAGGAGAACCATCCTACCTCAGAAAAGGAATCGTCTGGTATACAGACGGATCCGAAACTGAAGAAGGGACCGGGGCGGGAATCTACGGTGAGAGACCAAAAGCAAACATAAGCCTCAACTTGGGGAAATATGCTACGGTCTTCCAAGCTGAAGTCTACGCCATACTGGCTTGCGTCCGTGAGAACCTACATAGAGGCTATATAAACCAGAACGAATGTATTCTGTCGGACAGTCAAGCTGCTTTAAAAGCCTTGTCTGGAACTGAGGTCACCTCAAGGGTAGTCATGGATTGTCTGGAGGAACTTCTGAAACTGGCAAAACGGAACAATGTTAAATTGATCTTGGTGCCGGGTAACAGTGGTTTCGAAGGAAACGAAATAGCGGATACCTTAGCAAAGAAGGCGAGTCGGAATGCCATTCATAGGCCCAGAGCCTATTTTAGGAATTCCAAAGACTGCATGTAAACAAGTGATCAACGAGTGGTCAAATGCTAAACACCGTGATCACTGGGAAAAAGTACCGCGGCAAGAGCTCGGGAAGGTACTGCTTCAGAGTGCAACAAAGAGGGTATCTCTCGATGCACTGAGGCTGAACAGGATGCATCTACGGAGGGTTGCCGGGTTCATTACTGGGCATTATCCCATGCGGAAGCATCTGCACACAATAGGACTCGATAACGGCTCCATTGTGTGCAGATTGTGTGGCGAGGAGGAAGAAACATCCAGCCACATAATCTTTGACTGCGAACCTCTGTGTTACAGCAGATACAGGATATTCGGTGCATCTCACCCCGAATATATGAACCTTAAGGAGGACCTGATAAGCAAGCTCCAGGCTATTGCCAACATATGGGAGAAGCGAGTCTCGTCAGACTGAGTTAGGAGGGGGAGCACAATGTACCATAGGGTCGAAGTGCAATAATTTTTACCCCGATATCAATCAATCAATCAATGAATTGTAGCAAACTTAATTTTCTACAACTTTTCTCTTCATACAATTTTCGATTGTTCTAATATTAAAATCATAGCAGATACGATATTTCATTTTGATTAAACTATAATTGTGGCTACTAGAGATTAATTTATGTTTTCTAAGGAAATTCGCGGCTCCTGCGTAACGAATTTTTTATATTTATGTTTTTGATCAAATTATAAGTATCACTTAAGTGCATTCCTTAAATTAGATTCAAACTTTAAACGACATTCTGAAATTATAGATGTCATACATTAAATATATTATACACAGGGGCGTCTTGAGTCATGCAGGGACTCTTGGACACACAGAGTTTGGAAGCCCTTTTACAAAGCGTGTTAAAAAACATCCTTGAAAAATTGTGAGTGAAAACATCAAAATGTTCAATGTTTTTTGTTCACCTAAACATTCTGTCAATATTTTTCATCGATTTTACAAAATCGAGAAAAAAATTGATATTCGAAAAAAAAAGCATATTCACATCGTTTTTTTCTTCATCTTTTATTCTTTCCTAGAGACTTGTGTACTTTTCAACCATCTTTCTCTTCTACAAATTAATACTCTCGATCCACCTTATACTCTTCCATATACAAAAATTGCAAAAATCTTTCAATCCTCTATCTTTTACATACCGAGCAATTTAAAGAAAACAGGTAACTTATGGAATGAACTGAGAAACCAATTCTTTTTTTAAAATTGATTATTAATTAAAGTTAATTGGATGAAGAATATGGGTGGGTTGAGGTTTCGATATTTTGGATCCCCCATAAGCCCGTGGTCTCCTAACTCGTTCCCCACGTACCCTTAAATTAAAGATGACCCTGATCATATAAATAATACAATTACTCCCAAAGTTATAACGTTTAAAAATATTGATCGTGAGAAAACAATTTTGGCGTAGGTATTCATAAAATATTCTAACTGTTCAATTTCCAGATGTGCGCCAACACGGTAATTCATAAATAAAAAAAAAGTTTTAAATTTCTTTGGACTGTTATAGGTAATATACTTAATATATAACTAATATACTTTTTTTCTTTATTTAATATTCTATTATAAAATTATTGTTTCGCAAATTATAATTAGTAGTGTAGCGAAAGGGTGCGTGTGATAAAGAAAATATTTGAAATGTATATTTTTATAAACTTTATTTCACTACTTTTTGGATAACAATTACAAATTTTACATTACATCGAATGTTTGATTGTTACTGTACTGGTGAAATATTGGTACTGTGTTAAACTGAACTAATGTTGATGCGTGACTGACTGTTAGCTGTTGTTGTCTTGCTTTATATATCTGAAATGCACGCGTTCTAAGAAGGTGCGGGAATCGCATCGAACATTCGTTACATTACCATAACATACCTATAAAGTGTATCCGCTACCATACGTGCATATATGTAATACTGGTACATATATGTAAGCATAAAAAGAGAAAAAGTTATGCGTGTATACGTAAATGTATCGTTCTGCATTGTACCGCAGGTTCAATAGCAATGTTGACACTGATGGGCCAGATATGTGTATCTGAAGTATGAGCGTGAGTCACTACATATCACCCCTTTGCCAGTGACAATGTAACGGCGAAGCGTACTGGTTGACAGGTAGTTCTTCCCAATCTCGTGGTTTTCTTAGAGGCGTTATCGTTGTTTGGCGTTGTGTCAAGTGTTGTAGGTTTGGCTTGTTTAGATTGATCGTAGCCTGTTTCGTTATCGTTAAGAATATGTGCAGGCTTCAGATGGTCTATTGCGACGTTTTTATCTAAGCCGTTGACTTTGATTGTAAGATATTTTGATAATAAGAGTCTTTGAATGACTTGATGTGGTCCAGTGTATTGTGGTTGTGAAGGCTTTCTCGTCGCGTCTGCCCGTAGGAAAACGAGCGTACAGGTATGTAATTCTTTTGGTACGTAGACTTTGGTTTGAGCGCTGTGTGATGGTTTTTGACTCGAATACTGCGCATTTGTTCTTGTAACTTTGCTATGAGTTCCGAGGTAGGTGTTTCTTCGCGAGGTCATTTTACGACGAATTGCCCTGTTAGTCGAAGTGCTGTTCCGTAAGTTAGGTGCGCTGTTGATACGTCTAAGTCTTTAATTACTGCCCATCTTAGTCAGAAAAGAACCGAAGGAAGAATCTCTGTCCAGTTTTCTGTTAAGTGACACTTGAGTGTTGTTTTGAGAGTCTTGTTTCATCGTTTGATTTTCCCGTTGACGTGCGGTCAATCATCGTTATGCAATAACGTTGTTCTCTAGACAATGGAAGTTGTCCAATAATATCGCGTTAATTTGTGAAAAATTCTCGTCAGTGAATTTGAATCCAATGAATCCAATGAAATTTGTAAGTGTGACGTTGTACTTTTGCTCGTTGGCAATTGATACATGAACGTGTCCTACAGTTCCTTTCAACGTTGGGCCTTGCAAAGCGATTTTGTACAAGTTTAGTACTTGCCGGAATTCCTGGATGTGGAAGTTTATGTAGCGACTTGAAAACTTCTTTTCGCATAGCTTTAGGTACAGAAGGTCGAATGTTAGCTGTTTAAACGTCGCAAATTATCGTCTGATCCGCTAATGGAGTTTTGATGTGTTGGAGACGCAACGTAGTGCCTGTTTTGTTCACTAGGTGCTGAAGTTCCACGTCCTGGGTTTGTAGGTTAACCATTTTCAAGTAGGAAATGGTATATTGTTAAGAATTCGAACTTACCACCTTTTTAATATGCGTAACGCATATTGATTAATGGAAGTCGTAAGAGGGCGCTGAATGAAAGCTGTGATCGAGACGGAACAAGATCAAAAATGGATTATTATATCTTTTAACGTGATCCAGTAAGGTTGAAGTTTTTATAAAAAACTGTATCCATTTTTTGTATCATCTAAAATAAATCAAATTTTATTTTGAACATCGTATAAATAGAATTTTTGTATCTGTACTTACCAGTAATGAAAAACCTGTTTTCACTTTCAAGGAGGTACGATCTTACTCACATCGTTGGAAATATATTTTATACTTATTTTTAACCAACGAAAAAACGTGAGGTAGAGATCTTATACCGGTCTTCGAATTTCCGGAATTGAGTTTTAATACGGTGAGCACTATAAACATTCATTTCATTTTATTATATCTTATTGGGTATATCGAAAGGAGAAGTATACGAACTATTATAGTCAATTCGATTGTTCGTTTGTCGCGTTTTCTAGCTTCGGCGGCTAGTTGGTTTAGTGGTGCTTGTATTTGAGCCGCTATTTAAATTAGTCGGCGGTAAAAGTTGACCATACGCAGAAAGTATGAAGGCAGCGTTGCGAAGTCCGAATGGCATGTATGAATATTCATATAATCCAAATGGCGTAGTAATAGTTGTCTTTGCGATATCGTCTGGATGGATGGGAATATTGTGATATGCACGTACTAAATAAATTTTTCGTGAATATGCGAAAATCGCATAATTCGCCATAATCTCCTGCCGGTCACCAATATCCGCCTTTTATGGAAACCATATGAAGTTGACTTGCCCAGTTACTCTTTGAGGGTTGACAAATGCCGAATTCAAGCATAACTTCTTGCTGTGCGATTTTGAGCCTTTCTGGGTGAAGTCGTCGAGGTTTGGCTTTGACTGGTGTGCCCTTGGTGTTGGTATGATGAAAGAAGTTACCGCTGGTTAACGATTTATTGAAGTTTCGTGGTTTAGTGCAGTCCAAAACTTTTTGCTAAAGATGAGCTATGTTGCAGTTGCGATCTATGGTTGAGTCCGCAGTACTCTAGATTTTTCGTTGGTTTCAAAAACATAGTAGAGTGTGATTTTGTCTCTTGATCTATCAATCGTTTGTTTCGTATACGCCGATTAGATTGTGAAATGAAAGAAAATCGGTTCCAATAATCGGTGTGTCGACGTCTGCTACGATGAAGTTGAATTTGAATTGCTTTGGCAGTTTTAACGCGAGAGAATAAGCACTTGATCCTCAGAAGTCTTAATTATTGTGCCGTTGGCCGCATAAAGTTTAAGATCTGCTGGCGATGCGCGTCGGTGATTAATTGGAGGAATGATGCTACAATCGGATCCAGTATCTATTAAAAATCTTACACTAGATTTAGAATCCGTTATAAAGAGGTGGCGTTGCGAAATGAAATTTTATTGAAATTGTTTTATTGAAATTGCATGAGTCGACTCATTTCTGTGCTTGTTCCTTGAATTTACGGTGGTACCATTGCGAAATTGGCCTCTCGATGGTGCTTGTAAGATATCACGTATGGCATTTGTATTGAGCTTGCTAATTTGTTTACTCCACTCCGCTTGATGACAAAATTTGGCGAGCGTAGTATGGAAGACGATTCAGGAATGTGTTTTTGAGAAATTCTTCTGACACCATATATCCGGCCATATTGCGCATTTGACGTAGTAGTGCGAATGGTTTTTGGTCGCCGAGATCTAGTTCTGTTAGGAATTTCTAGACTCGTTTTTATTCTGAATCGGTGTATTCGGTAACGATCCGTTCCTTGAGTCTTTCGTAGCGATCCATAGTGGGGATGTTTTAAAAGAAGTCGGAAATTTGTTCCAGCACGTCGCTCTCTAAGATACTTAAAACGTAATTGTACTTGGTTTGATCCACCGTTATCCCCGCGTTTTCGAAATTGCACTCGATCTGGTGGAACCAGATGCGAATATTTTGTTTCCAGCTCGGTGGAATACGTTTTGGCGTGGAATACATACTGCCACTCGGGCCACTTCGGGATTTCCCATAGCTTGATGATTGGTAATAGCTTGTTGATTAGTGTCCGGTTGTTGTTGTGGATTAGGTCCAAGTTGTTCGGGTGGTACTTGGTTTTCGGTCTCGGGCATAGTGTCGTATATCCAATTTCGTTATTCGTTGTGTTGTAGCCGTTAGTCGTTATCCGTTAATTTGCCGTTATTATAATTTTTAACGAACGTTGGGGTCACCAATTTGTAACGAAAGGGTGCGTGTGATAAATAAAATACTTGCAATGCATATTTTTGTAAACTTTATTTCACTACTTTTTGGATAACAACTCAACATTGGTTCAGTAAAAACTCAACATGAGCTCAGCTACAATCAAACATTCGATGAAATAAAAAAGTTAATACAATTCTAGCATCCAGTATAATCTAAAAGTTGTATCTGTTATCCAAAAAGCAGTGAAATAAAGTTTACAAAACTATACATACTTTGATTATATTAATCCAACAATACTGATTTCTTTCGAACAAATGTCTATTTTTAACTGAATAATGGATTATTAGTATCGTGCCTTTATATACAGCCAAAATCTAAACGTGTTCAAACGAATAACAAAAAAACATTGTTTTTTTTCAAAACATATTTTGCTATCATTCCAGCTTACCAATCCAATATTTATACATAGTACAACATAATATTCTGTTCGTAACTTGCTTGTGTCAATTTGGTTACATAAAAAAATTATTTTACAACATTGTAACTGTTATGTATAAAAATTATTTTAATTCGTGTAAATAAATTTTATATATTTTTTCCAAAAATAATAATCCGATCAAAAACATAATTCGGGGAGATATTTCATATAATAGGTGCTCCTTAAAAAGTGATGATATCCCAATTAGGGAGCCGTGCTACTTATAAAGTAAATAGTGAAAACTAAAATGTAAGAATGTAAGTGCAAAGTACAATGAAAACAAAAATTTGGTTGAAAAAATTTATTTCGTAAGTTTTTCTAAGAGAAAAATAATAAATTTTTTATTTCGTAAGTTTTAGTAAGTTTTCTCTTAGAAAAACTTACGAAATAAATTTTTTCAACCAAATTTTTGTTTTCATTGTACTTTGCACTTACATTCTTACATTTTAGTTTTCGCTATTTACTTTATAAGTAGCTCGGCTCTTTAATTGGGATATCATCACATTTTAAGGAGCAACTATTATATGAAGTATCTCCCAGAAAACTCGGCTCTTTTCTACATTTATGTTTTTGATTGGATATCAATACTTTTTGAAAGGCTTAAATATACAAAACCAAAGGCTTTGTGCAAAACGCTATATTTGGATAAATGTACCCTTACTTACTGTGTTTCGCTAATAAAGCCCTTTCATGCGATACTCATATCATAGGGGTTTATGTGGAAATTATAAATTGCCATTTACGGTGGCCGACATATTGGATTTAGAATGACTTCACTTTATATACTGTGTTTCGCTCATCAAGTCCTTTCATTTGATCCCCATATCATAGGGGTTTATGTGGAAATTATAAATCTCCCTTTGCGGCGGCCGCCATATTGGATTTAGAATAACGTCACTTTATATAGTGTGTTTCGCTCATCAAGCCCTTTCATTTGATACCCATATCATAGGGATAACCTGGAAATTATAGATCGTTATTTTGCGGCAGCTGCCATATTCGATTTGAGATGCATCCTACACTAATATTGAAATCTAAATAATTTTGAGTCGGCGCCAAAAAATCTCCATCGAAATGGAAAAAGGATGGATCTGATTTTCGGTTAAAGTAAAAATTGCCCATTAACGAATTGGAACTTATTTTTTTGTTCTAGAACACTAAAAAAAAATTAGCTCTTTATCTGTTTTCGTTCTTGGGTTATTGCGTCCACAGGCAGACAGGTAGGCGGGCGGACATGCGGAAATAGCCGAAGGATTAATATTTTCACATTACATTACAAAGTTGGGACTTTTTGGCTCAGGGGGCATTGCCGAGAAATCCACTTCATGCCATCCAACACGTGCATCAGTTGGGAAAATCCTGTGAATCAGCCCTCCACAACCTGATATACAGGATTGAGGAGGGATTCGCAAGGAAACAAACCACCTTGTGCATTTTTCTTGACATAGAAGGGGCATTTGATAATGCCTCTTACAATTCCATGCTTCATTCTGCAAGTCGGCATGGAGTAGGAGACATTTTTGCAGTTGGATAAACTCTATGCTGATAGGAAGAAGAATACAAACTTCCCTTCTAGGAGAGTCTGTCACTGTGAGAGCCACAAAGAGATATCCGCGGGGTGGTGTCTTATCCCCACTCCTGTGGAGTCTGATAGTGAACAGCGTACTGACGAACCTTAACCGAAAATAATACTACACACAGGGACACGTGGACGACATTGGAATTGCAATCCAGGGACCCTGTGAAGGCCGAGCTTATGCAAAACGCTCTAGGATTCGCACAGGATTGTAAAACCTGGTAAGACCGCACTAATTCCATTCACTCGGAAAAGGAAGGTGGATAACATAAAACCACCTATCCTCTTCAGTGAAAGTCTACAGATCACAAGGGAAGTCAAGTTCTTAGGAGTAATGTTGGACTCTAAACTAACATGGAACCTTAATTTGGAATACATAACAAATAAGGGCAAATCTTCTCTCATGCTTTGCAAGAGAGCATGTAGAAAAGTCTGGGGTCAAAAACCCAAAATGATCCACTGGCTTTACACAACAGTAGTTAGGCCCATTATAACCTATGCTGCTCTAGTGTGGTGGCCAAAAGTGAACCAGATCACAGAATGCAAAAAGCTGTCCTGGATCCAAAGACTGCCCTGTTTGTGCATCACTGGATCCATTAGCTGAACACCTGCAGCTGCTATGGAAATCATACTGGGACTGCATCCGCTAGGCATTGTAATAATAGCTAAAGCGAGATCCAGCGCCTATAGACTGCCTTGCAATAATAACTGGATTAATAAAAATCAGGTTGCACATGCATGGATCGTGAGAACATCAATTATCTCAGATCCTGTCTTTGAAATGAGCACAGATATACTTCCCAAGAGGTACTCCTTCTCAAAACCTTTCACTGTAGTATGTGATAGAGCTATGTGGTCAGAAGGAGAACCACCCTACCTCAAGGAAAGAATCGTCTGGTATACAGACAGATCCAAAACTGAAGAAGGGCCCGCGGCGGGAATCTACGGTGAGAGATCTAAGGCGAACATAAGCCTCAACTTGGGGAAATATGCCACGGTCTACCAAGCAGAAGTATACGCCATACTAGCTTGCGTCCGAGAGAACCTACGAAGAGGCTACATAAATCAGAACGTATGTATTCTTTCGGACAGTCAAGCTGCTTTAAAAGCCTTGCCTGGAACTGAGGTCACCTCAAGGGTAGTCAAGGATTGTCTGGAGGAACTTGTGAAACTGGCAAAACGGAACAATATTAAATTGATCTGGGTGCCGGGTCATAGTGGTTTCGAAGGAAACGTAAAAGGAGATACTTAAGCAAAGAAGGGAGTCGGAATTCCCTTCATAGGCCCAGAACCTGTTTTAGGAATTCCAAAGACTGCATGTAAACAGGTGATCAACAAGTGGCCAAATGCTAAACACCGTGATCGCTGGGAAAAATTACCGTGGCAGGAGCTCGAGAAGGTACTGCTTCAGAGTTTAACAAAGGGGCTATCAGTCGATGCACAGAGGCTGAGCAGGATGCAACTGCGGAGGGTTACCGGCATCATTACCGGGCAATATCCCCTGCGGAAGTATCTGCACACAATGGGACTCCATAACGGGTCCAGTACGTGCAGATTGTGTGGCGAGGAAGAAGAAACAACCAGCCACATAATCTTCGATTGCGAACCTCTGGGTTGCAGCATATACAGGATATTCGGTGCATCTCACCCCGAATATATGAATCTTCGGGAGGACCTGATAAGCAAGCTGTAGGCTATTTTCAACATATGGGAGAAGCTCATATCGTCAGACTGAGGTAGAAAGGGGAGCACAATGAGCTATATGGTCGAAGTGCAATAGTATTTACCCCGAAAAAATCAATCAATCAATTAAAGTCGGGACTAAACTTAATATACCATGTTTATTTACATATACTGGGAATAAAAAGGTAATTTTTGGTGTTTTTTCCCATTTTCAGAGTTGTTTCGTTTGAAAAATTAAAATTTTCCAATTTTTCCTACAAATTTCAAGTTAAAACAGGATGAATGCAAAAAACCGCATTCTTCGAGCAGATCTAGAATTAGGTTATATATACATCTTTGAAACCGTAAGAGATAGAAAAAAAATGCGTTAATAAAAAATCTTCTTTTTAAAATAAACAAGTTTTGTTTGAAAAAGATTTTCATAAATTCAATAGTTTTCTCATAATTTGTGATTATATGTTCCTCGGATAGAATTGTTAAAATTTCGAATACGCTGAATTGTTAACAATTTAATCATTGATATACAACTCAGTATATACTGGGTATTCAAAAATTTAAGTCAGTTAGTTGTTACATTACTTAATAGTCGAACATAGAATCTCCTCCTTCTTTTTTGGGGGTTGGTTAAAATTTGTGTTGATTCTGTCATCTCCACAGAAACTCTAATTCTATAAGATAACTATAAAATTATTTTATTAAAATTTTGAAATGTTAATTTAGATTGTCATTTCCATAATAACTATATACTATACTCGTTATATATCGTTCTATTTTGGCTATTATTAAATTTAATTTTTGTAAATACTAAAGTCATATCAGATATTATATTTCATTTTGATCATACTAAAATTAAGACCGCTAGATTTATGTATTCTAAGGATATTTCGTTAGTTGGTGCAGCTCCTGCGTAACGAATTTTCTTTTTTTTTTTGATAAATTTGACAAAGTTACTTTGTTGAAAAATTTTAACAATTAGTGTTATCCCCTTGAAGTATTCATAAGTAATGATTACAACCTAACGTGCAAAATACATTTATAGTAAATATATATGTAAATATATATGCAAAATTATACTGAATGTGTCATCCAATCAGATAGTCCCCAACAAATATCAACGAATCAGAATGGACTATCACCAAAATTTTTTGTTTATTCCCATTTTTTCGGATGTTACGTTGGGAAAATTGAGTTTATTCGATCTACAAATAGGTTTTAGATATCCCACGTCGAATGCAAAAATTAGCATCCTTCTAAAATGTCAGGAAATGCCTAAACTTAAACACATAAATTTAATTTTTGATGGAAAAATTAAATTTTCCCAAATATTTTATTTAAGGTTTCAGAAATTCCGCGTCGATTGCAATATATATATATATATATATATATATATATAAAGTAAAACTTAGTACCTACACTTAACTTCTGATAAATTTTTCGATTTTTCAAATATTAAGAGAGATATACCAAATTTTGTGTTTCCCCTCCCTCTAAACCTCCTTTCCCCTTGACCGTTTTTACCCATTAACGAACTTGACCTTTCGAATACCAAAAAAGCCTCAAAATACATATTATATAGGTATTTTTTTAAATGTCTGTGGACTCTCTAACTCTCACAGTTTTTTTCTGATTGGAATGAAACTTGGCATTTGAGGTTTTGTTGGTATTCCAAAGGTCAAGTTCGTTAATGGGTAAAAACGGTCAAGGGGAAAGGGGGTTTAGAATGAGGGGAAACACAAAATTTGGTATATCTCCCTTAATATTTGAAAAATTGATCAGAAGTTAAGTTGTAGGTACTAAGTTTTACTGTAATTTTGTTGCTTATCATTTTTCTGTTACACTAATATTTACAGAAATATTTACAATTAAAGACTTAAAGTTAAAATTCTAAGTATCTCTGTTCACATTAGAGTTTGAGAAAAATGATCAAGTAATGATTTGTAGTAAACTTAATTTTCTACAACTTTACTTCTTATGCATTTTTTGAATATTCTAATATTAAGAGAGATATTCTATATTTTGTGTTTGTTTGACACGAATAGATGAAATATATTTTATAAAAAATTCAACCGACTTCAAAAAACAAAAAAACTCATAACACTAAAAAGCTAAAAATATCAATACACAGATTTATTCCAAAAGACAATTCTTGTCCGAATTATATATAATCTTTGTACCCAGTATATGTAAATGAACAAGGTATATTAAGTTTAATCCCGACTTTGTAACGCTTAAAAATATTGATCGTAAGGATGAATGTTTGGTATATGTGTGCATAAAATTCAGCCATTTCCACACGTTTGTCTGCCTCTCTTAGGACAAGATAACTCAAGAACGAAAAGAAATGACGAGCAGAATTTTTTTCAAAAAATATTTTTCATTTAAAATAAACAACTTTTGATCAAAATTTTTTTTCATAAACTCAGTAGTTGTCTCATAATTTGTGATTAAATGTCCCTCTGAAAGCCACTTGTTAATAATTAGAATATGCAGAATTGTTAACAATTCAATCATTAATATACAACTCAGTATGCACTGGGTATTCAAACAGTTAACTCAGTTAGTTGTTACATTACTTGTAATAAAATATTATTATTGCTATGACTTGCTACCTAATGATCGGTATGAAGGGATCTCCTCATCTGATTATGACTTGACGACAATGGGACCACCTCGAGAGTATATTCTTTCATACAAAACAATAATTTTGAAAATCGATCCACAATTGACGGAGAAATCGGTGAACATACATTTATAAAAAATACATATAGTCGAACATAGAATCTCCTCCTTCTTTTTTTGGAGTCGGTTAAAATTTTTTTTGTTTTTCTAATTTCCACAGAAACAATACTTTCTTTCTAAAAAATAACTATAAAATTATTTTATTAAAATTTTGTTTCAATTTTGAAATGTCAATTTTAATTGTCGTTTTCATAGTAACTTTAAACTACAATTGCACACTATTATTAATCGTTGTATATGGTTGTGTTTTAGCTATTAATAAACTTAAATTTTTCACATACTAAAATCATGTCAGATATGATTTTTCATTTTGATCACACTAAAATTCTGACCGCTAGAGAGTGATTTATGTATTCTAAGGAAATTCACTAGTTGACGCAGCTCCTGCGTAACGCCTTTTTTTTCAAATTACAAAAAAAGAAAATAATAAGATCCTGGTTGATTTTTTTTAACGGGGTTTTTGCCTTCGGGCGTACAGTACTATTACTGATCGAAAAATCAGAGCCGATTTGACCTCGAAATATCTTCTGAACGAAAAGACCTACAGTGCTGGTTTTTCGAATATAAGCTATGTGGAGAATTATAAGAGAACAAGTTTTTGCTTTTCGTTAAGCAATAAACGGTTAAAATGTTATTCGCATTCAAAAGTCGTTAAAAGGCGGGAACGCCTACAATTCTTGGCCATACATAATCATAGTTCCAGAGCCTAGTCCATAAGTCCTGAATAGTTGATATTTGGCATACATTTTTCCATCGGAACATATCGAAAACTAAAAATTAAATTTATGTGTTTGAGTTAAGGCCATTTCCTGACATTTTAGAAGGTTGTTAATTTTTTCATTCGACGTGAGATATCTAAAACCTATTTGTAGATCGAAAAAATTCAATTTTCCCAACGCAACATCCGAAAAAATGGAAATAAACAAAAAATTTTGGTTATAGTCCATTCTAATTCGTTGATATTTGTTGACATCTGATATGACTTTAGTATTTACAAAAATTAAATTTATTAATAGCCAAAATAGAACGATATATAACGAGTATAGTATATAGTTACTATGGAAATGACAATCTAAATTAACATTTCAAAATTTTAATAAAATAATTTTATAGTTATCTTACAGAATTAGAGTTTCTGTGGAGATGACAGAATCAACACAAATTTTAACCAACCCCCAAAAAAGAAGGAGGAGATTCTATGTTCGACTATTAAGTAATGTAACAACTAACTGACTTAAATTTTTGAATACCCAGTATATACTGAGTTGTATATCAATGATTAAATTGTTAACAATTCAGCGTATTCGAAATTTTAACAATTCTATCCGAGGAACATATAATCACAAATTATGAGAAAACTATTGAATTTATGAAAATCTTTTTCAAACAAAACTTGTTTATTTTAAAAAGAAGATTTTTTATTAACGCATTTTTTTTCTATCTCTTACGGTTTCAAAGATGTATATATAACCTAATTCTAGATCTGCTCGAAGAATGCGGTTTTTTGCATTCATCCTGTTTTAACTTGAAATTTGTAGGAAAAATTGGAAAATTTTAATTTTTCAAACGAAACAACTCTGAAAATGGGAAAAAACACCAAAAATTACCTTTTTATTCCCAGTATATGTAAATAAACATGGTATATTAAGTTTAGTCCCGACTTTAATTGATTGATTGATTTTTTCGGGGTAAATACTATTGCACTTCGACCATATAGCTCATTGTGCTCCCCTTTCTACCTCAGTCTGACGATATGAGCTTCTCCCATATGTTGAAAATAGCCTACAGCTTGCTTATCAGGTCCTCCCGAAGATTCATATATTCGGGGTGAGATGCACCGAATATCCTGTATATGCTGCAACCCAGAGGTTCGCAATCGAAGATTATGTGGCTGGTTGTTTCTTCTTCCTCGCCACACAATCTGCACGTACTGGACCCGTTATGGAGTCCCATTGTGTGCAGATACTTCCGCAGGGGATATTGCCCGGTAATGATGCCGGTAACCCTCCGCAGTTGCATCCTGCTCAGCCTCAGTGCATCGACTGATAGCCCCTTTGTTAAACTCTGAAGCAGTACCTTCTCAAGCTCCTGCCACGGTAATTTTTCCCAGCGATCACGGTGTTTAACATTTGGCCACTCGTTGATCACCTGTTTACATGCAGTCTTTGGAATTCCTAAAACAGGTTCTGGGCCTATGAAGGGCATTCCGACTCCCCCTTCTTTGCTTAGGTATCTTCTTTTACGTTTCCTTCGAAACTACTATGACCCGGCACCCAGATCAATTTAATATTGTTCCGTTTTGCCAGTTTCACAAGTTCCTCCAGACAATCCTTGACTACCCTTGAGGTGACCTCAGTTCCAGGCAAGGCTTTTAAAGCAGCTTGACTGTACGAAAGAATACATACGTTCTGATTTATGTAGCCTCTTCGTAGGTTCTCTCGGACGCAAGCTAGTATGGCGTAGACTTCTGCTTGGTAGACCGTGGCATATTTCCCCAAGTTAAGGCTTATGTTTGCCTTAGATCTCTCACCGTAGATTCCCGCCGCGGGCCCTTCTTCAGTTTTGGATCTGTCTGTATACCAGACGATTCTTTCCTTGAGGTAGGGTGGTTCTCCTTCTGACCACATAGCTCTATCACATACTACAGTGAAAGGTTTTGAGAAGGAGTACCTCTTGGGAATTATATCTGTGCTCATTTCAAAGACGGGATCTGAGATAATTGATGTTCCCACGATCCATGCATGTGCAACCTGATTTTTATTAATCCAGTTATTATTGCAAGGCAGTCTATAGGCGCTGGATTTCGCTTTAGTCATTATTACAATGCCTAGCGGATGCAGTCCCAGTATGATTTCCTAGCAGCTGTAGGTGTATTGCTCAAAGTTGTAGAAAGTTATGTTTGCTACAATTCATTACCTGATCATTTTTCTCAAACTCTAATTTGAACAGAGATACTTAGAATTTTAAGTTTAAGTTTTTAATTGTAAATATTTCTGTAAATATTAGTGTAACAGAAAAATGATAAGCAACAAAATTACAGTAAAACTTAGTACTTACAACTTAACCTCTGATAAATTTTTAAATTTTTCATATATTAAGGGAGATATACCAAATTTTGTGTTTCCCCTCCCTCTAAACCCCCTTTTTCCTTGCCCGTTTTTACGTTATGACCTTTGGAATACCAAAAGCGCCGCAAATACCAAGTTTCATTCCAATCGGAAAAAACTGTGATGGCTAGAGAGTTCACAGACATTTAAAAAATTAGATATATATATGTATCCGACCAGAAACATAAATGTAAGAAAGGGCCGAGTTTTCGGAAAAATCCTTAATGTAATAGTTCCTTCTTAAAAAGTGATGATATGAGAGAAGGACCGAGCTATTTACAAAGTAAATAGCTCTAGACTTCATATAATAGTTGCTTCTTAAAAAGTGATGATATGGAAGAAAGGACCGAGCTATTTACAAAGTAAATAGCTCTAGACTTCAGATAATAGTTGCTCTTTGAAAAGTGATGATATCCCATTAAAGAGCCGAGCTATTTACTTTGTAAATAGCTCGGTAAACTATTAACTAAAAAAAATAATGAGGGGTAAATTATTAAATGTAAGAAAAAATTTGGTTTAAATTTATTTCATAAGTTTTCCCTTAGTATGTTTTTAAAATTTTATAACGCGGCAAGTTTTAAAATATTTGAAATCAGAAAAAATAACTTGCCGCGTTATATAAAATTTTAAAAACATAGCTCGGTCCTTACTCTCATATTATCACTTTTTAAGAAGGAACTATTACATTAAGGATTTTCCCGAAAACTCGGCCCTTTCTTACATTTATGTTTTTGGTCGGATATCAATCATTTTTGAAAGGCTTAAATATACGAAACCGAAGGCTTCGCACAAAATGCGTAGCGTTTTGTTTCTCTTCGTATATGCTTCGCGTATGCTATGCGTTCCTTTCGCTTCGCGATACTTTACTCTTTTTAGATTCACATTTACAAAGGAGACCGCTTCGCGTTATATTACGTCAACTGGCTCTGCTCGCTTTTTGAAGGGCTAAGACATCAATATAGTATGGTTTTAGTATAATATTGGGGACAATGGGAAATCAAACCCTTTAAAACAAAAAATTCAAAATCGATTCATAAATGACGGAGTGCTGAGGTAACACGCATTAAAAATTGTCCTGCAATTTTTGTGTTTTTATTAATAAAACAATTAAATGTGTAACACTTGTATACCTAACATATATGAGATTCTGTACAATATTCTATACAGTATGTTTTTATTAAAATTTTATGACGCGGCAAGTTAATTTTTCTGATGATTTCAAATATTTTAAAACTTGCCACGTTATAAAATTTTAAAAACATACTAAGGGAAAACTTACGACATAAATTTCAACCAAATTTTTTCTTACACTTAATTAATTTACCCCTCATTTATTTTTTTAATAAATAGTTTACCGAGCTGTTTAGCTTGTAAATAGCTCGAAACTTTCTCGTATATCATCACTTTTTAAGGAGCAACTATTATATGAAGTCTGGATCTATTTACTTTGTAAATAGCTCGGTCCTTTATCCCATATCATCACTTATTAAGAAGCAACTATTTTATTAAGATTTTCTCGAAAACTTACCTTTCTTACAAACGGAAAATTTAACAATTTTAATTGTAATTAAAATAACATATGAAGCATATATCGATCTGATTTGTTGACAAGGTTACGGCCTCCTTTTTGATTAGATAGACATTTAGTATTTAAATAAAAATAGCTAATTTGATATATCAGTATGTTTTAATACTCCAAATAGAAAACATTGATTGTTTTATTGTATTGTTACAATGTAACTTTTTTTAAGTAAACAAGTTGTTTAAAAATAAACAAGTTTATTTTCAATTAGCAATTCGTAATGATGAAGAATTAAATCAATTGTTATCTGTTGTAACAATTGCTCAAGGCGGTATATTACCAAATATTCAAGCAGTGTTATTGCCAAAGAAAACTGAAAAGAAAGCATAAATTTTATACATTGGATTATTGATAATAATATTCATCGATCATAGGCCTTTTATTAAAACGCCACAAATTAATGTGAAATAAGAGTGATATATTTTTTATTAAAATAACTATATAAAATTTAGTATATATAAGATGTTACTTGATTTGTTTCGATTATGACTTCTAAACTAATCGTTTATTACAGATAATTGATTATCAACGTAATAGTCTTTGAAGAAATGACTTGACCCGTTGGCTCCACTTCACAAAAAAAAAAATTCGTTACGCAGGAGCTGCGTCAACTTAGCGAATTTCCTTAGAATACATAAATCACTCTCTAGCGGTCATATTTTTAGTCTGATCAAAATGCCTTAAGGCAGTTTAAGGGGTGTTTTTCCCATTTTCGGAGGTTTGCGTTATAGGTAAAGAAATTTATCAAAGTGTTCTGTTAACTTGACTTTATTTCGGGTCGATTGGTGAAAATTCCATCATTTCATCATATATAGAACTGAAAAACGTAATTTTGGGGGGTGTTTTTTCGATTTTTCGGGAGTTTGCAATAAAAAATATTAAGTTTTTCGAAATAACTTCCTAATTAGTAGCTATTAAGCGTCGATTGCAAAAAACTGCATCTTGTTGCATGTATAGAACAAAAAGGTTGGTTTTGGGGGTGTTTTTACCAAGTTCGAAGGGTTGTGATGGAAAAAAACCGATCTTTCTATCATGAATAGAAGTAAAAAGATAAGTTTTAGGGATGTTTTTCCCATTTTCGGTGTGGTTGCGATGTAGGTAATGAAATTTTTCAAAATATTCTGTTAATTTTGACGTTATTTCGGGTCGATTAGTGAAAATTCATTCTTTATAGCATTTATAGAACAGAAAAACATAATTTTGGAGGATGTTTTTCCAATTTTCCGAGGGGTTGCACTGAAAAAATTGAAGTTTACTGATTTTTCTCGTCAGATTGAAGCAATTTCACGTCGAATACAAAAAACTGCATCATTCTAGCATAAGGGCTTTGTTATAAGGGCTTTAAAACATTTTTGCAGGCGAAGCTGCAACGGGCAATGCTAGTAATAAATAATAATTGATCAATGTAAAATATAATCAAAAAGTTAAAAAATAAATAAAATGAGAATATAAATTAATGATTTACAAAATTACAATAAAATAAAAAGAGTATATAAAAAATAATAAAAAATTCACAGTGTTGGGCACCCATCCAAAAACTAATTGTAAAAATATGTGCTTAACTTTTAAAATAAACGCATACTGCTGTATTCAAATTGCAATGTCTATTTCTATATGGTATAAAAATTAATAGGTATATATGATATATATCGATTCCTACATGGTAGTTTGCGATGACATAGTCTTAAGTTAATTAAAACAAAAAAATGTTAAATTTTCCACTTTTCCGATACAAATTTCCAGTTTTCGCAATTTTCCCGTCGGTTTGGGTACTACAGCTATCTACATGCCAAATATCAACTTTACAGCATATCTGGAAGTATCGAAGAATATTGATCTATTAGTTACCAAGAATTGTTCCCGCGAATTTTGCGTTTTTGAAGTGAAATAACTTTTTAACGGTTAATTCGTTAACGTTGATTGAAAAAACTGTTTCTTATAATTCCGTAAAGTATCTATATTTGAAATATCAACACTGTAGCTCTTTTCGTTCAAAAGATACAGCACCTAAAAAATGACGCTAAATTAAGGTGTAGTAATAGCACTGTAGTGAAAAGTCCGAATGTCTCCCTTAAATCTCGGCCTCGCACTACCGTGTTCTAGATATATATATATATATATATATATATATATATATATATATATATATATATATATATATATATATATGTATATATATATATATATATATATATTTATATATATATATATATATTTATATATATATATATATATATATATATATATATATACATATATATATAAATTTTAGCGATATTGATTTTTAACATCCAATAAGGTAGGATCGACATTTGAAGAAATTTTTACGAAATTCTAAAATTGGTTCAGAAACAATAGCTGCATTTCCTTTGGAGGAAATTCGCTAATAACTCCTCTCTTAAGGAGAAAAATATTCTCATCTCAAATATTTTTACTATTTTATACTATTTCTTGTATCATTAGAATATGTGTTGGGATCAGTAAAATTATTCTCAATAATTTTCAATACAACAAAATCTCCCCGTTAGATCCCAACACATATTTTTAAATTTTCTATTATATTTGGTCGAACAATTTCTATGTAAATAACTATTTTTAAATTGTACTAGTACATGAAATTGTACTAGCTATCTGAAAGTGTACGTACACATTACTTAGTTCTTCGTTCTTCATCGACGGCGCTTGGTGTTAATTGCCAGTCTTCTGGGCCGCAAGTTGTACCCTGGTTCTATTGCCCTGGCTTTTGGCTCGTCCACACTTGGTACATCCCGTCGTCTTCCATCACCGCCATGCCTTTGACCCCTCAATCGATCCGGGGGTCAACCACACTCAATCTTCCTAGATTCCCATCAGCGGTGGTCCGTGCATTGGCCGGCTTCAAGAGACCTCCAATTGTTTTCGTGGGAGGCACTGTATCCAGTCCATATATTCCAGCTGGTAAACTTCTCAGCACCCTGTAAGGTGCTTTCCATTTCGGTGCCAATCGACTATCGACACTTTCCACCTTACATAGAGGTTTCCATATTTTTGTGTTCCAATCTCTATTCACTGCTTTCCATTCGTTTGATCTGAACTGGGGACCATTATAACTCAGTACTACTCTCGGATAACCATAACGACTGAATTCTTCGTTTTTTAGTACTTGTGCTATCTTCGAGGTCGACGTGGCCCCCAATGGAAATGCTCCGATCCATCTAGTGAAAAGATCAGTCACAACCAATATATTTGTCTTTCCACGTGATGTGCGTGGGTATGGACCCATCAAGTCGATGCTGATTTCCTCCCATGGTGAAGTAGGTCTTCGACTTCTCATTGCTGAACTTGGTTTCTGATTTATTGGCTTCCCTCTTGCGCACGTATCACACCTTTTTACGTATCTCAAGACTTGCTTAAATGAATTAATCACCTAAAACGCCAGCTATAGCACTAAAGGTCACAGTAAATCATCGACGAGCCCACAGAAACCCCTCCATCATTGAATCACTAATTGCACTCTTGTAGTAATGCTAAATTCAGAGACTAACGTTCACTTGGCCTTCGGTAAACTCTTGCATGTCCATCTGGCATATATGAACCATGCACTATGGGCCACAAAAGAATTGCTCATTTTCCAACATTTTACATTTGATTAGCCTTATTGGGTTTTGAAATACTTCTTCGAATAAAAGTTGTTCATTATAAATATACTAACAACTTTTATTTGAAACACTTTCCCGAAACCGGATGAATAAACACAAATCCACTGTAAAATTTGGAAAAATGAGCAGTAGAAGAGTCAAGTCACTCCTGAGCCAAGCTTCCAAATTTGTCCACCAGAAGCATTGATAGCATTGCGATCGGTGGTTGTGGTTCGGATATTGGTAGTGCTACAATCGGTGGTTGTGGTTCGGAACTCTGCTAAGCGAGTGGAGGGGCAGGGTAAATGGTATCCTTGAACATGTCAGAACTTGTTATTTCTGCAGTTAGTTTTGTTGAAATTAACTAGAACTGAATTTTGCTGATTTTTTAAAACAAAAGATTACGCAACATCGGCTGACAATCCAAAGCCACGTGCATTTTATAAAATTGATGACCAAGCAAATTTCACGTGCATTTTTTATAAAATTTCTGTAGTTAGTTTTTGTTGAAATTAACTAACTGAAATTAACAAAATTAACTGAATTTTGCAGATTCGGTAAATTTGCGTTTATTGCAATGATATATATCATATTACATAAAAATTGTCTATTAATCAAAATTCATTTTTTTTTATGGAATCAAATTTCAATTCTTTTTTTATTGCATTGTAAGGAATTTTTGCTGGTTCGGTGAATTCGCATTTATTGTAATCATATATCATATTACATAAAAATTGTCTATGAATCAAAATTCCAATACAGTTATCTGATCATAGTACAATGTATTTGTTTGCATTTTTTTGTCGGCGTGTGCTTTGATATATAAAAATGGTTATATTTCAATATCATAAACGATTTTTAGTTAAATGATGATGACACAAAATGGTTGTGTGGTAGATAAAAATTACGAGGAGATAATTGTATAAAAGGATAATATAAAAAGAGAATTACATATCAAAAATTACTTTAGTTTTGAAATATTATTCAATAATAAAACAAAAAAACAATGGAGGCAGCCGACCTCAAACTATTGGAGAGTTGCTGTTTGAAGCCAGCAATTAAAATGGGGGATTTACCAATGAGGGAAAAGATTCCCATCAGAAAACTGGAGAAGGCAACACCAAATACGGTTATCAGATAATGGCGATGGTGGAAGTTTCAATGGATGGGAATCTGGGGGTGGAATCAGTTTTCTTACCGAGCTGCTATAATATACTAACCGATAAAATAATAAATATCATCAATTCAACACCTTCATTTATGCGTGTTGAGGAGCATGTTGGTCGTAGCTGGCAAATATCAATAAAACATTACGAGTAACCGGTGGAAAAAATCACAACGATTGTTTTAATCTAGGTATTATTATATTTTAAATTTTTTATTTTTAAATTTAATACCACTATGGATACATACAGTTTATATGGCGTTTATTTTAATTATTTACCAGTATGAAAATCAATGTCACTGAAAAATCACATTGATCTATTTGAAAATATGGAGAAGCGTGGAATATATCCAGAAAATTTTAATGTGAGTATTTACTTTAGTTATGTTTATCGATTTTTTATAAAAATATATAAACTTATTATAGATGGAATTTTATCAACTTATGGATGCGTGTCGTTGGAGTATCCCCAAAAAGTTATTAGACGCTATGAGATATTCCTATTTGGAAATTGATGATTGTTTTAATATCGCAGCATTTATAGTTAGAAACACTTTGGATTCTGCTTTATTTGTAAATTACGTTAAAAAATATAAATGGTATGATAAAATATAAAACTACTATATGAATGTTGTGATGATTTTACTTATGGAAGTAACTTGAGAAAGAGTTGGAGGACATATGATATACGTCGAAAACAATGGGTCTGCATAAGGGGAAGAATTGACAACCAAATGTTTGTGTGGTATGAAGTTATGGACCCTTATATATTATGCCGAATGCTGTATCAGCAACTTGAAACTAATCCAGAATGGTTTGAACCTTGGATATATGCTACAAATTGTAATCAAATTGATTCATGTGATTGTGGTAGATTAAGCGAGCATGACTGCATGTTAATATTCATATATAATAAAAAATGCTTATAATTAGTCATTGTTTAATTTTAGACTGTACCCCCCATTATGTGTTTTTCAGATTTTAAATACCTTGTTTGTAGGTAAGTAGCACTATACCATTAAGGAATCTCAAGTTAGAGACATGAATAGAGCAAACATTATTAGCATTACAACAATATTTTTATATTGTTTTGAGTCAGTGAAAAGTGCTTCAATGCAATTTCATGATCATATAAATCCGGTACACAATCACATTGAGAACTCTGATTTTCAAGCAGTAATGATATTCATATTTCATTTATTCACAGGTACGCAGTAAAATATTAACGCATTCAAATAATATTCTTTTATTATAAATTTATTTTATTTTATTCTGGTCAACATAAATTTATATAACATTATTTTATTATAAAACATAAAAGAAATGACGCGTACAATATATATCTTTTCTGTTCACATTTTACATTATACATCACTGTTCAACTGACTTAAATCAACTGTAACTGACTTATCACTCTACTCGCACACTGTATCTACATTGCAACTCCGTAAAGTTAGCCCCCCGACTTCATTTTCCAGAACTTTTCTTTATGCAAATCGTTTGAGAATCGTTTGAGAGGGTTTGAGAGAAACCAAAAAACGTTTGAGAGTTATTATTTTTTACGTAAAAACGTTTTTAATTTCGAGTGTCAACTTGGCCCCCCGTCTTTTTTTCTCCTTAAATAATAGACTTGGACGCTTAATTTTTTTTCTAATCTTTTGAGAATCGTTAGAGAGGGTTTGAGAGAAAAGAAAAAACGTTTGAGAGTTATTATTTTTTACGTAAAAACGATTTTAATTTCGAGTGTCAACTTGGCTCCCAACCACAAATCTCAAAACCCCCATATTTTTTAGTGAAGTTGACGATTCTCTAACAATTTACATAAAAGATAGTTTTGAGCAATGCAATGGGGAAGTCTCGCTTATGCAAAACGCTCTTAGAATCACACAGGATTCAGGGTATAGTAAAACCTGGTACAACCACATTAATTTCATTCACGAAAAAGGATAATGAATAAAATAAAACGACCCATCCTCTTCGGTGAACTACAGATCGCATGGGATAAAAAATTCATAGGAGTGATGCTAGACTCCAATATAACAAGACAAGTCTTCTCTAACGATTTGAATAAAAGAAAGTTTTGAGCAATGCAATGGGCCAGATGGAACCACCTTCACACAAGAGCTTGAAATTGTTTTTACGTAAAAAATATTAACTCTCAAATAATTATTGTTCTATCTCTTACGATTCTCTAACAAATTGCATAAAAAAAAGTTTTGAGAAATGCAATGGGGCAAAGTGCTTCCAAGACCTTTACACAAAAAATTAACCGAGGGGCCAACTTTACACACACACAATTAAAATAGTTTTTAAGTAATAAATAATAACTCTCAAACGTTTTTTCTTTTGTCTCAAACCTTCTCTAACGATTCTCAAACGATTAGAAAAAAAGTTAAGCGTCCAAGTATATTTTTTCAGGAGATAAAAAAATGGGGGCCAAGTTGATACTCGAAATTCAAATCGTTTTTATGTAAAAAATAATAAGTCTCAAACGTTGTTTCTTTTCTCTCAAACCCTCTCTAACGGTTCTCAAACGATTAGAAAAAAATTAAGCGTCCAAGTCTATTATTTAAGGAGATAAAAAGACAGGGGGCCAAGTGAACACTCGAAATAAAAATCGTTTTTACGTAAAAAATAATAACTCTCAAACGTTTTTTCTTCTCAAACCCTCTCAAACGATTCTCAAACGATATGCATAAAGAAAAGTTCTGGAAAATGAAATCGGGTGGCTAACTTTACGGAGGTCTACATTGCGCATATCAAAACAATTTGGTTATATTCTAACAAACTAATTTAATACCACAATACTGGGTGCATTCAGATTGAACACAAATAAAATAATTATACTCAACAGTCCTCCTTAATTATTTTATATCTAAGTTTTTCAAATATTTTGGGTGTTAAAACTTTTGTGAAAATGTCAGCTAATTGATTTTCACTCTCAACACTTTGTAATTCAACTGTCGTTCCAATGTGTTGTTTCATGAACTTCCTAGAGATTTCTATGTGCTTTTTATCTTTTGTAATTTATCCTTCATGCAGTGCGCATGAAGGAAAAATTATTACTTCATCATGTGAATAGCGAGTTGGTTGTCTATATAAAGTTTTGTAGGTTTGTTCACATCTAATTTTCCCAATTCTCCTAGCTAATCTACGGATCCAACAAACATCATCGATTGCTGCTACTCCAGCACGAAATTCAGCTTCAGCTGTTGAGGTTGCAACTAGATGCTGCCTTTGAGTTGCCCATATTATTGGCCCGCCTCGTAATAATAATACACCAGTCATCGAACGTTGTGTTTCCAAACCTCCTCCATAGTCCGAATCACTAAATCCAATTAATTCATCTTCTCCATTAAAGAAAATACCAAAATTTTTAGTTGTTTTTATGTATTTAAATAAACGTTGAATCATCTTCCAGTGTCCTTTCATCGGTTTATTGTTGTATATACTGAGATAGTTTATAGCAAAACATATATCAGGCCGAGATATAATTGATAAATACAATAATGAGCCAACAGCTTCCCTGAACGGTTCTAGATTTTCCAACGGTGTATCATTTAAAATTTTGTTTTCATCTGTAACCATTCCATGTTCAATAGGAGTATATACAGGATTTGCATCCTCCAACATGAAACGTTTTAAAATCTACTGTATATATCTTGATTGATTCACAAATATTTCATCCTGTTTTTGAAATATTTGTATCCCAAGGTGTGATAAGTTTCTTTCTTTATCCATTGTATATGTAACTTTAAATGTTTCATCTAATTTCCTTAATCCTAATTTCCTTTTTAATCATATCTTCTTTATTTTTTCCAATTATCAGTCCATCGTCTACGTGTAAGATCAATATTATGGTTCTGTTCGAATTATAATAGACACAGGGATCATCATCACTTGATTCGAAGTTTTACGAATTCAAAAATTTAGTAAACTCTTGATTCCATATTTTTGGTGCCTGTTTTAGCCCGTACAAACTTTTATGTAGTTCACATACTTTTCCACTTTCATCATTAAATCCCTCTGGTTGAAACATATATAATTTTTCTTTTAGTTTCCCATGTAGGAATGCCGTTTTTACATCGAATAACATGATTTTCATCCTGCCTGATGCTGCTGTACTTAGAATTAAACGAATTGATGGATGACATGCTACAGGACTAAATACATTAAAATAATCCAGTCCATCTTTCTGTTCAAATCCTCGTACTACTAATCTTGCCTTTTTCCTTCCATCTTCTTTTTCACTTTTATCTGTAGGTTTTTAAACGAAATTCCATGATTTCATATCTATGAGTGATTTAAATTCATCCTTCATGACTTTTCTCCAACATGAATCTTCAAGTGCTTCATGTACTGTGATTTTGTCAACTTCACCAATCATGGCTGATTCAATCTGTTTCATTATAAAAGCAGAATTTTCTATAACATAATCGTCGTATTTTGCAGGTGTTTTTAATTTATCACGATCTCTCAGTCTTCTAATAGGGTTGTCTTCATTTCTGTTTCGACATCATTTTCTTCACCTTCATTTTCTTCCATAATACTATACTCATCTTCTTCATATTCATTTTCAGGAATCTCATTTCTAATATTATCCAGATGAACTCCGTTTTCTGATTTATCTTCTAAATTTAATTTTTCATTTTTTGATATTACTTCTCCCATTTCTAACTGAGTAAAACTTTCTACTCCAATTGTTTCATCAAAAATAACGTTACTAGAACTTATAACATCTAGTATGGTTTCTAAAAAACTCTAAGTCCAGGTGTGTCAAAATCATAACCAACAAATATTGTTTTCGTTGACTTTTTGTTTGTTTTACCACGTTTGTGATCTTCAACTAATACATAACAGTTGCTTCCAAATGGTTTTAATTTTTTAATATCAAGTTTTCGCCCAAACCATAAACTTGCTGGACTTTTCCCTTTTACCGTGCTTGTACCAGTCTGGTTCAAGGTAAAAATAACATAATTTATAGCTTCACCCCATAAATTTTCATTTAAGTTACGAGCATGTATAATAGACGAATTAATACAGATATAACTGCTTCAACAATAGTTCGCATATCGCGTTCTATACGCCCATTTTGTTGAGGTGTATAAGCGCTTGACTTTCTGTGAAAAATTCCTAAATTTTCTAAGAATGTTTTTGTATCACGATTCTTAATTTCCGTCCCATTATCCGACCTTAATGTTTTAATAACAGTTCCAAATTGATTTTCGACTAATTTTATAAAATTTTCTAGTTTTGAGGTGGCTTCACTTTTATTTTTCAAATAGTAAACAGTTCTGAAATATGTAAAATCATCTCTGAAAAGAAGAAAAGATTTTGCTCGTCCTAAAGATTCAATATCCATCTGACATAGATCAACATGTACTAAATCCAATGGTTTTGATGCAATTTTATTATTAATTGGGTGCGATACTCTGTGCTGTTTTCCATATGTACAGCCTTGACAAACATAATCGTCCCAATCATCCAAGAATTTTATATTTGTTTTTAGTATTTCTCTAACTTGTTTAATATTTTGATGAGCAAACCTTTCGTGCCATTGCTTTATTGAACAAACAACAACTAGACAATTTTCATTTATTTCTCTACGAAACTGCATTCTGAATAGTTTTCCAGTCCTTAATCCAATTGCTTCATTATTTCCTTTTTTGTCTCTAAAGATTGATTTCTCAGAGTTTGCTGATTGATTGTACCCTTTATTCAATATGGAGCTTACCGAAAATAAATTAAATGGCATTTTGGGTGTATGCAAAACATTTTTTAATACTATTTTTATCCAAGATTTTCCGTCGAAAGCTTCAAGTGAAATACCACCAATACCGATTCCTTGTAACACTGACGCATCACCAATCATAACGGATGGTGTTTCTAGTTTTACATAATTTATACACCATTCTTTATGACTGATCATGTGTTGTATAGCTCCACAGTCTTGATACCAATACTCATTTTCATTTGGATTAGAATTTGCTGTTAAACTAACTGTGACATTGCACGTCTTTCTTTTGAATTTTCATTATTTTAATTACTATTGGGGCATTCTTTTGCAAAATGACCTTTATTTTTACAGATTTGACATCCATATGTAATTCTACAATATTCATAATATTTTGCACATGCTTTTCCGGTACATTCCGACTTTTTATGTCCAGATTTCCCACATTTAAAACATTCAATAGTTTTACCAGACTGATTTGAAATTTTTCTTGTTTTATATTTTGATACAAATGCATTTTGAGAATGTGGTTTTTCATCACTCTCATTTTTCCTGTCTTCTTCTAGCTTCAAACGATCAAACATTGTTGTCAAATTTCGTTCTGCTCCAACAACATTATCCCACGCTGTTCTAAAATGGTGTAACCTTTGTGGCAAAATACCCAAAACTCTTTGCATAATCCATGTTTCTTTGATTTCATCTTCTTCTGCCGCCAAACCGTCTGCATATTCTTGAATTTGTAAACAATTTTCCAATACTGATTTCTTTTCATTATATTTATAAGCAAAAAATTGTCTTTGGACACCTTCAACCGTCACTTCTGATTTTTTGCCATAAAGTGTTTCCAATTTGTGTAACATCATATGTGCAGATGTACATTTCGCTATTTTTCTTGCTATTGTACTACTACAATTTAAGCTAATAAGTGTTTGCGCTTCGAGATCTTTATTTATCCATGTAGAAACTTGTTCATTCTCTTCATTACCATGTGGTTTTATTTTAATACCAGTTGCAATTTCAAATAATTTTTTCGTTTTTAACGTTAAAACCTCCAGTGAATCGTAATTCACCTGACCATGAATATCATCATTTAATATTTCCAATTGCGATTTTACTGAATCCATATTTCCTTTCTTTATACTGATTTATACTGACTTATACTGACTATTTTATATATACTATAATTCCATTCACGATAATAAATGAATTATCCAGACTTTTTTAATTTTGTGACCAAATAAAATTACTGACTTGCTGACACGTTAAATGCGTACTTACATACTTGGATCCATAACCTGATATTCATATTTAATTTATTCACAGGTACGCAGTAAAATATTAGCGCATTCAAATAATATTATTTTATTACAAATTAATTTAATTTTATTCTGGTCAACACAAATTTATATAACATGCTTTTATTATAATACGTAAAAGAAATGGCCGTACAATATATATATTTTCTGTTCACATTTTATACATCACTGTTCAACTGACTTAAATCAACTGTTCAACTGACTTATCACTCTACTCGCACACAGTATCTACATTGCGCATATCAAAACAATTTGGTTACATTCTAACAAACTAATTTAATACCACAATACTGGGTGCATTCAGATTGAACACAAAATTAATACAAATAAAATAATTATACTCAACAAGTAAGCTCTAATGGTTTTCTGAAGAAAACTTATAATAATTTTTATATGAATCAAAGTGGATTTCGTGTACATAATTTGACTTCGAAACCGAATGTTATAGAAGACACATTAAAATTTTATTATAATAAAGCATGAAAACCACATTCTGATGGTAAAAAACTGGGACCCGAGAGAATTCCATGGAAACCAGATCAAGCAAATGAAATTATTCCAAGGGATAATTCTGGTATTTTACCCGAGGAAAATTATTATGACTTATTTATGCAACATATACAAATGGATTCTTCTTCATGTCAGTATTTATCAGATGTTAGATTCAACAGAGGTGAGCGCAGACGCCTCGCCGGAGTCCAACGACTCTCCATAAGCTGGGTGAGAGTAAGTAAAAAAGGTATGTTTTGAAGTAAGACGGAACGATGTTTCAATACAGGTTGCCTTCCGATTATTGCCCAATAATTTATTCAATCAATTTTGAATTAGTTTTATAAAATATTTATTGTTTAAAAAATATCTTTTACAATATGGAGAGATACACCAAAAAACATAATAATAGTAATTACAATAATAATAACAATGAAAACAACAATAATGATGATAGCAACAACAATAATTACAACAACAACAACAACTATATGTATTCCCACTTTATGTAAAATTTAACCATTTAGAAATTAGTAACAAATTACCAAACCCTCCCCCCCCCTACCAGCTTTATCATTGGCATCTTTTTTTGTATCCAGTGTCATCAAATTCCCATGACACTATACCCCCTACGATGAAAAAATAATTAGATCAAGTAATTACTTGTTTATTAGTTCTGCGATATGAATAGTTTAGGAAAATTATTCGGAATTTCCTAAAATATAATTCTAAAATCTAAACTAAAGCTACATCATCAAAAAATTTACAAGCGGTAAATGTAAATGATCAAAAGATTTATTTTATAATTTATATAACATTTATATTTTATTCATACCCAAATATATTAAAAAGGTACATTTTATGCCCCAAATTACCAGTCCAAAATTCCAGAGTATGTATTCAATGTATTGTATGTATTGTATGCTTTGAATAATAGTGACATAAAAAATAGTTAGTATTATTAAATTTTTTTTAGAAAATGTTTTAATTAATAAAAGAAAATAATAATAATGGGTAGGCTACCCCATATTTACTCTTTCTGTCTTCCTACCTCTCACTCAGAGCTGAGTGCAGTCAAGGTCTGCCTACCTATGGATTAAAACTTCGAAAAATTATTAAAAGAATTCTCAAATATTGTAAACGATAATGAAATCACTGTCATATGTAATTAGGTATTTTTATAATAAAAACAAAAAAAAAATTTTATCATGTTTATTTTACATAATCTAGAGCACGGTAGTGCGCAAGGCCGAGTTTAAGGGACACATTTGGACTTTTCACTACAGTGTTATTACTACAGGAAATGTTAGAACACTGTTTGACCGCGAAATATCATCTGTACGAAAAGAGCTACAGTGTTGAAATTTCGAATTATCGATACTTTACGTAATTATAAGAAACCGGTTTTTTGAACGATTGTTAATGAGTTAACCATTAAAAAGTTATTTCACTTCAAAAACGCAAAATTCACGGTATATGCCATAAAAACTTAAGTATGGTCTATCATAATAATACGCTACTTCCAGATATCCTGTAAAGTTGATATTTGGCATACGGGTAGATCTAGTACCCAAACCGACGGGAAAATTGCGAAAACTGGAAATTTGTATCGTTAAAAAGAACATTTTTACAATTTTCGTTTTAATCAAATTAGCATTAGAACGCATATATTTATCTTATTCGTTGATATTTTTATAGAGTCCTATCTGATTGGATGACACTTAGGTATTTAAATATTGATTGAATTAAACCATATCATCGTAAAGAACCATGTAGAAAACACAATGATCCTAATACTATATGATCCTAAAATATTTCTATAACAGATGATAATGGTAAAGGCTTGTTGAATACCGCGGTTTTCGTCTAGTGTTTGGAGTTAAGCCACATTGATTAAAATCAGTACGTGGATGGTGTTTTTTTGGTAATTTTGTAAACATTAATTTATAATCTCATTTTAACTTTTTTATTATATTTTGCATTATATTTTGCATTGATCAATTATTATTTACTACTATTATTATTTATTACTAGCATTACTCGTTGCAGCTTCGCCCGCAAAAATTTTGTAAAGTCCTTATAACCAAGTCTAATATATACTATAAACCTGAAAGTGAAGCTGACTGACTCATCTATATAAAACCTAACCCACTTCTAGAGATGCTAGAAGGTATTGGTTTTTTGCATTCGACCCGAACTTGCTTGAAACCGACGGAAAAATCGGAAAACTTCAATTTTTTCGTTGCAACCCCCCGGAAAATCGGAAAAACACTCTCCAAAATTACGTTTTTCTGTTCTATATATGCTAGAAAGATGGAACTTTCACCAATAGACCCGAAATAATGTCAAATTAACAGAAAATTTCATTATCTCCATGTCAACCCCCCGAAAATAGGAAAAACATCCCTAAAACTGACCTTTTCACTTCTATTCATGCTAGAATGATACGGTTTTTCGCATTCAACGCGAAATTGCTTCAAACCGACGAGAAAAATCGGTAAACTTCAATTTTTTTAGTGCAACCCTCCGGAAAATCGGAAAAACCTCCGCCAAAATTACTTTTTTCTGTACTTTACATGCTAGAAAGATGGAATTTTCATTAATCGACCCGCATAACGTCAAATTAACAGAGTATTTTGAAAAATTTCATTACCTACAACGCAACCCCACCGAAAATGGGAAAAACTTTCCTAAAACTGACCTTTTCACTTCTAGAAAGAATGGGTTTTTTCCATTCGACGTGGAACAGGTCCAAGATAACAGAATTATTTTAAAAAAGTAAATTTTTTCATCACAACCCTCCGCTATCGGAAAAAACACGCGTAAAACAACTCCTTTCCTTCTATACATGCTAGAAAAATGAGGTTTTTTGCATTTGACATTAAATAGCTACAAATTAGGAAGTTTATTCGAAAAATTTAAAATTTTTCATTACAACCTCCCGGAAAATCGAAAAAACACCCCCCAAAATTACGTTTGTTCTTTACATGCTGAAATGATGGGATTTTCACCAATCGACCCGAAATAAAGTCAAGTTAACAGAATACTTAGAAAAATTTTATTTCCTACATTTCATTTCCTTCATTATTACAACAAAACCATTAGGAGAAGTCCAAAAATGACTGCATAAATCACGAAACTTTAGAAAATTCATATCAGAGCCCCCTATATGATCATCGAAGATATGTTTTAAATTCAAATCATCAGATTTGAATAACACAAATTGTTTGGTAAAATAACTTAATGTATTAGATAAGATAACAAAAATTTGTTCTTCGAACATGATGCACTTGGATATTAACCTCAAACATGTGTGTACTTAAATAGATGAGACACGCACCAAATTAGCAACAAGCAACATATCTCTGAATCCATATCCAGAGATAGTTACGATTAGCTAATTCATACTGATGATGACTACATTGTAGTCGAAATACGTATTTATAAAATACAAACAAATGTTTGGCAAAATTTGAAATATAATTTCAAAAAAACCTCTCTTTGGTTATTTTAATAATCTATATGTGTGTACTTGTTTGATGGTTGACTTTAACCTTCGTTACATTTGGTTATGAAGGTACAAAGTCCACCTGTCCCTAGGTAACCTTAATAAAACGCGCTTGCGCGTATATGACTAGTATGCAATGGATTCTGGGAAAAGCTGTTAAGTATAAAATCCGACAAAATAGGAGACAGAAAATATATATTTTGTACTAGTATCATAAATGAACATTGCACTTAGTTATCAACTAATTTTTAACCCGACTTCAAAAAAGGAAGATGGTTCTCAATTCGTCTGTATTTCTTTTTTTTTTTTATTTATTTATTTTATTTATTTTTTATTTATTTTTTTATGTGTGTCACCTCAGAACTCCGACATTTATGAACCGATTTTGAATATTTTGTTTTTGTTTTAAAGGGTTTGGTTTCCCATTGGTCCCATTGTCACCAAATCGCATTTTCATGAGAGGATCCCTGGGAAATCGCGGAAAATCGTCATTTTATATGTGATAACCGATTTCTGCGAAATTTTTTATTTTTTTTTGAAAGGGTATACTCATTCATAATGGGAAAATAAGAAAATTTTTTTAAAAACCGACTTCAAAAAAATTTTTTACAAAAAAAAACCGACCCCAAAAAAAAAATTTTTACAAAAAAAAAAAAAATGCATGTAACCAAAACTGAAAATCTGTTATGAAAAAATGCACTAAAAATTAAAAAAAAAAAAAAATGCACTAAAAATTAAAAAATTCAAATTCACTCCAAAAAAAAAAAATTTTTACAAAAAAAAAACAAAATGGATGTAACAAAAATTGAAAATCTGTTATAAAAAAATGCACTAAAAATTAAAAAAAAAAAAAAAAAACGAATAAAAAAAAAATGCACTAAAAATAAGAAAATAAAAATTCACTCCAAAAAAAAAAATTTTTACAAAAAAAAAACAAATGCATGTAACAAAAACTGAAAATCTGTTATAAAAAAATGCACTAAAAATTAAAAAAAAAAAAAAACGGATAAAAAAAAAATGCACTAAAACTAAGAAAATAAAAATTCACTCCAAAAAAAAAAATTTTTACAAAAAAAAAACAAAATGCATGTAACAAAACCTGAAAATCTGTTATGAAAAAATGCACTAGAAATTAAAAAAAAAAAAAAAAACGGATAAAAAAAAATGCACTAAAAATAAGAAAATAAAAATTCACTCCAAAAAAAAAATTTTTACAAAAAAAAAACAAAATGGATCTAACAAAAATTGAAATTCTGTTATGAAAAAATGCACTAGAAATTTAAAAAAAAAAACGGATTAAAAAAAAAACGGATAAAAAAAAAATGCAATAAAAGTTAGAAAATAAAAATTCACTCCAAAAAAAAAACAAATTGCAGTAAAAAAAACTGAAAATCTGCTATGAAAAAATGCACTAAAAATTAACAAAATGTGTTATACAAAATTCAATAAAAATTTTCAATCCAAAAAAATTTTCACAAAAAAATAAATAAATTGCATGTAAAAAACTGAAAATCTGCTATAAAATACACCAAAAATTAAAAAAAAAAAAAAACGGATCAAAAAAATGTGTTATAAAAAAATGCACTAAAAATTAAAAAATATAAATTTTTTTACAATTCCCGACTTCAAAAAAAGGAGGTTGGTTCTCAATTCGTCTGTATTTTTTTTAAAATATGTGTTACCACAAAAATTTTTTTTGTATATGAACCGATTTTGATGATTTTTTTTGTTTTTAGAGAGCTGGTATTTGTTACTCATTTCCACACCACCCACTGAGGTAGAGTACTTTGGCGCGTTTTTTTTTACGTGGTCTCCCCCGTAGGCCTAAATCCACGTTTATTTGAAGATACTTCTTCAAGTATCTTCAAGTAAAAAAATTTTTGCGCCAGGTAGTGCAGAAATATCTAACTTTAAAAGCGTACGAAATAGAATATTTAGAAATAGAATATTAAATAGAATAAAATTGTGCTAGCGAAGCGGGCGGGTATAAGCTAGTTATTTCTATAATACCACGTTTGATCTGACGATAAAGCCATTAGGCACCGGAACTCCGGAATAAAACATAGCATCCTAGCCGTATTTGAAATTGTACTATGGTCAAAAAGATTTGAACGGTATATCCCGCATTTCAATTGCGCTACTTGAGGCGTATTATGTGTGGTCAACATTGTCGGAAGACAGATTTCGTAGCCTCGTCATTTCGGTCAACGATTTGTCGTCGTGTGGTTTATTTAATAATTTTTTGGCGTCCAAATCAGATAAAGCTATACCTTCCAAACTTTTGACACGACTTAGAGCAACATATACTTGTCCTTTGGCAAAGTTTTTTTTACCAAGGTCGATCACAGCTCTTTCGAGGGTGGTACCTTGTAGTTTGTGGACTGTAACCGCCCAGCTTAATATTAGAGGCAGCATGCGGCGCTCCACATCTCCGTAACCCTTTATTGCCTGAAACGTAGTACTTGATGGAGCTATGGGTATGCAACCATTACTATCTTTTAGCCTAAGACCAATAGTTTCGTCATCAAATTTAATGTACACGGCTTCTGGTAGCTCTCCATCCTCCAGTTGATCTCTCCTCAAGGCCGGCCATTTGATTGTTTTTATTATACCCATAGCTCCATTCACTAGCCCGTCAGAGACGGCCATGTTGCGTCTCAACATCACTCGTGATTCGACGCCAATTTTTATTGATGGCAGAAGACCACCACAGTTATTGACGTCTTTAGGAATTACGTTTTCTGGCGGTTTCCTACCATATGTCGGTACTTCGCGAGACTCATCCATGGCGCTGATTTGATAAGTTCGGTGCAGCTTTGCATTTTCCTTGCTCATTTTGTCGTTGTAACCGTCGACTTGCCTGACCGTGGGAAAAATACGAAGGGCGACCCCATCCGCAAATTCACCATTTAAAGGCACGTGCCGGCGCTCGCATAGTAATTCCAGCTGAGCCGTCGTCAATTCACCTACCCGTAAGCTATTCAATAAATCGATGAATTCGGTATCATTGCGCTGTCGCATGTTTATGGTCAGTTCACAGAAGGAAAACTGATGCCACAAATTGACTTCCACTGATAACCGCAACGGCTGCAGAAAACACCAATTCCCTTTCACCGGAGGAAGCTGAAATATATCACCAAATGCCAAAATGTTGACTCCACGGAATAACTTCTCGTTATTTTTGTATTCTTGAAGTCTTAGATGAATTATTCTTAAGTTCTCATAGGAGACCATAGAAATTTCGTCTATGATTAGCCAATTTATATAGCGCCACTTACGCCTTTCATTCTCGAGTCTTTGACCTGTAATTTTTTTGTAAGTTATAGTAAATTTTTTTTCAATAGGAAGCAAAAAAATACTATGTAGCGTTTTGCCAAAAATTTGCCGAGCGGCAACCCCGGTTAACGAACCAACTTCCACAAAGTTAGGCTTCAGTAGTATATCAACTGTTGGTGCGTAACAACGCTTAAAATGCTCCACGATTAATTTCAGCAGAAATGATTTCCCACTACCTGCACCGCCCGTAATAAAAAGTTACAGCTTACTTTCTTCTTTATGCAAATCGTTTTCGATTGCCGTTGAAACTTTCTGAAATAGATCCCTCTGTTGGATATTTAATCCTCGAATGCTTTCTAGGAACATTTCATCTGACATGACGGCTCGTTCATCCATGTCTTCACAAAAGTTATCATCGTCATGTACAATTTGTTCACCAACACATAACATGGGAGCATTGCCACCATCGGTTTCACGCGCAGCATTAAGTGCGGTAGCTTGCGCAATAGCCTGTTGAAGAATTTGCTCAGCATCAGCAAATTGTTCTGCGCCGACGTTACCCTGCAACGGGCGAAGATCTCTTTGACGTCTTAGAAAACAAACTTCAGCGGTTTCATTTTCGAACAGTAGCTCCCCTTCATTACGAAATGGTATGTGGCATACTATTAAAATGTAATAATATGCTTCTTTGTCACTATTAATTGTATAATAGCGGGTACGTAATACTGCCGATGTATTTCTTACGCCCATTCTCGTATTGTCCTGAAATCTGATATACCTCACGGGTGAGATATCTTCGTCTCTCAGTTCAGCATCCCCATTGTCCTCTGACCATGTCGCGTTAGAGACGGTTTCAAAACGAACGGCAAATTCAGCAAGGCTTAAATTCTCCAGCTCGTTTGGGCGTAATACATATCGATCAAAAATATTATTGTAAATACCGGTTTCATCATTGTCAAATCTCAGAAGTCTGAAACGTTCCTCCGGTCTGCAACTATTTACAAAAACAGTCTTTCGCGACGACATTTTTAATGGCAAATGACACAATCTGTATGCGCATTCGGGCGCACTGACCAAGCGTTGATTTAAAATAGTCATTGTCACTGAAAACAGTTGTTTCCAGGCATCACCACCTTGTCTCTTAGCATTCGAAATAGCGTTTCGAATTACATCACCTCTATCATGTGGTTCGGATTTACTCGCATATTTTGCGACGTAGTAGGCCACAGCGGTGACATTACCACACGGTTGCACGTCAATATTTCCCTTCCATAGACCTAAAAGAACTGCATTGTAATTGTTTACCATGGTTTCATTTGACGATCGTTTCAGTAAACAGAATCGTCCATTATTAGCAAGTGCTTCATCTGGTCCGAGACAAACGGTGTTAACACTTTCTGGCTTTGGAAAATCAAATCGACAACCATCAGATTGGCGATTTTTTTTGCATGTCGCAGTGTGTTTATGAATCTGCAAATCCTCGACTAATTTGCGCAACATAGGGTCATTAGGAATTAATGAACATGAAACCACCTTTTCAATTACGGCAATTCCTTCTGGAGTAGAGAAATCCGGAACATTACTACACCAAACTAACATATACAGATGTGGGCTTCCGCGGTTTTGAAACTCCACTCGGTACCAGAAGTCTTCAATAGGACCACCCAAGCAATCTTTATTTGTCTTTAAGAAACGCATGAGAGCGTTAACACGCACTGTGAACTGTCGTGCTAACACTACATCACTACATGATGTTTTTGCACTAGATTCAAGCGCTCCGGGAATGACAGGCGATCGACGTCCTCGATGTCACGTCCATAGGCGATTAGCAAGGCTTTTATCATGTCTGACCAATTTAAATCATTACATGAAAATGTTAAAAACCATGTGGGAGGCCCCAAAGTTCTAACCATTGCAATCAATTCAGAGGAACATTTCCGCCAGTATGATGCCGATCCTCGAATATTTCTCATAGTGAGATGCATATTATCCACAAGTCCTCGTGGTGTTTGCTCTCCATGACCTTGTCGCATCCTACATGATACAGATACGCTTGACTTCGCACGAAAGTATTCAACAATGGATAGAGCATAAAATAAATAATCATTTCTGTTGAACCTCTTGTCAACATTCATTACCCGGTTTTGGAAGTAATCAAGGGGGGTACACGCATTTTCTCTTTCCTCGCCAAAGCCATTCTTACCATTTGGAAAAAGAAAATACCAACACAATTCCTCCATACGGCGTTCCCGCTCCAAATTCAAGGGCGGTGCAGTTTTCCTTTTGATTGCGGCCAATCTCATTATGTCATCGGTTGACGAGCTATTCATATTAACAACACTTTCTAAATTAGGAACATTATCGTCAACATTATCAACATTAGTTATAACTAATGCTGTTAATGAGAACACATTAAGATTATCCCGAAAGTTTCCTTCTGGCACTTTATTTGGCGACACAAATAAATTGCGACGTAAAATGGCATGCAAATCGTCTAATTCACTGAATCGCATACAACAAGCGGTACCATTTATGGGAGCGGAGGCCCCCTTGGGACCACGCGAATGGGAGTCAAACAAAAAGTAAGCTTGATTTTCGGGTAAAGTTCTGCAATGTACTGCTATCGAGATGGCGTTTGCTATAAGTATCCCATTGGAGTGTTCTCTAAAAAAACTTACTAGTGCATTTTTTAAGTTAGGGAATCCATCGGCAGTGTTGTCATTGTCAATGTGACCATTACAATTGGTTTCCTCAAGTACTGTAATCACTAAATTTTGTCCATTATATATAAGTCTTGGACAAAGATCTGTTACAGCAAGGTACTTAGGGTTTATCTCGCCGGGCGCAGGATTATCTCTAGCAGCGATGCAGTTATTGTAGTATTTATCGCCAATGATTACAATGTAATCGATATCACTTTTGGCCCACTTGTTTGGATCAAATACACTAAATGCTGCACAAGCAACAGCCGCTATCCCAGTACATTGCTTACCCCGAGATAAATTAAATTGTAAATTACCTTGATTAAATGATCCGCGTAATATTGCCTTGTTGTCATTTAAAGTGATATAATGTTGTTTTGAAGTAGTTTCAGAAGCAACACCATCCTGTTCAGGAATAGAATTTTCAGCTATTTGAACTATATGAGGAATGTTTAAGGTAGTTTCAAAATGCACCTGATCATCTCTGTAAAGATGGTTATTAGAAATTAACCAAGTTAAGGCTCGATTCAATCTTTGTATATCCACGACGAATTCTTTAGAAGCTGAAAGATTTTCGAGATTTTCTACTACCACAATTAAACCGGCTTGATGTGGTGTCAGTGGTAACTGTTCAGCTATTTCCACGACATCCTTTGCAAATAAAATGACCTGCCCTTTACACCAATTTTGACTGAAACGGTTATTAAGGTTAACAATCTTTAAAAACGGTACGATGCGACTTAAAAATCGTTCTTCAGCGCTCGTCAAATTGGCTAATTCTGGCGGTACTTCTGCGGGTATCATTTTATTCCAATATGCAGTTGTTGGTATTTTTTTTTTCCTAATATTTTTGTTACAGCGAGAGCATGTAGTTATTGTACCTAAAGCAATCAGTTCTTCAGGTAAAAGGGCACTATACATATCTGTTCGTAAATTGGGACGCTGTTGTGGGTAATGAGTTCTTTTACAAACGGCGCATGGCACATCAGCAAAAATAGTAATAGCCGTTTCAAAACATTGTTCATTTGCAATGTCCCTACAAACATGACTGGCTTGTCGCATTCTACTAAGTCGAACTGAACGAGCTTCAGGTGTTTCGTTTGATAAGCGATCGTGAATCAATTCGAGACGGTGGACACGGTGCTCTTCCGTCTCATTCGATAGACGATCGTGTATCAAGTCGAGGCGGTGGGAATGTTGCTCTTCCGTCTCATTCGATAGGCGATCATGGATCAAGCCAAGACGGTGGACACGTTGATCCTCGGTCTCATTAGATAGGCGATCGTGGATCAAGGTAAGACGGTGGGCACGTTGCTCTTCGGTCTCATTAGATAGGCGATCATGGATCAAGCCAACACGGTGGACACGTTGCTCCTCGGTCTCATTCGATAGACGATCGTGGATCAAGTCGAGGCGGTGGGAATGTTGCTCTTCCGTCTCATTCGAGAGGCGATCATGGATCAAGCCAAGACGGTGGACACGTTGATCCTCGGTCTCATTAGATGGGCGATCGTGGATCAAGCTAAGACGGTGGGCACGTTGCTTCTCTGTCTCATTAGATAGGCGATCATGGATCAAGCCAACACGGTGGACACGTTGTTCCTCGGTCTCATTCGAAAGACGATCGTGGATCAAGTCGAGGCGGTGGGCATGTTGTTCTTCCGTCTCATTCGAAAGACGATCGTGGATCAAGTCGAGGCGGTGGGCATGTTGTTCTTCCGTCTCATTCGATAGCCGATCATGGATCAAACCAAGACGATGGACACGTTGGGCCTCGGTCTCATTCGAAAGACGATCGTGGATCAAGTCGAGGCGGTGGGCATGTTGTTCTTCCGTCCCATTCGATAGCCGATCATGGATCAAGCCAAGACGATGGACACGTTGGGCCTCGGTCTCATTCGAAAGACGATCGTGGATCAAGTCGAGGCGGTGGGCATGTTGTTCTTCCGTCTCATTCGATAGCCGATCATGGATCAAACCAAGACGATGGACACGTTGTGCCTCGGTCTCATTCGAAAGACGATCGTGGATCAAGTCGAGACGGTGAGTACATTTTTCGAGATTCTCCCTGTTCAAAACTTTTTTAATGTAAGCCCGCATTTTCGAAAGCCTATTTTTGCGCTCTTCACAAGTCTCTTTTGAAATGGCCCTGGAGGTAGATTTGCTATTTTGAGATAGGCGTTTCACCCTTTCTTCGTTTGTCTCATTTAAACGGCGCTGTCTCTTATGAGCAGCGCGTTTAGTAGGTTTACCCATATTCGCTTTCGATAAATCAGTTACGGAACGCAAGATTCAATACAAAGCAAGAAAAAATAATTTTTTTTTAAATGACTTCAAAAAAAATTTTTACAAAAAAAAAACGATCTAAGAAAAATATACTATGAAAGATGCTCTAAAAAATTAAAAATGAAAATTTTTTACAAAAATATAAAATCAAACTCCAAACAATAAAAACGGATCTAAAAAAATCTACTATGAAAAATGCACTAAAAAGTTAATGTAGTATGTAATAATGTAATATGTAATTAATTGTAATACGTAATATGTAATTAAATAATAAATGCCCATATGTAATCAAATTTTTACTTACTTGAGGCTCGTTAATCGTAATACAAGTATGTTAACAGGTTCGTTAAATAAAAAAATATTAACATTAAATGTTTAATACTTGTATGTTCAATGCATAGAATTCCGAAGAATAATGGTTAATATTAAATTTGCGATGAATTTATAATATTTATAATTTATCACATGTTATACTATTAATAGTATTACAGAAATGTACAAGGCCACACCATTCGTGTTTGTCATAAGATTTTTGTCTATATATAAAGTCCGTTAGTTCTTTATATACTACTAATACTACTTTAAAAACAAACTAATAATCGTAGAGTCGGTTGACATTAGAGATGGGTAGTTCCGGCAAAATTTTGGATTGAACCTGGAACGTTTCCGGAGCAAAAAGAAACTAGTTCCTGGAATCGTATCCGTGGAACTATTTAATTTTTCATTTCAATAACAATAATAAGGGTTAATCAACAAATAAATAATATGAACACATGTATTTCAAGACTATCTTTTATTACAATTACCATTTTATTGCAACAATTTGTTAGATTTCTGTCTATATATAAAGTCCGTTAGTTCTTTATATACTACTAATACTACTTTAAAAACAAACTAATAATCGTAGCGTCGGTTGACATTAGAGATGGGTAGTTCCGGCAAAATTTTGGATTGAACCTGGAACGTTTCCGGAGCAAAAAGAAACTAGTTCCTGGAATCGTATCCGTGAAACTATTTAATTTTTCATTTGAATAACAATAATAAGGGTTAATCAACAAATAAATAATATGAACACATGGATTTCAAGACTATCTTTTATTACAATTACCATTTTATTGCAACAATTTGTTGCAATATAAAAATTTAATCTTTACAAAAAAATTTAACAACTAAATGAATTAATTGTTTGCATACTTAGTATATATTGAGTTGTATAAAAAAATTTTTACAAAAAAAAACAAAATGAATGTAAAAAAGAACTGAAAATCTGTTATAAAAAAATACACTAAAAATTTAAAAAAAAAAAAAAAAAAACGGATAAAAAAAATGTTTTATAAAAAATGCACTAAAAGTTACTAGGTCGTTTAGATGGTCTACCCATATTTAGACAAATTAAATAAGTTATAGAACTTCAAAGTCACTAAAAAGCGAGAAATAAAAAGTATTTTGACAAAATGGAAACCCGACTTCAAAAATCAAATCAAACAAAAAATGCACTAAAAAGTAAAAAATAATTTCATATTCTTGTGCCAATTTTAGTTCACCTAAGCAAAAAATTTTAAATATATATGTACAATTATTGTTATTTTTGGAGGCGGTGTCCAAAAGTTATCTGAATTTCTCTATGCTGACACCGCCTCCAAAAATAACAATAATTGTACATATATATTTAAAAATTTTTGCTTAGGTGAACTAAAATTGGCACAAGAATATGAAATTATTTTTTACTTTTTAGTGCATTTTTTGTTTGATTTGATTTTTGAAGTCGGGTTTCCATTTTGTCAAAATACTTTTTATTTTGTTAACATATTATTTTTATTAAGAATTAAACATAGGTATTATGCATTAGAAAAACGTTTTGATTGGGAGTATACAGTATGTTTAAAGGAACATCCGTGTTTTTTTTTTAATAACATTATATAGATATTTACAAAAAAATATGGATTTGATATTAAATTTAAAGTGAAGTTAATATTATAATATTACATTATTATTACGATGTCCGCTTCACAATTAATGGAGGTTTGGTTCTTGTTTGGTCTATTATTTAATAGTTTCGATTGTATCATTAACCCAGTTTTAAGGAGCTGTTGACATATTTTTATAGCTTCCAAAGCTATATTTCAGGCAGTCAATTCTCTTAATCGATTCGCTAACTTGCTAGGATTATACCAATAGAAGTGATTTTAAATACTTCATAAATACTTCATACGAAAAACAGATTTTAAATACTTCATACAATCACATGGTGGGACCAAAACAAAAATTTGACATTGGTGATCATGTGAGAATAAGTAAATTTAGAACAGTATTTGATCGTGGATTTCATCCATCTTGGACACCAGAAATATTGTAAATTAACTTCTCTTTAAATTTAATATCAGATCCATATTTTTTTGTAAATATCTATAATGTTATTAAATAAAAAAACACAGATGTTCCTTTAAACATACTGTATACTCCCAATCAAACCGTTTTTCTAATGCATAATACCTATGTTTAATTCTTAATATAAATAATATGTTAACAAAAAAATTAGTTGATAACTAAGTGCAATGTTCATTTATGATACTAGTGCTAAATATATATTTTCTGTCTCCTATTTTGTAGGATTTTATACTTAACAGCTTTTCCCAGAACCCATTGGATACTAGTCATATACGCGCAAGCGCGTTTTATCAAAGTAACCTAGGACAGGTGGACTTTGTACCTTCATAACCAAATGTAACGAAGGTTAAAGTCAACCATCAAACAAGTACACACATGTTTAAGGTTAATATTCAAGTGCATCATGTCCAAGAACAAATTTTTGTTATCTTATCTAATACATTCAGTTATTATATAATTTATTTATAATTGTTATTTATTATGATGTATATAAAATTAAAATATTAAATAAATTAAGTTATTATATCATTATTTTTCATTTTTCTAGTAAATAATTTTCAATAATTTTCTTTCACTTGAACTTAGTCAGAAAATTCGTCCGATGGAGAAACATTATAATAAGACTGTTCAAAATAATGATAAAAAACCATTCTACAATTCCATCCGTTTGTCCGCAGTATATAGCTGTTCGGTAGCAGTTCCGGAGCAGAACATAGCTGTTCGGGAGCAATTTCGGAGCTGTATATAGCTGTTCGGGAGCAGTTACGGAGCGGTTACGGAGCACTTCGGAGTAATTTCGTGGCACTTGACAGCTTCTTCTATATTCAGTTTAATATCTATATAAGCCAGTTATTTCAATTTTTTAATCACTTGCATTAATAGTTTCAGTTTATAAGCACATTAAAATGTTTGAATGTTCATATTGCTGAAGAATTTTCTCACGTAGTTACAACATGCATCGACATGTAGCTGCCATTCACAAGAACGAATCAGAGAATTCTTTAGTATGGGCCGGCATCGAAAAATTGATTGTTTTTACCTTTGTCAGAGCTATGCACGTGTTCCAAAGCATATCATAAGGGACAATACAACTTGTTTGGTGTTATTCAAATCTGATGATTTGAATTTTAAACACATCTTCGATGATCATTTAGGGGGCTCTGATATGAATTTTCAAAAATTTCGTGATATATGCAGTCATTTTTGGACTTCTCCTAATGGTTTTGTTGTAATAATGAAAAATTTCCCCCTTAATGATGGTCACTTTCGAAATGGTTTTGATAAATACATAACTCATACATCTAATTAAAAAAAACAAGATAATTTTCTAACACACATTCTCTTTTCTAATAATCTGTTTTTAATCTTTTATAATATTATTTTATTTTGTATTATGTAAAATAAACGTGATAAAATTTATTTTTATTTTTTTATTATAAAAATACCTAATTTCATATAACAATGATTTCATTTTCGTTTACAATATTTGAGAATTCTTTCGAAGTTTTAATCGAACATCTGATAAATATTGACATTAAGAAGAATCCATTTGTATATGTTGCATAAATAAGTCATAATAATTTTCCTCGGGTAAAATATCCGAATTATTCCATGGAATAAATTCATTTGCTTGATCTGGTTGCCATGGAATTCTCTCGGGACCCGGTTTTTCACCATCAGAATGTGGTTTTGATGCTTTATTATAATAAATATTCAATGTGTCTTCTATAACATTCGGTTTCGAAGTCATATTATGTACACGAAATCCACTTTGATTCATATAAAAATTATTATAAGTTTTCTTCAGAAAACCATTAGTGCCTACTGCATGAAAATCAGAGTTCTCAATGTGATTGTGTACCGGATTTATATGATCATGAAGTTGCATTGAAGCACTTTTCACTGACACAAAATAATACAAAAATATTGTTGTAATGCTAATAATGTTTGCTCTATTCATGTCTCTAACTTGAGATTCCTTGATGGTATAATGCTACTTACCTACAAACAAGGTATTTTAAATCTGAAAAACACATGATGGGGGGTACAGTCTAAAATTAAACAATGATTAATTATAAGCGTTTTTTATTATATATGAATATTCAAATACAGTCATGCTCGCTTAATCTACCACAATCACATGAATCAATTTGATTACAATTTGTAGCGTATATCCAAGGTTCAAACCATTCTGGAATAGTTTCAATTTGCTGATACAGCATTCGACATAATATATAAGGGTCCATAACTTCATACCACACAAAAATTTGGTTGTCAATTCTTCCACTTCCAATTCTTCCACTATATCATATGTCTTCCAACTATTTCTAAAGTTACTTCCATAAGTAAAATCATCACAACATTCATATAGTAGTTTTATATTTTATCATACCATTTATATTTTTTAACTTAATTTACAAATAAAGTAGGATCCAAAGTGTTTCTAACTATAAATGCTGCGATATGAAAACAATCATCAATTTCCAAATAGGAATATCTCATAGCGTATCCCATAGTATCTCAATAACTTTTTGGGGATACTCCAACGACACGCATCCATAAGTTGATAAAATTCCATCTATAATAAATTTATATATTTTTATAAAAAATCGATAAACATAACTAAAGTAAATACTCACATTAAAATTTTCTGGATATATTCCATGCTTCTCCATATTTTCAAATAGATCAATGTGATTTTTCAGTGACATTGATTTCCATACTGGTAAATAATTAAAATAAACGCCATATAAACTGTATGTATCCATAGTGGTATTAAATTTAAAAATAAAAAATTTAAAATATAATAATACCTAGATTAAAACAATCGTTGTGATTTTTTCCACCGGTTACTTGAATTGATGGTATTTATTATTTTATCGGTTAGTATATTATAGCAGCTCGGTAAGAAAACTGATTCCACCACCAGATACCCATCCATTGAAACTTCCACCATCGCCATTATCTGATAACCGTATTTGATGTTGCCTTCTCCAGTTTTCAGATGGGAATCTTTTCCCTCATTGGTAAATCCCCAATTTTAATCGCTGGCTTCAAACAGCAACTCTCCCATAGTTTGAGGTCGGCTGCGTTCATTGTTTTTTTGTTTTACTATTGAATAATATTTCAAAACTAAAGTAATTTTTGATATGTAATTCTCTTTTTATATTATCCTTTTATACAATTATCCCCTCGTAATTTTTATCTACCACACAACCATTTTGTCTCATCATCATTTAACTAAAAATCGTTTATGATATTGAAATATAACCATTTTTATATATCAAAGCACACGCCGACAAAAAAATGCAAACAAATACATTGTAATATGATCAGATAACTGTATTGGAATTTTGATTAATAGACAATTTTCATGTAATATGATATATGATCACAATAAATGCAAATTCACCGAATCAGCAAAAATTCCTTACAATGCAATAAAAAAAGAATTGAAATTTGATTCCATAAAAAAAAAATGAATTTTGATTAATAGACAATTTTTATGTAATATGATATATATAATTGCAATAAACGCAAATTTACCGAATCGGCAAAATTCAGTTCTAGTAAATTTCAACAAAAACTAACTACAGAAATTTTATTAAAAATGCACGTGAGAATTTGCTTGGTCATCAATTTTATAAAATGCACGTGGCTTTAGATTGTACAGCGGATGTTGCGTAATCTTTTGTTTTAAAAAATGCTTACCATTGATATAAATGTTTAATATTTCCTAAAATTTGTTACATTTTCATAACAACAACAAAAAAAGTCATATTTAACCACAATTGTATTGGAATTTTGATTAATAGACAACTTTTATGTAATATGAAACATCATTACAATAAACACAAATTTACCGAATCAGCAAAATTCAGTTCTAGTTAATTTCAACAAAACTAACTGCAGAAATAACAAGTTCTGACACGTTCAAGGTTACCACTTACGTCACAACATAACACCTGCTACGGTTATGAAATGAATTTTGATTAATAGATAATTTTTATGTAATATGATACATCATTACAATAAACACAAATTTACCGAATCAGCAAAATTCAGTTCTAGTCAATTTCAACAAAACTAACTGCAGAAATAACAAGTTCTGACATGTTCAAGGTTACCACTTTCGTCACAACAAAACACCTGCTATGGTTATGAAATGAATTTTGATTAATAGACAATTTCCATGTAATATGATACATCATTACAATAAGCACAAATTTACCGAGTCAGAAAAATTCAGTTCTAGTTAAGTTCAACAAAACTAACTGCAGAAATTACTAGTTCTAACATGTTCAAGGTTACCACTTACGTCACACCAAAACACCTACGATGGTTTTGAATTGACTCCTCCCATTTAAATCTCGCGCCAATACGATCGCAGCTCCCCACCAATATACCATCCTCCAAACTTAGCCGAGATCAGAACCTTTCAGAGCACATGCCCCTGCCCCTCCTTTCGCTTAGCAAAGTTCCGAACCACAACCACCGATCGCAGCGCCACCAATGCCTCTGGTGGGCAAATTTGGAAGCTTGGCTCACGAGTGACTTAACTCTTCTACTATGAGCGCTACTTTTGTGGTCCATAATGCAGTGGATATTAAAAAGTTATGAGAAATTTAGTAAAAAACAGTTTTGATTTTTTTTCGATTTGTTTTTGGAATATTTCTTATATATAAATTTTAAATTAATTTTTTAAATTATTAATTTTCATGGAAAATTTTGTTTTCCACAAACAGTTATTCTGTATAAAATTGTTCAATCCAGCTTAGTATTTTAGTTTTATTTAAAACATTAAAAAGGAACTAGATGTATCCCGCTATCAAAAACTCAAGACTGAATTTAGTAGCACGTTGTGTTATCATTTTTAGGTGCCAAACAAGCATAAAAAATCTTTAACGCAATTGTTCCTTAATAAAAGACATACTCAATAGACTCGTATTATACTTCAGGGAGTTAGGGTTTAGCTTTAGAATAAAGAACAAGAAGCCGAGTGGTCTAATAACGCGCTCTGTTTACTTGGGAACTGGGAGGTTATGAGTTTGAATCCCGATATCAGCAGTTTCTCAATTATTTAACAAAATAAAAGGGCGGTTAGTTGACTAAACTTTCATCGTATGGACAAGAACGAAGTAACCGGCTATGCTTGTTAAGGTTTTCTGCGCAGTTTCCTTCACAAACCTTAGATCAAAGTCTGCTGCAGCCACACAACCCACAAATTCCTAGTCTACACACAAAATTCCCTCCACTCCACTCACATCCTCACATCCTTAGGCATCACAATGGACCTTATGGTCCATGGAAGTGTGTCCCGTCTAGGACAGCGGCTACAATCAATCTATCTATTTTGTAACACTTAAAAATATTAGTCGTCGGTATGAATATTTGGCAAATCTGTTCATAAAATGGCCTAATTCGGCCATTTTCGCATGTCCGCCCGTCTGTCTGTGAACCCGATAACTCACGAACGAAAAAAACTAATGAGCAGAAATTTTTGTGCGTGTTCTAGAGCAAAAAAGTAAGGTCAAGTTCGTTAATGGGCATAATCGGAACATGTTTCCATCTGCTAGAGTGGAAAATTTACATATTTGAAACCGTAAGAGATAGAAAAAGAATTTTTTTACAAAAAATCCCTTTCTTTTTAAAATAAATAACTTTTATTTGAAATTTTTTTTAATAAACTCAATTGTTTTTTCATAAATTATGCCTAAATGTACCCCAAAAAGCGAAGACTTTTTCCATATTTGAAACCGTTGGATATTGAATAGAAATTGTAGAAAAAACAATTTTCAATTTTACAAAATAAACCACTTTTGTTTCAGTCATTTTTCCATAAACTCAGTAGATTTCGCTGTTCAATCAAAAGAGTACAAATTATGTACCTTTCAGTATGTAGACCTATAAATAGTAGAACGAATGCGGATACATGTACATACATAACATATCAAATACTGTTTGTATTTATACCCAGTATATGTAAATATACAATGAATATTAAGTTTAGTTCCGACTTTGTAACGCTTGAAAATATTACTCCTTGACATAAATGCTTGGAATGGGTTTTCATAAAATGACCTAATTCGTCCGATTAGGATAATCCGTCTGTCTGTGAACACGATAACTCAAAAACGAAAAGAGATAACGAGCCGAAATTTTGTATGTGTGTTCTATAGCAAAAAAAGTGAAGGCAAGTATGGTAATTGGCAAAATCGGAACATGTCTCCGCCCGTTAGAAGGAAAAATATACATCTTTGAAACCGTAATAGATAAAAAAAAATTAATTCACAAAAAATCTTCTTTTTAAAATAAAAAAACATTTCCATAAACTCGATACTTTTCTCATAATTTGTGCTCAAAAGTTCCTCGGAAAGCAAAAAATATTCCCATCTTTAAAATATTAAGAGATTTTTTAAAACTTGTAGGATAATTAAAAAATTGTTTCAAGCATCGATACACAACTTAGTATATACTGGGTATTCAAGCAATTAACTCAATTAGTTGTTACATTACTTGTTTTAACAATGATTGGATCTTGTGGGATCGTTATAGGGGTTAATTCGCAACTGCTACAACCTCATTGGGACAACCACTTCCCATCGCATTTTACAGGCGTTATAATCTTTGTTTCCTTGATATCCCCCCAAACGTTCAGTTTCTTGGAAAAGTTGTTTTTCGTTATTTCAGGCTAAAGTATTGCATTACAAAAAAATAAATAAAAAGACGTCTGTGAGGATTTTTATTTCCTACAAAATTTCTCTCAACAATTTCTTCAATAAACTAAACGGTTGGGGAGATATCAAGGAAACAAAAACTCTTGAGCCTATAAAAAATGCTGGGAGAGGCGATTGTCCCAGAGCGAATGCCCTCATTTGCAAAAGCAAATGAGTATTAATCACTCTTACGAACCCACGAATAATAAATTTAAAACTCCCCAGTCGTGCAAATACAAAATCAGTCATTACAGAACATATTCCATTATTTGAAATAATAGAATATGGTTCTGTAATTACTTTAAGGTATTATTTTATAATGGGATTTTAAACAATAAGTAATGCAATATATGACAAATAAAAAGAATTAATATTATTTAATATTTGAAGAAAAAAAATTCTATAATATATTAAATACTAATGTAATATAATTTTAATTATTCTGAATAAAACTATTTATTTCAAACTATTTAAATTGGAATTTTCACTTTTTGAATCTACCGCTTTTTTTCTTAATCTTCCGCTTTTTAAGAAATCGGCTGGGTCATATAGAAGTTCCTCCATTAAAATACTCCTTATAAAATTATCCATTTTATTAAATTTTTATCTCACTTATTACAATAATAAAAATTGTCAACACATGAGAAATGTTCTGAATTTGATACATAAACAAATAGGTTATGATCAGTGTCGCCAGTCCAATTTCTTGAAAAACGGTAGATCTACCAAAATACAGCGGTAGATTCAAAAAGTGAAAATTCCAATTTAAATAGTTTGAAATAAATACTTTTTTTCAGAATAATTAAAATTATATTACATTAGTATTTAATATATTATAGAATTTTTTTTCTTCAAATATTAAATAATATTAATCCTTTTTATTTGGCATATATTGCATTACTTATTGTTTAAAATCCCATTATAAAATAATACCATAAAGTAATTACAGAATCATATTCTATTATTTCAAATAATGGAATATGTTCTGTAATGACTGATTTTGTATTTGCACGACTGGGGAGTTTTAAATTAATTATTATCATAAAAAATTGAAAAAAATGACACAAATTCAAAAATTTTTTTATTTATTCAAAAAAAAGGTAGATATACTAACAAAGCAGTAGATCTACTGTTAAACGAGATATCAGGCAACACTGATTAAGAAGAAAAAGAAAGTGTGTCCTGGCCGAAACTGGCTGACTCAGATGCTCAGAACATCTTACTAAGATTACTTCGGCCGAACACGACCAATGTGTCAATATTAAAAAAATAATAATAACTATTTTAACAATTAACAATGCATTGTTGTTTATATGTTTCTTAAATTTAGCATGGAGTAAAATTATCAGTGAGGAGGCAGGTACCCCGTTGAGACTTATATTTGTTGTTTATTCTAAATATTATTTTTATAATTTATGATATAAACATGACAATTCTTGATGATATATGTATGTAAATTTTTAGTAGGTCAAAGATGGCGCGCGATTATTGAAGAATTTTAAATACTATGAGTTTTATTTTACATTATATAAGAAACCTTCTAAATTTCAAAAATTTATAATCGTGCATTGAATAAATATAATGACATATTATATACCTTATATTATGTATTACAGAATGCTTCAAGTGTCTAATGGCCGATACGAGCCGTCCATATAAGCAGGGCCTGCATGTCTGTTCCCTGGTTCGGAACTCTAGAGGGAGGCCACCTGAACGTACCAAGAAACTTGCCTCAACTGGGAATTATCAAGAAAATATCATTTGTATAAGAATTTATGAATGTTATATTTTTTTCTCAATTATTAGCCAGATTCAAATCTCACAAGTAAATAAATAAAATACCGGGAAAATTATAATATATTATACTGGATAACCGGGAGTTAAGAAATTTGATATCACAATTATAAAGGTTGATATCGTAACCTTTAACTCAAACATGATTAATTTTATTAACTAGAATTTTTCCAATAACATTTTTCCTTGAAAAATCAATACATATTCTGGAATATCCTGGTATAACACATTCTGCAAAGACCTATATAATTGAATTAGAATAATTCCAACTTTACACTTTACATAACAGTTGCTTAAAACACGTAAAAATTTTATTGTAAGTCATTAAAAATAATTAAAATTATCAAAATCAATTCATTTATACCGTTTTATAGATTTCACTGATAACTTTTAGTTCACTTAAATAATCTGAACTCCTTTACGGTTTAAATGTCCAAAAAATGTACCTATATCTGGTATATTAAACATGTGAACCACTGACTTATTGCTCTTGATGACCTTTCGAGGATTTATTTTTCTAAAATTATGAAAAATACATTTTGACGTGCTAAATTCTAAGGGATCATCAGTTTTGGTACTGTTTTTGACTTTGATACGCTATTGATGACCTAAAAATGTTACATTCGAGAAACAACAAAATAATGACTTGGATGCTCTATTAAAGCTCTAAATTTAGACTCGGGTATTCACAAAAATCTACCTTAGTAGAAATTTTTTCGAATTTTTTCCATTTCGTATCTAATTTAAATGGATAATAATAATTTTATATGCAAAATTTTTTGTAAAACTTGCATCATTCTCTATAGAATTCCATAGTAGAATACCATAATTCCATATTCCATACAAATATGGTTTATGAAATCCAATAAACAACGTATTGTACAAATTTTTTTGTATTTTTATTCATATATATTTACATAATTCATTTGTTTGTGTTCATAAATCAATGGATACACCAATTAATCATCAATTAATGTTATTATGTGTACTTTAAAGATTTGGTCCAAATACAAGCAACAACGAAGAACAACCAAAAAAGATTAACAAATAATAAAATCACTGTGAAAACACTGTTAGTTTAAATGCATCGATTAGAAATAATATTATACTATTTACACTATGAAAAAATTCGTTACGCAGGAGCTACGTCAACTTAGCAAATTTCTTTAGAATACATAAATATCTCTAGTCACAATTTAAGTCTGATCAAAATGAAATGCCGTATCTGATATCATTTTAGTATTTTCAAGGCTAATTTTATTAACAAATGGTATACGTTAAAGGGAAACGGGAGCATAAAGATAGATGACAACACAAAATACAAAATGTCTCTCTTAATATTGGAACAATCGAAAAATGTATAATGAGTAGAGTTGTAGAAAATCAAGTTTGTTATAATTCATTACCTTATCATTTTTTCCAAACTCTAATATGTATAGAGATAACTAGAATACAGACATAAATAGAATTTAAACTTTTAATCTTTAATGTAAATATTTCTGTAAATATCAGTGTAACAGAAAAATGATAAGAAATAAAATTACAGTGAAACTTAGTACCTAAAACTTTACTTCTTATAAATTTTTCGATTATTCGAATGTGAAGGGAGATATACCAGATTTTGTGTTTCCCCTCCCTCAAAACCCTCCTTTCTCCTTGTCCGATTGCACCCATTAACGAACTTGTCCTTTATACCAAAAGCGCCTCAAATACGAAATTTCATTCCAATACGAATAAAGCTGTGACCGCTAGAGAGTTCACAGACACATAAAAGTACATATATATATATATATTGTTTGACCACCATGTGGCGCTCCCATGTTGCTCTCAAAATAAACACACTCACTTCTTTCTGCGTTTGGCAATTTACCGAGCTACAAATGTACTTTAAGCCATTTCAATTGAAAGCTGCCAACGTATTTTGCATCAGGCACGTGTTGGTAAAAGTTTATTGTTTTTCAATATACTTACCTTGGAACTTGGCTTAAATTTTTCTCGAACAACTTGTGTTGCGCCAAATGACGTCATTTGAAATCAATTATTTTATTGCTTGATATGAGTCATAATTTTGCGAAGAGTCATAATCTTGCGATCATAATTTTAGTGTGATGTAAATTGAAATATAATATCTGATAAGATTTTAGTATTTACAAAATTTAACTTATTAATAGCCAAAATATAACGATATATTACGATTATTGTTTATAGTTACTATGGAAAAAACAATCAAAATTGACATACATACTTAATAATTATAGCGATGGTGATTTTTAACATCTAAGAGGTAGGATCGATGGATATTTGAAGAAATTCTTACAAAATTCCAACATTGTTGCAAAAGCAAAAGCTGCAATTCCTTTGGAGGGAATTCGCTAAAAAGTGAACGGAAGTTAGTTAAAAAGTTTATAATAGGTTATTAAAATCAATTAATAAACCTATTACATTAAAAGCAAATATTAAAATTTGTTAAATAAAACTTATAACGATTAAAAACTTAATGAACTAACGAAAAAAAATAGAACAAAAAAAAAATCAAATCACGCGCAACCTATTATTAGTCGGTAGCGTGTGAACAGCCATTTCTATAGCGGTTATTACACGGAGTAGTAGCTATTTAAATAAAAAAACCGTAAACAACAGGATGATATGCAAAAATTTGTTATGGATATAAAAAAAACAAGGGGAGATACGACTCAGGTCGGGCTTAAATTTTTTTATTAAAATTAGAAAGGATCGAACGATAGTAAAAAATAAAAAAAAAAATAAATTAAGAAATAAATTAAAATAAAAATAGAATAAATTTTAAATTTTAAAATATAATAAATGGTGACAGTTTTACAGTTTCGTGAAACTGTCACCAAGTTAGCATCGAGTAACATATCCTGAGACAGTATAAGAAAAATTCTAATAAGAGTATGGTTAACAGGAGTAAACTTAAATGAAAGAAATTTTAACAAAATTTCAGTAATTTCAATAAAATTTATTATATTTTAAAATTTATTATATTTTAGTTTATTTTAGTTAATTTTTTATTTATTTATATTTTTGTCTATTGATCTCTATCTGAGATCTATCTTGACTTTCTATCAATGTCTATCTATTCCCACTGGTGAGTACACAAACAAAACACTTAATATACAAAAATAAATTATACAATTTGTAATATAAATCAAAATCAATAAAAAAAATACCACAATGTCAAACCCAAATTATAATAAAACCCCAGAAAACATAAATAAACCCGAAAACAACCCAACATCCTCAAAATCTTTAACTTTTGCTGAAACATTAGGAACAAAAAACCAAACACCCTTAACATCAACAACACTTACAGATGAACATGCTTTCACTATACAAACCATTCAAGGACTAAAATTTAATGATTGCATATCATCCTCAGCTAATTATATATCACCAGACAAAATCATTTACACATCCAGAATAACTAACGGTTGCATCTGCGTCTACTTAAATTCAAAAGAAGACGTTATCACAATTACAAACAAACACAAAACAATCAAAGTAAATAATATCGACATCCCAATTCGAAGATACCTAACTTGATCCCACAGTATAATAGTGTGGGTGTTACCCTACAATTCCAAATGATTTAATAATAAACGAACTACAAAAACTCGGAGCTAACCCAACATCCGAAATTTTTTATATATCTGCTGGACTTGACGAATATCTCAAACACATACGTAGTTTTCGCAGATATATCTTCGTAAACGTGGATCACCCTAGATTTCCAGAGACATCTAACATACCCTACGATAGTAAGCTTATCGAATGCGTCTCTCGATAAACGAAACAAAAGTATCTCATGCCAACGATATGGCCATTCGGAGGACACATGTTGCAGTAACAAAAAAATACCAACAAACCCACTCGAGACATCGCAAACACACAAATAACACATGATATAAATGAAAACACACAAAATAATATCTTAAAGTCTAAGATCCGGCATAAAAAAAATCTACCCTCATCTGTTAATTGAATGAAATAATGTTTAAAAGGCAGATAACAGTATTATAAATTTATGAGTGCAATATCTGCCACCGTTGTCCTGCTGCTATTAACTTTAATTAATTAATTAATATGATATAGTGTCTTTGTTTGTTACTCGAAAAAGTATAATTGTCTCTCTCTCTGCGTAGAACATATTTTTTGAAAATTTTATTACTTAACATTTTTTTTTACATTGGCTGCAAATAATTTAATTATATATTTATTATATTTATTCTATAAATATATTATATAATATCACAGTAATAAAATTTAAATAAAATTTTTCAAAACAGCTAATCATATGAGTAACTGTTCGAATGCTTGGCGATTGCCTATCCTCAAATGCCACAATAAATAAATTGACACATTCCTTTGCCCCAAAGTACCATTTAATAATTTGCACTTTTTCTATTATTGTGTAATAACCTGTTGTTGGAATACGTTTATACCAATAAAAAACAAGCATATATTTTCTTTGCATTCACATACGTAATGAATAATAATATTATAAATTAAGTGTGCGTCACTAAATTCCCACTCTTAAATGACATCAAACAAACATCATCCCACAAGTATGTGTATGTATGGTTAGTAAATATTTTATTTATTTATTTAACATTGATTCCCTATTAGAAATGCTGTTGAAAACAGACTGTATATGTCACCTAAGTTAAAAATACAGTATAATTATATATAAAAAAATAAAAAAGAATAGAAAAAACAATATAGTTTAAATTTATTATAAATAAAAATTACATGCCATTTAAAAAAAATTCGTTACGCAGGAGCTGCGTCAACTTTGCGAATTTCCTTAGAATACATAAATATCTCTAGTTTCAAATTAAACCTGATCAAAGTGAAATGTCGTATCTGATATCATTTTTGTATTTTCAAGGCCAATTTTATTAATAAATGGCATACTTCAATCGGAAAGGGGAGCATAAAGATAGAAGAAAACACAAAATATAAAATACCTCTCTTAATATTGGAACAATCGAAAAATGTAAAAACGAGGAGAGTTGTAGAAAATCAAGTTTGTTATATTTCATTACCTTATCATTTTTTCCAAACTCTAATATGTACAGAGATAACTAGAATTTAAACTTTTAATTTTTAATGTAAATATTTCTGTAAATATAAATGTACCAGAAAAATGATAAGCAATAAAATTACAGTAAAACTTAGAACCTACAACTTTACTTCTTATAAAATTTTCGATTATTAGAATGTTAAGGGAGATATACCAAATTTTGTGTTTCTTTTCCCTCTAAACCCTCCATTCCCCTTGTCCGATTGCACCCATTAACGAACTTGTTCTATAGAATACCAAAAGCGCCTCAAATACGAAATTTCATACCAATCGGAATAAAGCTGTGACCTCTAGAGAGTTCACAGACACATAAAGTTACCTATAGATATATATATATATATATATATATATATATATATATATATATATATATATAACAATATGTTATATATATATATAACAATATGTTATATATATATATATTATATATATATATATATATATATATATATATATATATATATATATATATATGTATATATATATGTATATATATGTATATATATGTATATATATGTATATATATATATATATATATATATATACATATATATACATATATATACATATATATACATATATATATACATATATATATATATATATATATATATATATATATATATATATAATATATATATATATAACATATTGTTTGTTATTCTAATGATTTATGATATACAACATTTTTACATTTATTTTCTTGCAACTTTATCAATTGTTGGCGCCTTAAAACGTCTTGCGTGTTGTCCTGCAGGCGTCTTATCGGCTTTGATGACATGCGGTCTAACGCGGTCGTGAATAATGCCACCAAATCGTTTTGCTGAAAAAAATTTGGAGTTGTTCCACAATTGGTCTTTTCACCGAAGTGTTGTGTGCACAACGCTGATCGACTTGTCTTGCTGAATCACCCATAAAATAAATTTGCAAAAATTTGTAGTTTACTATCTGGCGTTCGCAATAAGGAACCTGTTAGATGATATAATTTGACCCTAAGGTAAACCGCAAAGGTAAACAGATAATAAATAGATGTAATATAGGATATTGTATAGCGAATTGTTTGTACCACCATGTGGCGCTCCCATGTTGCTCTCAAAATACTTTCTCAGCACTCCCATTCCACAATCAACTTTTTTAAACACACTCACTTCTTTCTGCTTTTGGCAATTTACCGAGCTACAAATGTACTTTAAGCCATTTTAATTGATACACCATTTCAATTGAAAGCTGCCAACGTATTTTGCATCAGACACGTGGTGGTAAAATTTTATTGTTTTTCAATATACTTACCTTGAAACTTGGCTTAAATTTTTCTCGAACAACTTGCGTTGCACCAAATGACGACATTTGAAATCAGTTATTTTATTGCTCGATATGAGTCAAAAAATGTTTAGAATCTGAACCATTTCCCGAAACCAATGAATGTAGTGGATTTCTGGCGGTACCAACCGCGCCAATTTTACTTGACCGCTCGCGCAACACAATCCAGGGGCTTCATTTTTAAACTTAAATGCCTTTCAATGTTGACACACAACGTTCATTGGTCCAATTGCAACGATTTGCAGTGAACTGTAATCGATTTCAACATTATAATTAAATGCAGCTCGTTAGGGGTTAAACGCAACATTTCTATGTTATTGATTTCGATTCCGTTCGATTCCACTCATTCCGCGTTTCGCGTTGCTCGTCTGTTTGGATTGCTTCTGTATATTTCACTTCTAGCTTTTTGAGTTCTGCGACTTAAGTCTGTATGTCTAATTGCTGATTTTTAAAGACGAAAATTCATTTGAACAAAAAATAATTCGTTACGCAGGAGCTGCTTTAACTTAGCGAATTTCTAAAGAAACATAAATCACTCTCTAGCGATCAATAGTGCGATCAAATTGAAATATAATATCTGATATGATTTTAGTATTTACAAAAATTAAATTTATTCGTAGCCAAAATAGAATAGATATATAACGATTATTGTTTATAGCTACCATGGAAACGACAATCAAAATTGATATTTCAAAATTAAAACAAAATTTTTATAAAATAATTAAAACAAATTTCATCCAAATCGGTCCAGCTGTTTAGGACCTGGTCTAATTGATGTTTTGGATGTTTTCAAGCCATCCAGGAACCCATTGAAAAATACACACAAAATTTCATCCAAATCGGTCCGTCCGTGTAGGAGGAGTTAGGTGATAAACACACGTACAGAAGAATTATATATATAAAGACATATATATATATGTATATATATATATATATATATATATATATTATATATATATATATATATATATATATATATATATATATATATATATATATATATATATATAAATATATATATATATATATATATATTAATAAGATAGCCCGCTGTTGTCGCGCAGTGGAAACATATTGGTTGAGAGTGTCGTCGATGGGGTTAATTGATACCAAAACCCTCTGATACCAAACCCCTTAATTGGAAATATAACGGCGGTGATTGAATTTAAATAACAAAAAAAAATTGAAAAATTGAGTGGTTGGAATTAAAAAAAAATCAAACAATAAAAAAAAAAAAGTGTGACACTCTGTTCGGGTTCCACTCTTTAGTTCTCTATTTTATTTTATTTTAAATATCTGGGAGAGCGCCTCTATTTTTTTTGAATACGAACTATCAATGTTAGCTGTAAATAATATGAATCAAGTATTATTTAGTTTTTTTTATTTTTGAAGGAAAAGAAAAGAATCTGTTAAATGTATTGAATTAATAGTTTGATAAGCGTGTTAAATTATTTTTAATTATTATATAAAAGAACTGATTATATATGTTTTTATTCTTTTTACAAATAATAGGGATAAGTTTTTAAAACGACACGTGCTATTGTTATTGTAAAATTGATAAAAAAATTGAAATTAATATAAAATCTAAAATACGTCGACGCTTCAATTAATGGTGGTTAATTTCTTGGAAAGCTGTTGGATTATCGATAGCGACAACACGCTGCATCACCTACAACCCTCCAAGTGCTCTTGGAAAATATCAACCGGATTCTTGCCGTTTTCGGCAGATTAGTAGTGGTAATTCTTCACCAAAAGCAACGTGATTCCAACATCAATTGAAGAATTAGAGCAGTAACTGTAGGTGCGTGTATCTATTTTAATTCCAATTATTATTAAAATCCACTACCAATCGAACCGTGGAAAATTTTCCACGAGGTGAATTGTTCACTCAACAACTCGATTCCACCTTGATGTATTTTTTTGTTTGTGTGATCTCCTTTTTTAAATTATGTATCTCAACTTTTAGAGCTGTTGTCTCCATGAATGTTGGCCAATTAATGAATTTTTGGCGAGCACGGACTTACTACCAAAACAACAAACATGACGTATGTAGTGTCGGATCATGCATGATCTCGTCGCTGAAATTTTTGGCGGGAATCTCATGTTTACGCATTGATTTGTTTTGATGAAAGTTGAAAAAATACTTACCAAAAAGTATATAGAGAATTAATGGAGAGGGGGAACTTTTTTGGAAGTGGAATTTTATGGGGGGAATTTTCAGGTTTTTTTGGGGACTGGGTTAAGGATGGGGGGTTTGGGGGGACTGCGCATAGATAGTTCTCACGTCACATTTTTTTTTGGGGGGGGGGGGTTAGGGTAGGTTTAGAATGGAGGTTTTAGGAGCACTGCACATAGATAGGTCTCACATTACGATTTTCAAGTGGTAGCGATGAAAAAAATTTGATTTTTCGAATGAACCTGTTTATTTTCAGTTATTCTGCGTAGAATGCAAAAAACCGCATCTTTCTAGCATGTAAAGTGGTAAATGGGTGATTTGTGGGGACGATTTTTCCATTTTCAAGAGGGTGGCGATGAAAAATTAGTGTTTATCGAATAACCCCTTTAGTTTGAAGAAATTCTCCACCAAATGCAAAAAACCCTATGATTCAACCATGAATAAAAGTTAAATGAGTAGTTTATGGGGTTGTTCCCATTTTTTTAGATAGTGGTGACGAAAAATTTTAAGTTTTTCTAATTACCTTCTTGATTTGTAACTATTAAGCGTCGAATGCAAAAAACCGCCTCTTTCTAGCAAGTATAGAAGAAAATAGGTGTTTTAAGTGGTGTTTTTCCCATTTGCGAATGGTTGCGATGGGAAAATTTACTATTATAAAATACCCTTGTTATTTTAATCCTGTTCCACGTTGAATGAAAAAAACCGATCTTTCTAACATGAATAGAATTGAAAAGGGTAGTTTTAGTGGTGGTTTTCCTCTTTTTGGGGATTGCGATGTAGGTTATGAAATTTTCGAGGTATTCCGTTAATTTGACTTTATTTCGGGTCGATTTGTGAAAATCTCATCTTTCTATCAAGAATAGAAGTTCAAACGGTAGATTCGGAGGTGCTTTTCCAATTTTTTGGGGAGGAAGCGGTGCAAGTTTTTTTAATTACCTTCTTAATTTGTAGCTATTTAGCGTCGAATGCACAAAAATGCATCTTTCTAGCATGTATACAAGAAAAGAGGTAGTTTTAGGGGTGTTTATCCCATTTGCTAAGGATAACGATGGAAAAATTTACGTTTTTAAAAAAGCTTGTTATTTTAAACCCGTTCCACGTCGACTGAAAAAAACCTGATCTTTCTGACATGAGAAGTGAAAAAGGCAGTTTAAATGGTGTTTTTCCCATTTTCGGGGGGGGGGGGTTGAAATGTAGGTAATGAAATTTTTGAAAGTATTCTGTTAACTTCACTATATTTCGGGTCGAAGGTTGAAAATCCCATCATTTCAGCATGTATAGAACTGAAAAACGAAATTTTGGTGGGTGTTTTTTCGATTTTCCGAGGGGTTGCAATAAAAATTTAAAATTTTTGGAATAAACTTCCTAATTTGTTCGGTTTTTGTTGAAGGTAAAAATTTTGTTGAAGGTGTTTTTGCAAATCCACGTTTTATTTAATAAGATTGCTGACATGTTTCGGGTTTTATTCTATTGTCGAAACTGTGAGAGTACCGTTACAGGTGGTTCTTATTTATAAAAAAAATTTGTTTAAAAAATTTTGAAAAACAATCATAAAACACGTCATATAAGATAAAAATCAAAAACAATTAGATAACACCTAGTAAGTTATAACAATAAAATTAAAAATATTCAATAAAAGTGTATTTTGACAATGTAAAATGCATCTCCATTAAATAAGTCAATTATATGGGAACCCATAGCAAGGCCTTGCTATGGGTTCGCCACTCAGTCCATTTTTTGCTGAGTTGTTAATGGACGTTATCGAAAAGAAAATACTGGCTTCTCAAAAAGCCACCCATCAGATTAAGTTTAGGTATCGCTATGTGGATGACATCATCATATGCTTTGATGGTATACAAAGACAATTGGAGACCTTCTTGGATACTACAAACATGTTCAATAAGAAAATCCAATTCACCCTGGAAATTGAATGTGATAACCAATAAAATTTTCTGGATTTGAATATCAAAAAAACTAATAACAAACTGGAATATAACATCTTTCTTAAGCCTTCTTTTACAGACACAACGATCCATGCAAGTTCGGTCCATCCCATTAACCATAAATTGGCCGCTTACCAGTCAATGGTAAACAGGGCCTTAAAAATACCTTTATCTGAATCGAATTTTGCGAATGAAATTAGCACAATAAAAACCATAGCTGCTAATAATGGTTATGACCCGGACATGGTAGATCACTTGTTACGTAAAAGAAGGCGAACAATAACTTTAAATATGGTAGTTCCAGAATCCAAACACGTGACCAAAGAAAATTTCAAAGTTATCACATACTTTGGTGAGTCATCCGAGAGGGTTTCCAGTATTCTAAAAAATCAAGGCATAAACACCGCCTTTAAAACTTCATTAAAACTGGGCAACCTCCTTCTCAACAATAAGGACAAGATCGACACTAAACACAAATCAGGTGTTTACAAGCTTTCTTGTGCCCAATGTGCTTCTAGCTATGTTGGACAAACCGATCCAACCAAAATATTTTTAAATAGGTATTTATTTTTATAAAATTCTGGAAATTCTTTATCAATATTTCTTTATTAATATTAATATTTGTGTTTTTATTTTTATTTTTGACTTATTTAATGGAGGTTTTTACATCGTCAAAATATACTTTTATTGAATTTTTTTTTATTGTTATAACATTGCTAGGTGTTATCTAATTGTTTTTGATTTTTATCTTATATGACGTGTTTTATGATTGTTTTTCAAAATTAAAAAAAAATTTTTTTTGTATAAATAAGAGACACCTGTAACGGCACTCTCACAGTTTCGACAATAGGATAAAACCCGAAACATGTCAGTAATCTTCGTAAATAAAATTTGCAAAAAATAAATGTTGTAAAAATAATTAATTTTACCTTCAACAAAAACCGATCATTATGGACTTCCACAAATTGAAGCTATCAACAATCAATTCCTAATTTGTAGCTATTTAACGTCAAATGCAAAAAAACAGCATCAGTTTTACGGGTGTTTTTCCCAATTGCGAAAGATTGTGATGGAAAAATTTACTTTTTTCAAAAAATTATATTATCTTGAACCTGTTCCACGTCGAACGGAAAAAACCCGATCTTTCTATCATGAATAGAAGTGAAAAGGTCAGTTTTATATATGTCATTAGTGAAAATTATCAACTTGCGTATAATTAAGATATCACAATAAACGTCGTATCGCAAATTTTTAATTGCAACATATTTTAAATTTCAAAACAGTCGTGAATGTTAATTCGAACACTCTCAGCATTTTTCTGAGTATGCACGAACCAGCTGTCAAATCCACGCGTTCGATGGATTTTCCAGATTTAACTGATTTTTTTTATTTTCGCTTACGTTAAACAATTTGGTTTCTTTGACAAGAAAGGAATTCGAATTAAGACATTGTACCAAGGCCAACTTACACCGACTTGATCAATTTCGTTACTGCACAACTGCGTTCAATGGAGTTGCAGCCTTCCTTTTCTCGTTCTTTACATTCATTTACTCAATCAAACTTAATGAAGCCTAAGGCCTTTGTTATCAGTACATTGTCTATTAATTCAAAAGATTCGTCATCACCCTCAAATACTCAGAGGATTGTTAGGTTTGTTCATTGTCAAGGTGACCATTTTTTCTCAAAATGTCCATCATTTCTTAAACTCAGTCTCTCAGACAAATATAAATTTCTACGCCTAAAAAATAGGTGCTTCAATTTTTTGAGAAATCATGCTAGACAGCAATGTACTTCCCAAGGGTTATGTCAGGTGTGTGGTACAAACAGCCATCATTCCGTGTTACAACCTCCTGCCTATGCTCAGCCATCGATTAGTGCCTCTTGTTTCTCTTCGTCCGTTCCTCCCTCGTTTGATTCAACAGATGTAACCCTGTTGAATAATTCTCAAGTGCTCTCATGTACCTTTCACTCTCAAGACACGCAAGGTGTCATTGTTGGGTACCACCCAGGTACTCAACATATTTATTATCACCCTACGCCATCCTCAGAAATATTGGAGTATGAGTTAAACACAGTCACTTACGGCCTCACTCCATCTGCTTTCCTTGCGCAACGCTGCATACAACAGCTTGTTTAAGATGAAGGTCAACCATTCCCCATGGCCAGTGACGCTCTCATATCCAATACTTACGTTGATGACGTTTTCATTGGTGCATCATCATCACACAGGCTAGGCAAACTCTTTTTGAACTGCAGTCGCAAATGCACAAAGGTGGTTTTGAACTAAGTAAATGGGCTAGCTGACATGCCGGGGGAACATTTGGAAACTCCTCTCATCTTCGAAACTGAAGATGTTTTTAAAATTCTTGGATTGATATGGGATCCTACATCAGATTGTTTCATTTTTCGTTCTTAATCCTTTCCCGTAGTGAACACTAAACGTTCAATGTTGTCTTATCTCGCTGGTATTTATGATCGTCTCGGATTTCTCGCTCCAGCCACTTTCGGCATGAATTGCATTTTACAACATATTGATACATATGCTTACCATGAGCAAATGAATACTTAATCGTCATTACGTATTCCACGTTACAATCTCCCGAATTCTATCCCCGTCATGTGGTTGGCCATTGTATCATATTTGCTCAAGGCAAAAACCCTGGTAGCTCCTCTTCAGACATTGAAAATTCCTAGACTCGAATTGTGTGGAGCTTTGCTTCTGAGCAAACTCCTTTCCTCTCTTCGAGCTTCAATGCCACAATTGTTTTCTCTATCTGCTCGTTTGTTTACCGATGCACAAATCGTATTGTATTGGTTAAACACATCTCCTCATTTGCTAAAGATTTATGTAGCAAGTCGCGTCGTGACCATCAATGACCTAACCCAGGGTTCCATTTGGTCACACGTGGCCTCGGACATAAATCCAGTGGATATTGCTTCACGAGGGTTTACACCTCAACAAATTTTCGAACCAACTTATAATAAACTATGGTTTCATGGACCCTCATTCATTACTCATCCCTTAAAACCGTGACCCCCTCTTTTCGTTATCAACCTCACAAACGCACCGGTTTTATCGGAATTCAAACCCATGGTCATGTTCGCCTGTCTCAATCCTCTTCAAAATTTCGTCGACGCCTTTTCTCGTTTCTCCTCTTAGAATTTCGGATCATCTCCTCTCTAGAATTTCAGATCATCTCGCCCTTCGTCACATTCAGTGGCATTTTAATCCTCTCTATGCCCCGCATTTTGGTGGTTTGTGGGATGCCGGGGTTAAATCGGCCATGTAATTGCTTTAACGAATGTTTGGCCAATTACCGTTTACATCAGAGGAGTATTCCACAATGTTCTCGCGCATAGAAGCTGTATTCAACAGTCGTCCTCTCTGCGCATTGGCTTCAGACCCCTTTGAATCTCCCACCTTTTTAAGCCCTGGACACTTTCTCATCGGTGCTCTCCTCATTTCGGTTCCCTATGGAGGAAAAACTCTCCCTATGGAGGAATCGCTCCGCTCTCGTTGGCAAAAACAGAGGCAGTTGGTCCAACATTTCTGGGATTGATGGTCTCGGGAGCATCTTAACACACTGATCCAGCGTCGAAAGTGGAATCTTGTCAATTCGATGTAGTACTTATTAAGGGCGATTTCACCAAACCTCTCTCATGGCCGTTGGCTCGGGTCACGGGTTTATCCACCCCTGCCGATGGCGTTTCACGGGTTGCCACGCTTCAGCTGGCCAACCAACAGCAACCAACTTGAAACACTCACTCGCGCGGTTTACCGTTTGGTACCGCTGTGTGATCCTCTCAAGAATTTAGTTTATTTTCTCCTTACCGTTCGCGGAATTCATCTCTTTCGGGAAAGTCCATTTTTTAATTATTTCGTATTTTTCTCTTTTGATGCTTTTCCTCTCTCGCAAATCATTGATTGATTTGGGTGGGCGGTATGTTTGGGCAAATTTGGCCCCCTGGCCGCATCTGTCGAAATTATTTAGAATCATTGCCGTTGATTATAAAAATTTATTTCTAATCGGTTGGATAATTACATTTATTATCTAAACAAGTTTTAACTGTTTTTTTTTGGCTTTCGCATAAAAATTGTTTTAGCAAGTTCAAAATGACTTTTTTTGGTCTGTTAGTGAAAGTATTGTTGTAATGAAAATTATTGAGATTAATTTTTTTGATCCAACACACATTTTAATAGAAAAATATTAAGTAAAATATTATGCAAAATATTTAACAAAACAATATTTTTCTCTTTGCAAAAAGAAGGAGTTTTTTTTTGAAAGTACAAAAAGAAAATAATATTGCTCGATTTATTTTTTTTCTTAAACTAAGTTTTTTTTTTAAGTCGAAAAATGATAATAAGATTAATAAGATAATAAAGATAATAAGATGCTTTTGATTTAAAGTTTTCTATTTTTGAAAAAAATCAAAAATCGAAAAAAAAACTATTACAAATAATTTAATTTAAAAAATTCAAAATCATACAAATTGAATGTTTTTAAATAACATAAATAGATCACAAATAAATAATTTTGTAAAAACAAGATAGTTTTTGTAAAACAAATAAACAGAAGTAAGCTAGCTTACAGTTATGAATGTATCATAAAATTTGTGTTTAGATTTTGAATGGGCACTGGCCGTGTGTGATGAGTGGATATTAAAATATCAACCAAGCGGGGTGTGACAATGGGTCAAACCCAAGGAGAGGTATAATTTTTAATTAATTTTATAAATTGTCTGAACACTCCGACTACGTCCATGGGTGTTGATATACTAAATATTCTAGAAGCCTCCATGCGAAAATATATTGTCAAAAACAAAATATTTGTTCAAAAACACAATCATATTCTAGAACGACCCATAGCGGGTATATAAACCGTGACCAGTGTCGATTCAAAAAGTTTTAAATCGTGTCTGATGAGTTTTAAATCGATCATTGTGCGATTAGTATAAAAGTTGAAATCAAGTATTGTCTAATTAGTTCAAAGTATATAATTGTTGATCAATCCAGATCAAGTTAAAGTTGGAATTTGTACAAGTAATTTGGTCAAGTAGTTCAAAGTTTAACATTGTGTGAAAAAGAATTAAAATAATTGTTGAAAAAGAAATTGGATAATCATTTTTTTTTAAAGCAATAAAATCAGGTTTTTTTTTGTTTCGTAAAAACTTGTGTTTAAATTTTTTTTTCTTTTCTTTAAACAAAAACGTGCGTGTTGTTCCAATTACAAAATATTTAGTAATATCGTTTACTAATATATTTTTTTTTGTTTTTGTCGAGTATCAGAATCATTGCAGGTTCGGGCAGCGCTCCTTTGAGGATAAAGAGAGCCAGGATACCGCGACAAGTGGCGACCGTGACAGGACCAGGAGACGTACGGAAGAAGAAAAGAATTACAATGGCAAGCCGCAGCATTCCCATGCCACGTCTGCGTGAGATGATGGAGGCCGAAGGGCTGGACAGCACTGGCACAAGAGAGGTCTTACAGGCAAGATGGGAGGAGCACCAATCTAGGCAACAAGGAACACCAACTTCAAGGACTCAAGGACCAGCCAACCCCACATCCGAACTACGTAGAAGTGCGGTTTCCGATCCGGAGGAGCCAGCTGCAGCAAGCATGGAGAAGATGCTCGCAGCATTGATGACAAAGCTCAACAACATGGACAAGACAATGGTCGACCAACTTCAAGGATCTGAAGCAAGGATGGATGAGTGACTTGGAAATCGACTTCAAGAGTCCGAAGAGAGGATGAGCAACCAACTCCAAGAGATGACAGCAGTTCAACACGAGTTGGGAGAACAAATGATAAATCTGAGGGATGTGTGCATAGAACGGATCGAACAAATAACCACTGACGTCGAGTCTGTAAAAGCTGACATCACGAATATCAAAGCCGATGTCGCTGTAACCCGCACACAAATCGAAGGCATAGAAAGCAACGTAACCACACGACTTGATGGCATGGAAACGAAAATGAATGAACAATACAATAAAGTCGTGGATGACATCATACGGATCGAAGAGCGTCAGACACAACAACTGCGCGACATGCGTATTGATCCGCAAGAAGTGAATACAGTCATTCGCTCCGCCACATTGGACACAACGACGCTTCTGTCCATCATGCCGGAGTTCAGTGGTAGACCGGCTGAAGATCCAGTTGTTTTTTTGAACAGAGCAACGACATTACTGCGACAAACGCATCTGCCCGTAGACTGTTGGATTGAGATGGTCACAAAAAAATTAACAGGACCAGCCAGAGATTGGGCATTGATGAATCGTGGGTTGGGCTACACCTTCGATGAGTGGAAATGGCAACTGGAGAGTTTCTTCAACAGTGTCGGAAGAAAAGCGAAAGCCGAACTGGAATTGATGACCGTTTCCCAACCCACAGGATTGAAGACAGAAGCGTTCGTAAATATGAAGGTGCAGCTGTTCAAAAGAGTGCACGCCGACAGGAATATTGATGACGTGGTGCCCATAATATTAAATTTACTACGCGACAACATACGTCCACTAGTAAAAATTTCGAATCCAAGATCGGTGGACGAGTTACGCACCACGGTTCGAACACTGGACGAAGAGCCAGGATCAATAATGGAGGAGATTGGTTCTGGAGAAAATATTAACCTCCACAAAACCACACAACATCGGCGTGAACACCTACAATTACCGGTCCATTTAACAACAATGGAGACCAAGAACTCACACCAGAATGGGCCAATTGTGGAAGTTGATGTGCGTGGAAGATCAATATTGGCACTGATCGATAGTCAAGCATCACACAATTTCATAAGTGAAGAATTGGCAAGAAGTATTGGTAAATGGCACCCTGTCAGAGATAGTACAGGGAGTGGAGCCACATGCAATAATACTTTCAGAATTCTTGGGAAAATGTGCATGGATGTGATGATATCAAGAATGAAGTTCAATGTTGAAGTAATGGTTGTACCTGGCCTACGAAACCATTTGATACTTGGTCACGAATTTTTAACAAAAAATGGTGTGAGCATTGATTACCGAAGTGGTATAATTTACTTGGGGTGTGATAAGAGAGTCCGCATTGCATGGAGAAAACCAGATGGAGCCCATAGAGAAATGGCAGCAATTAACGATGCATTGGGCGAGTTACAAATTAAACTCCTTGAGAACCAAGAGCAGTTAAAAGATGTCATTCGGCGACATCCCAGCGTTTTCGGCAAAGTTGGAAGGACAAAAACGATCACACACAAAATTGAGATCACGAAGAATTCCCCCATTAAATTGAGACCATACCCGTACAACAATGAGAAGCAACGGGTATTAGAAGAGATGATTGAAGAGATGGAGGGCGATGGCATTATAGAACCATCCACATCGCCTTGGGCCGCACCCGTCGTATTGCCGAAGAAGAAAGATGGTACTTTTCGATTGTGCGTCGATTACAGAAAATTGAACGATATCACAAAGAGCAATGCATTTCCGATTCCAGATCTGCAAGAGATGTTGAGAAAAGTCAATGGAGCAAAAATATTTTCTACATTGGATCTACAGACTGGTTATTGGCAAATTGAGATGGAGCCACAATCGAAAGAGTACACAGCATTTACCACCCCAAGAGGTCTCTACCAATTTCGCGTCATGCCGTTTGGATTGAAGAATGCGCCAGCTACGTTCCAGAGTTTAATGAACGAAGTACTATCTGGATACATCGAAGATTTCTGTCAAGTTTACCTGGATGACATATTAATCTACAGTCGATCAGTCAAGGAACATTTACACCACCTGGATCTTGTACTTGAAAGACTAGAACAACATGGATTAACTTGTAAACCAAGCAAATGTGTCATTGGCAGCAACAAAGTCAAATACCTGGGACATATTTTGAGCGAAGATGGCATTGACAGAGAGGAAGAGAAGAACGAAGCTATAAGCAATCACCCTGTACCTAGAACACGGAGACAACTACGACAATTTTTGGGATTATGTGGTTGGTACAGGAACTTCGTGAAGAACTACGAAGATATAGCTGCACCTCTAAGCGAAATGCTCAAGAAGAACATAAAGTGGCGCTGGCTAACATTGCATCAGAAGGCGTTCGAAAATCTGAAATCATCGATTGTGAATGCACCGAAACTAGCACATCCAGATTTTAAGAAGACGTTTTGTTTAAATACGGATGCTAGTGACGTCGGATTGGGTGCAATATTATTTCAAATGGAAGATGATGGCAAGACAAAGAGAATAATAAATTACGCCAGCAAGAAGCTTGGACCCACAGAAAAAAAGTACGCCACGACAGAAAAGGAATGTCTCTCGATAATCTGGGCATTGAGGAAGTTTCGAGGATATCTTGAAGGAAGACATTTTAAATTATACACGGATCATGCAGCGCTCCAATGGCTGAACAAAACTAAAGATAGTCGAGCCAAATTGACAAGATGGGCATTAGCATTGGGAGCCTATGATTATGAAATAATTCACGTCCCCGGAAAAGATAATCAAGCCGCCGACTCCTTGTCCAGACAACCACAGGGCAAGACTGAGGATGAAGAAGTGGAGGACATTCCAGAGTGGGTGATTGAAAAGAGGGCAAAAACACCAATAACCCTCAACGTCATCGAAGTACAAACACCCACACTTGATGATATTCGACGATGGCAGGATGAAGATCGTGATGTGACTGCCATCAGAAGATACATCGTTGATAATACAAGTCCACTAAGAAGCAATCTACGTCGACGAGTGGACAGAACACGAGCTAATTACACTGTAGCTGACGGGATCCTCTGGTACCATAGTCAACAGATGGTACAAGAAGTGCCAGTGGTTCCCGAAGAACGCCGACTTGGTTTTCTGAGAAAATATCACGACAGTGATGAAGCAGCACACCCTGGATGGAGAGAAACGTATCGTCAAATCCGTAACCGCGTCTTTTGGTATGGGATGCAAGATGACATACGCAGATATGTAAAAGGGTGTGACACGTGTGCTAGAGTAAAGCCACTGAATAAGAAACCAAGTACAGCAATGAGAAGTCGAAGACCTACTTCACCATGGGAGGTAGTCAGCATCGACTTGATGGGTCCATACCCACACACATCACGTGGAAAAACAAATATATTGGTTGTGACTGATCTTTTCACTAGATGGATCGAAGCATTTCCATTGGGGGCCACGTCGACCTCGAAGATAGCCCAAGTACTGAAAGACGAAGTATTTAGTCGTTATGAATATCCAAGAGCAGTACTTAGTGATAATGGTCCCCAGTTCAGATCAAAGGAATGGAAAGCAGTGAACAGAGATTGGCACACAGAAATTTGGACAACGCCAATATACCATCCACGAGCCAACCCCACGGAACGTCAGAACCAAGAGTTAAAGAAGTTGTTGCGTTTAAATTTATTGGACCAAGCACATAAAAACTGGGACCAACAACTACACAAGTGCTTATTCTCAATAAGAAATAGAGCAAACCGAACAACTGGTTTTTCGCCCGCCAAATTGTTACTGGGGGCTGAAATGAAGAAGCCTGGGGATTGGCAAATAATAGTCGAAGAAGAGCCTCAAGATATTGAAGAATGGGCCAATGAGAGAGGCCAGGAACGTAAAGAAACTGTTGAAAGAGCTCGGCAAACAATATTGGCCAATGCCGAAGAGAACGACCAAGTGGAAACTGGACTCGTTTACCAACCTGGAGAGTCCGTCTGGATGCGAAACCAAGTACTCAGCAGTAAGGTGGAGGGTGTCCATAGTGGTTTGGCACCAAAATGGAAAGGGCCTTACAGAGTGCTGAGGAGTTTACCAGCTGGAATATATGTTGTGGATACAGTGCCTCCCACGAAGATACATGGAGGTCTCTTGAAGCCGGCCAGTGCAAGGACCGCCGCCAATGGGAATCTTGGAAGATTGAGTGTGGGGAACGAGGTGTTCGGCCAACTACTTCCAGATCGATTGGGGGGTCAAAGGCATGGAGGTGATGGAAGACGACGGGATGTACCAAGTGTGGACGAGCCAGAGGCCAGAGCATTAAGGCCAGGGTACAACTTGCGGCCCAGACGACCGGCAATCAACAACAGGCGCCGTTGAGGAAGAGTGAAGAACTAATGTGTACGTACACTTTTAAGTTTTGCTAAATGTACTAGTACAGTTCAAATAGTTCTTAAGTCAAAAATTGGTCGACCAAATATAATAAGCAAATTAGAAAATGTGTGTTGGAATCTAGAGGGGGAGATTTTGTTGTAATGAAAATTATTGAGATTAATTTTTTTGATCCAACACACATTTTAATAGAAAAATATTAAGTAAAATATTATGCAAAATATTTAACAAAACAATATTTTTCTCCTTGCAAAAAGAAGGAGTTTTTTTTTGAAAGTACATAAAGAAAATAATATAGCTCGATTTATTATCGCGCGGTTTACCGTTTGGTACCGCTGTGTGATCCTCTCAAGAATTTAGTTTATTTTCTCCTTACCGTTCGCGGAATTCATCTCTTTCGGGAAAGTCCATTTTTTAATTATTTCGTATTTTTCTCTTTTGATGCTTTTCCTCTCTCGCAAATCATTGATTGATTTGGGTGGGCGGTATGTTTGGGCAAATTTGGCCCCCTGGCCGCATCTGTCGAAATTATTTAGAATCATTGCCGTTGATTATAAAAATTTATTTCTAATCGGTTGGATAATTACATTTATTATCTAAACAAGTTTTAACTGTTTTTTTTTGGCTTTCGCATAAAAATTGTTTTAGCAAGTTCAAAATGACTTTTTTTGGTCTGTTAGTGAAAGTATTGTTGTAATGAAAATTATTGAGATTAATTTTTTTGATCCAACACACATTTTAATAGAAAAATATTAAGTAAAATATTATGCAAAATATTTAACAAAACAATATTTTTCTCTTTGCAAAAAGAAGGAGTTTTTTTTTGAAAGTACAAAAAGAAAATAATATAGCTCGATTTATTTTTTTTCTTAAACTAAGTTTTTTTTTAAGTCGAAAAATGATAATAAGATTAATAAGATAATAAAGATAATAAGATGCTTTTGATTTAAAGTTTTCTATTTTTGAAAAAAATCAAAAATCGAAAAAAAAACTATTACATATAATTTAATTTAAAAAATTCAAAATCATACAAATTGAATGTTTTTAAATAACATAAATAGATCACAAATAAATAATTTTGTAAAAACAAGATAGTTTTTGTAAAACAAATAAACAGAAGTAAGCTAGCTTACAGTTATGAATGTATCATAAAATTTGTGTTTAGATTTTGAATGGGCACTGGCCGTGTGTGATGAGTGGATATTAAAATATCAACCAAGCGGGGTGTGACAATGGGTCAAACCCAAGGAGAGGTATAATTTTTAATTAATTTTATAAATTGTTTTAAATCGTGTCTGATGAGTTTTAAATCGATCATTGTGCGATTAGTATAAAAGTTGAAATCAAGTATTGTCTAATTAGTTCAAAGTATATAATTGTTGATCAATCCAGATCAAGTTAAAGTTGGAATTTGTACAAGTAATTTGGTCAAGTAGTTCAAAGTTTAACATTGTGTGAAAAAGAATTAAAATAATTGTTGAAAAAGAAATTGGATAATCATTTTTTTTTAAAGCAATAAAATCAGGTTTTTTTTTGTTTCGTAAAAACTTGTGTTTAAATTTTTTTTTCTTTTCTTTAAACAAAAACGTGCGTGTTGTTCCAATTACAAAATATTTAGTAATATCGTTTACTAATATATTTTTTTTTGTTTTTGTCGAGTATCAGAATCATTGCAGGTTCGGGCAGCGCTCCTTTGAGGATAAAGAGAGCCAGGATACTGCGACAGTATCTTGAGCGGTTCAATTCGTTTTTAACAAAGCAAGACAACCGTTTTGTTATATCTCTAAAATCGCGACAACATATTTAATCTTTGTAAAAGTTTTAAACTTTATTTCATTTCGTTTTTTCAACGTTAAAAAGGTGTATAAAAGTGTCTCATAATTACTCTAAATTAACAATTTCTTTCAACATAAAATTTTGTGCTGCATGTAACAACACATGTCGAACGCCATTTAACATCAGTGATAATTATCATCCTATTAAATCCTGGTCATCCTTAACTTTACCCAAATTACATTGTGGTTTTGGATTCTGGACGAAGTAAGGTGACAAGTAAGTACAAAATTGTAATCCCTAATATACAGTCCACTAAATCGATTATAAGGCACCGTTTCGGCCTATTAACTGAACGCACATATATATAAAGAAAGAAATAAAGAATAGTTAAGTTATTCCGACATTTTAGGAACCAAATGTCGTGTACAGACAGTGGTAAAATAAAATTGTTTAAAGTGTAAGTATTTTTTCCCCAGATGTAATGGGAAATAAATAATGTTTGGGTGTTCCAGTGTGTTTGGACAACCGAATATTGTACACAATGAACTTATAAAAAGGTTGTTCGCAAATATTTTGAACAGATATTTTAACGAGTATTTGGGTTTTCATAGGAGACCAAATGGACTATAAAGCAGAGGTGGGCGCAGACGCTCTCGGGAGGTGAATGGCTCTCCATAAGCTGTGTGAGAGTAAGTAAAAAAGGTATGTTTTGAAGTAAGGCGGAATGATGTTTCAATACAGGTTGCTACCGATTATTGCCCAATAATTTATTCAATCAATTTAGAAATAGTTTTATAAAATATTTATTGTTTAAGAAATATCTTTTACAATATGGAGAGATACACCAAAAAACATAATAATAATAATAACAAAAATAATAATAATAACTACAATAATGATGATAGCAATAATAATGAGGTTGGAGTTTCGCGGTATAATGAGGTTGGAAATTACTTGTTTTTAAGCAAATAAACGTTTTACCACAAAATAGGCAAATTAGCTCTTTCTCAGTTTTCTTAGATATACCACTACCACAAATAGTACTTTTTTCTTTTTATATTCAAAGTAGACTAACTCGAAGAAACTTAAATTCTCACATTATGTAAAATTTAACCATTAGGAAATCAGTAAAAAATTATCCCTGCTCCCCAGCCTTATCATTGGCATGTTTATTGTATTTATTATTATTTTATTATTTTTTGGAGGTTTTTAATCACTGCGACCAATATGATCTATTGTGACCCCCTACTACTGCTCTGTTAAGGCTTGCCTCAGAGCTCCTCAACCAGTCTCAATTCTCGGAGGAATTTGAGGATCTGGGTGGGGTGCAGGGATGGTAAGTCATCCTCCTGGAGTAGGTACTGGTCGAAACAAGCAGCCCGTCTTCGTGCCACGGCTTCACATTCAAGTAGGAGATGAATTGGAGTTTCTTCCTCCAGCTCACAGAACCTGCATGAGCCGTCATTGATGATTCCCATCTTTCGGAGGTGCCCATTCAGCCGGCAATGCCCGGTGAGAAAGCCCGTTAGGATACGTAACTCATTTTTTGTGAGCTTAATGCAGGTTTCGAATCTCTTTCGGTTATACTGCCCGAGAAGGATCTTGGCCTGCCGCAGCCCTGGGGAATCTTCCCAAAGCTTGTTTCTTTCTTCTTCCTCTGCCTTCCAGAGGGCTGTGTTGAGGTAGGCCTCACTTATTCCACAGGACGGCTCAGGTCCTATGAAAGGCTCTGACGATCCTTTCCTTGCCAGTTCATCAGCAGTCTCATTCCCCGCAATGCCTGCATGGCCTGGCACCCATTTCAGAGAAACGTCATTCTCTTTGCCTAGCCTGTTTAGCAGGTCTAGGCATTCCCACACCATCTTAGAGTTGATGCTCCATGCACTTAGTGCTTTGATGGCAGCTTGGCTGTCAGAGAGGATCACTATGTCCCGCTTCCTGTAGTTCCTGCTCAGGTTGAACTCAGCACACCTGGTTATTGCACGAACTTCCGCCTGGAAAACACTGGGAAACCTCCCCATGGGTTCAGAGTATCTGGTTCTAGGCCCAAATACACCCGCTCCCGTGCCTTCGTTGGTCTTTGACCCGTCAGTGTACCATTTTATGGTATGTGGCTTGAGGAAGTACATGTCCTCCCCATTCCACTCCTGCTTACTGCTCAGCTCCGTAGTGAAGTTCCTATCGAAGCTGAACTTCCTACTTGCTTTATCCCGGAGTAGGTCTAACAAAGAGGTTAGGGGCTTGTTACCCGTAATAGCCCTCCTATAGGCCTTTTCGCCTCCCGTTATTCTCAGCAACGCTTTCTGTGCTGCACCCTCCACTGCTAGATGCAGGGGAGAGAGGTCCAGTATGACCTCCATCGCAGCCGTTGGACATAACCTCATGGCACCTGTGATACACAGGCATGCCAGACGCTGTACTCTAGCGAGTCCTTGCCTTGCTCTAGCGATTTCAGTTTTCTTTGACCAGACCACCGCTCCATAGGTGATGACTGGTCTTACCATCATGGTGTACATCCATCGCAGGATTCCTGGTGTACATCCCCAGGACTTGCCAGCGACTCGTCTGCACACCATGAGGGCTCTGGTCGCCTTGGAGGTAACTTCCTCCAGGTGTTGGTTCCACCGTAGCTTAGAATCTAGGGTAATGCCTAGGTACTTAACTTCCTGCTTCCATTCCAACCCCTCGCCTCCAAGGTGTAGTGCTTGGAGTCTCGTGAGTTTCCTTTTCTTGGTGAATATCATCACAGTGGTCTTGGCTGGGTTGACGCTCAGCCCCACTGACTGGCACCACTTTCTTGTAGCGTTTAGTCGTCTTTGAATGAGGTCACGCACCGTGCTCTCAAACTTCCCTGTTGCCAGGATCACGATATCATCGGCATATCCTATGCAGGTAATGCCTTGATCCGTGAGCCCGTGCAACAAGTCATCTACTACAAGACTCCATAGTAAAGGGGATAGGACCCCTCCCTGTGGGCAGCCTCGCGTTGTGCCGACCCGGATGGTTCTCTCCCCCACCCTCACTTCGGCAGTTCTGGAAATGAGCATCTCGCCTATCCATCTGGATTTCGTGACGTCCACCCCCCGTTTCTCCAGGGATGCTTTGACTACCTCATGTGAGGTGTTGTCAAAAGCGCCTTCTATATCAAGAAACGCGCACATGGTCGTTTCTCTCGCATCGAAGCCCCGCTCTATTGCGGTCGTTAGTTCGTAGAGGGCCGTCTCTGTGGATCTGCCTGCCCTATACGCATGCTGGTTGGGGTGCAAAGGCCTCTTCTCCAGCACCTGACTTCGGATGCAACTGTCCACCGCCTTTTCCACCGTTTTCAAGAAAAACGATGTAAGGCTGATGGGTCGAACAGACTTCGGATGGCACTGGTCTTTCTTTCCCGCTTTGGGGATGAAAGTAACTCGGGCCCTTCTCCAGGGGCTAGGTATATGCCCTAGCGCCAGGCTGGCTCTACTGATCCGGAGAAGATGAGGCAAAATCTCCTTTTGCCCATGTTGTAACAGGGCGGGGAAGATGCCATCTACTCCGGCTGCTTTGAAAGGCTGAAATGTGTCAATTGCCCATTTCAAACGCCCAGGGGTGCATACTTCTGCTGCCCTGTTCCAGTTCTCTTTAGTCGCTCTACATGGAGCCCTCAAATCTTCCTGCCCCTGAGTAGGAGAACTACCGGGGAAGTGAGTCTCCAGGAGTAGAAGAGCCCTCTGCTCCTCGTCCTCCGTGAAACTTCCATCCGGCCTTTTGAGTGCTTGTGCCCCGGATTGAGTGTCTCGGGATAAAGCTTTGCTGCAGGGACAGTGGCGATGCCTGCACAAAACACTCTGAAGCTGTTCCGTTTAGCTTTCCTAATCTCCTTGTTATACTCGGTCAATTTTGCCGCGTAACTGTCCCAATCTCCACACAGTTTTGCTCTATTGAAGAGCCTGCGAGTCTCGCTACGGAGCCTCGAGAGACTGGTATTCCACCAAGGCACCTGCCTTTTGGTTTTGTTAACGATCAGTGGGCAAGTGGATCGATATGCCTCCATAATTGCCCTATCAAGTTCGTCAACAGCCTGTTCCAGTGCCAGGGGTTCCCTGACTTTGGAGTTCACTAACCTTAGATTGTCTTCCAAGTTGCTGACGTAATTATTCCAGTTGGTCTTTCTCGGGTTCCTGATACCACAAGGTCCCGAGGTGACCCCTTCTAGTTCAAATTGAATGATTCTATGGTCAGGTAGGGATGGCTCCGACGAAACTCTCCATCTCCTGACCCATTGCCCCGTCGACAGATTACACAGAGTGATATCTAACACTTCTTCTCTAGCTCTTGTTACGAAAGTTGGCGTTGTGCCTACGTTTAGGATTTCGAGATTGGATGCTAGTAAGAATTCTAAGAGAGACTCACCTCTTTTGTTGCAGTCGGAAGTGCCCCATATAACGTGGTGCGCGTTGGCATCACAGCCGATGATCAAAGGCAGGCGATGCTTGCTGCGGTGATCCACTAGCTTCCTGACCTCATTTGACGGTACCTTCTTGTCTCCGGCTAGGTATGCTGATGCGATGACCAGTCTGTGGGGTACACCCCCCATTTGCAGGGTTATCTGCGCAGTAGCCAGGTCTCTCGTCACAAATTCTGAAATGCACACAGCGTTTAACTGATCCCGAACTAGCAAACAAGCTCTCGGTATTTCTGACTTTTTGTCCCAAATGACTGTCGCATCGCGGCAGTTCAATCCTCTTACCTGACTTCTGTAGATCCAGGGTTCCTGGATCAGCACGACTCCCAGGTGTTACCTAGCGAAGAGACTCGCTATAACTGAAGATGCCCCCTTGGAGTGGTGGGCGTTCAGTTGGGCAACCCTGGTGGTGTTTTTAATCATTGTTCCTTTTGGAAGGAAGGGCTTGCCCTTCCCTCCTCAAGGAGCCTCCTCTCCTCCCCGTCTGAGAGTAGTTCTTCTCCCTCCGGGGCTGCTAGAAAAGGATCGAGGTTGAGCTCGTCCTCGCGTGCCACCTGCACCTGCTCCACCTCCATCTCTGGAGCTCCGGTGAGTTGAGCCTCCTCCTCCTGCTCTACTCTGCCAGATTTGCTCCTCTTCAGACCATGAACAGGGATCGCTCCAAATCTGTAATGGACTTGGTAGCCCTGCTCCCTTATCTTCTCCGCAGATAGGCTGTCGATAAGAAAACGGGTCAGCTGCCCCGTGGCCTTGACATCCTCCTTTGTGCTAAGCGTCTTCCAAAGGGCTACCCGGATGTCCGGGTTCTGCACCTCAAGGAGACGAAGTTGAGTCGCAGTGTCCATGCCTGCGCTTCTTGGGAAGAAGATACTGATGGTTTCGCCTGCGGGTATATCTTTCCCCACGGCGACCTTCAACTCCGGTCCATCCCAGTTCTGTAGCTTGGGCGCTTGCTCCCGAAGCCACTCTATCGCTTCCTGGGTCTTGCATGTGATGACCACCATGCCACTAAGGAACCGGATATTTTCAAACGTTAGTTTCCCAACGTAGGGCTTTTCAGCTTTTAGCATGGCTTCAACCAGAGCTTGCTCTGCCGAAGTCTGCTGTTCGGTGGTCAGGTATCGCCCTGGGTACCCTTCCGGCAGTAGAGCCACCTTGGTGTTGCTCAGTGCCGACGAATACTTCCCCATGGGTTTCACCTGCGAGCAATAGGGAAGGTCCCCGGCTCGGCCTTTCTTAATACTCTCTCTGAGGGGAGGTGTGACATGCGAGGCACCTCGCTTCTGTGCTCTGGGCGGGGCTGAGATTTTGGGAGCCTCCCGCTCAAGGGCCGCCTTCCTAGCCTCTTCAGGGGCCATGCCCTGTTTGAGGAATCGGAGGTACCACTTGCACTTTGCTCCACTCAGTCCCCTTCGGAGTGGGTCATCAATTGCCCCAGGCTGTCCGCTCAGGGGTAGAAGAGATCTCTTCTCCCCGTTACCTCTAGGTTGGCTGTGGTCAGTGCCCACCTGCTTTCCTGGTGTCTTTTCTTCCACCGAGGTAGAAGTTTTCGACGCAGAAGTTGTGCTTCTGCCTGTCGATGAGGTACTGGAGCTGGAGTGCCCGCCTCCTCTTGCTCCCTGTTCCCCACGGCTTCTCTGCCTCTTAGGACGGTTGCCCGGTCGTATGCCCGGTTGTACAACCCTGCCCTCGTTCACAGGATGGAGCAAATGCTCCATCTGATCAACGAGGTCTGTAGCGGTATTTTCCCGCGTAAATTTTTTAAAATAAAATTTCTTTTTTGAGTCCATATTAGGTCCCACGATTAGCATAGGAAATGAGGTCCACCCCGGCAGAGCCTTGCATGCCGGGGTAAGGGGTTCAATACTATGGGGTGCCCCCAGGTTCCCCAAAGGAATCGTTCATGGCACACATATTTTACAACCCCATACCATTCAGCCCTCGGCACGATGTCTCCCACCTTGGCTTGGGTTGGCCTCGTGAGTCTTAGTCTGATTGTTCATTTGGAACCTTTCCAGCAAGGGAGTCCCTACCAGTAGATAGTGTAATACTATCTACCGCTGGCATAGCCCCCAAAATCATCACAATTCACAAGCCTGACCGGTACGACAAACCGCTCACGAGAGGGTCAGGATGTTTATTGTATCCAGTGTGATCAAATTTCCATGACCATGTTTTCAATTCTATTCAAATCTTTTGCAAAAATTTCCCTCTTTTATTATAACGGTTCAGCGGTAAACGTACAGGTTCAAAAGATTTATATTTAATATTTATAATTCATATATTATATATTTATTTATAAATAACAATTACCAGCAAAATTACCAGCCCAAAATTCCAGAGTATGTATTCAATGTATTGTATGTAATGTACTTTGTATAATAGTGGCCATAAAAAAGAGTTGGTATTGTTATATTTTTTTCAGAAAATGTTTTAATTATAAAAAGAATATAATAATAATTGATTGGATACCCTGTGTTTACTCTATCTCTCTTCCTACCTCTCAGTCAGATCTGAGTGCAGTCAAACCCTGCCCATCTATGCTTTAAAGTAATTTAGTTTTAAACTCGAGGGACTCAAGGGATTCGCCAAATGAAAACCATGGTCACAGAAATAGAATTTCATCTTTGCATATGAAATTATAATATTTTGATACCTGAGAACTTTCTTGTATGCAAGGTACAAACACTTAGTACAAACACTTATTAAGTATTAACATATCGCTTTAGTTTTCGGATTTGTTATAAACTCAGTAGTCGATATTTATTAATTATGTGTATTTTTATTGTATTAAATGAATGTTCAATTTAATATTAGTTTTATTGTCTTAGTATAATAACTTAATATTGTGAGACGCGACTGTGGGTTTTGTATGCAAGGTACGGACACTTAGTAGGGTGGAGAGATATCAGTTCTGATTGAGAAGTTGAAGTGGGGTAGTCATTAAGTATTAACATATCGCTTTAGCTTTCGGATTTGCTATAAACTCAGTAGTCGATATTTTTTGATTATGTATATCTTTATTGTAATAGTGTAATAACTTAATATTGTGAGACGCGACTGTGGGTTTTGTTGTATGTTAATTTTAACGTCCAGGTACCGAGGTATTAGTATCGATAGATAACACTATCATTTCGACATAAAAAAACTAATGTAATAATTAAAAAGAAAAATTCTCTGATATAATGTTAAGAAAATTGTAAAAAGATAAAATGCGTAAAATGTTAAAAATTTTCATTTTTAATCTTATTTACTTATACGCATTTTATCTTTTTACAATTTTCCTAATATAATATCAGAGAATTTTTCTTTTTAATCATTATATTAGTTTTAATTATTATATTCGTTTTTCTTTTACTTATTGAGATGTGGAGTATTTACTCACATTTTTTACTAAAAACCTATATAAACATTTGCACATTGTTTTTTGTGGTTATTCTATTTAATATGTGTAATACAACTTGTGTTTTTTTTTCTGTTTAATTTATTTTATATCACTCAATTCTTGGTTTGTTTGTGTGTTATGTGATAATTGATTTGCTTATTATGGCATGTGCCTCACACTATTCAAATCATTTAGTTTAATATCATTTGTGACATTTACGGTGTGATTGTTGTGAAACCAGTTTTTAAATTCACTATTCCATGTCAATTCTGTTTTTTGTTTTTCTTTCGCTTTTGAGAATGAGAACTCAAGGTTCTTGAAACTTCAAGTTTTGACTTAATTTAATTTTCGTAAATCAGGCATTATTTCTATGCTCATTATTTTAAATAAATATATACCAATTGCCATGATTTTCTATTTAATATCTACATATATATATATATATATATATATATATATATATATATATATATATATATATATATATATATATATATATATATATATATAATATATATATTATATATATAATATATATATTATATATATAATATATATATATACATATATATATATATATATATATATATATATATATATATGTAGATATTAAATAGAAAATCATGGAATATATATATATATATATATATATATATATATCCACAAGATTTGCAAGCTATCAACGCTAACAAAATTTTTCATAATAGTGAATCTGACAAATCAACCACCCCAGAAGAAGATGGATTCACCACTGTGGTGTCAAGGAAGAAGAAAAGGGAAATTGTTACAGGAACAGGGCCAGCTACAAGCGAACTTAAATGCGAGTAATCTCAATTGTGGGTGTTCTTGAGTAGATGCATGATAGGAATTTCATTGGAACAAGTAGAAAAACATTAAAAAAAACATTCCCGTGCCGCACTTTTAGGATTGAATATCTAAATAGCAAAGAAAATTATGAAAGTTTCAGAATCGGTGGAGAAGCTGAACTAAAAGATTATATATACAATGAATCAAACTGGCCCAAAGGTGCTATTGGAAAACGTTATCGTATTCGTAAGCAATCAGCCGCCTTTGAAGAATAAAAACAACGTTTACGCCTACAACATCGTAAATCAAACAACAGACGTGTTAAATCATTTCAAACATTTGAAAAATTATAAACCTGAACGTGCAATACCTGGGAAATAAGACTGGCAATTTTCAAATCCTACTCAGGGAATTCGAGGGGGATATTGCTGTTTTACCGAGCATTAGTGAGCATTACCGAGCATTACCGAGCATAGTGAGTTCATTCTGTGAGTTCAAACATGGAGGTGTATCTGTGTTTATAGGAAACATATTTTCTGATAGTGTTAAGGTGCTTAATTTGAAATATTCAATGAAGAAAAACACTTCGAATGTACAAGTATTCAATTAAATATTGAAAAGTGTTCTGTTAATATCGTTGTGATTTATAGATCCTCTACTAGTGAATTTGACATTTTTTGTAATAATTTGACCTGTTTGTTGGAATTCTTGAAAAAAGCAAAACAGAGAGTTATAGTCTGTGGTTACATTAACATAAATATTCTGTGTGATACAAAACTGAAACGTGAGCTATGTGATCTGCTTAATGGTTTTAATTTTAAAATAATATCTGATAACAAACCGTCCAGGGTGGCTTCTATTTGTGTCGATAAAGAAAAACAAATTTATTCCACATCAAACTTATTCCACACAAATTTGTATAGATTACTTTTAGACTAGTAAACAAACGCCTTTTTTGCAAATTCTTTTTTGCAAATTATTTTTTTCCTTCTCAGAAAATTATGAGCAAGGTGTGTGATTCGATTTGTAATTGCATCTAGAAAGTTTAAATAAATAATATAGTAAAAAAAAGGGGATTTTGTTTTTTGCAAATATCTCAAAAACTATTGTAGATATCGGAAATCTAAAAACAGATTCTTAAAGAACCGGAAATTTCCTAAAAAACAGTTTACATGCTCGGAACTGTACCACTAATATTTATAATTTTAATTTAGAGATAGTTATTGAAAACGAGTGAATTGGTTCAGCTTGATTCTGACACAAGAACAAAAACATTCTTTAACCCATTAAATATGAATATTTAGGAAAGAAAATTTCCATGTACTTATTGGATGCTTCAGCAAAGAATAATCCGTTGGAAAATAATTTTTACCCCAATTTTTCCATTAACTATGCTTTTGTTAATTAAAAAGTTTTTCCAAGCTCTATAACCAAGATAATATTTAAAATAAAAGTCTGGAATTATTTTTACTTCTGGGAGCTATTCTTTGAGGGATATAAAAAAGATATCCGTTGGAAAATTTAAAAAATTCTAATTTTCCATTTTGTTATTTACGCAGTGCTTCAACTTTTTCAAAAACTTTCTAGATGCAATTACGAATCGAACGATACCTTGCTCATAATTTTCTTGGAAGGCGAAAAGTAATTTGCAAAAAAGGCGTTTATTTACTAGTCTATTTATAACAAACTTAGAACACGCAAATTAAAAAAAAAATTAAACAATATAGACTATTTTATCTGATCATTACAATCAAAAGCTCACTGTTACGTATCAAACTTCAAATACTCAATATAAAAACAACAACAATGTTAAAAAACGTTATATCAACGGGGATGGCCTAGACTGTCTAAATCTTCTCTTGGGAAGGCTAACTTGGAAAAATATTCCAAGTAATACTGGTAATGTCGATACCTTATATAGTGATTTCTATGAATCATTTAAATAATGTCTTGACATCAGCTGCCCTCACTGACATCATTTAGTTGATTATAAATATATCAACTAAAACTTGCAATAAACAAAAACATTGGGTCACAAGTACTTTAATCGAATGAGGACAATTGCTAAGAGATATTATAAAGACAAACAAAGTAATAACAAACGAACTGAATTATATAAGGCATTGAAATCAAATCACAAAATGATATCAAAGAAGCAAAATCTGACTATGTAAACAAACATGCCAGTAGTACTCCCCATAACAAGTATGTATGGAAGGGTATCAATAAATCATTGAATAAAAATAAAAACTCTCATAATGAAGAGAATTCACTCTTCCTTGACGGTTGTTTAATTAACAATGAAAAAACGCTGGCAAATGTCTTTGCCCAACATTTCAATGACACGGTCAAAAATAAAATATCGTCAAACTTAGACAACATTCCTGCAAATAATTGTACCCTGTCACTTTCAATAACGAAAAAACCTTATACTTATATCCAACAGATGAAATTGAGATGAAAATGTTGTCAAATGCCTACTAAATAAACAAACCCCTAGTAGCGATGAAATACCGTCGATAGTTATTAAATCCTCATTCCATTTTATCTGCAAACCGCTAGTTTTTATTATAAATGAATGTTTTAAAAATGGCAAATTCCCAAACCAATTAAAAATAGCAGAAATCAAACCAATTTTTAAAAATGGGGAAGTTCAAAATATAAAAAACTATCGACCAATATCTTTACTTTCTGTCATTGGCAAAATATTTGAAAAATTATTAGTGAATCGTTTAAACACATTCATTAGTCAATATTCCAGGATCAACAATGCGCAGCATGGATTTTGTACTGGCTTCGACTGCAACTGCATGCTTCGAAATACATGAGTTTATTGCAAGAAACCTCGACAATAAAAATCTTGTATTTGGAATCTTCTTTGACCAGAGATCCGCTTTTGATTCCGTTAACCATACATTTTTTTTACAAAAGTTACACAGAATGGGACTCAGAGGAATCGTTTCTGATCTAATAAAAGATTACCTGACAGGAAATTGGTGAATGTACTTCTACTCAAAAAAGTATCTCAGTGGGTATACCTCAGGGCAGAAATCTCGGTCCTGTTTTATTTAATTGCATTACAAATGATCTAATTGAACAAGTTCGCGGAGATAATATTAAAATTATAATGTATGCGGATGATATTATAGTCATTCTATCGGCGTCAACCATTCCCGAAATTGAGCAAAAAGTAAGAAACAGCATCTATGACTTTAAAACTTGGTGCGCTAGAAACCAGCTAATAGTCAGCCTGGAAAAAACAGTGTGCCTTCATTTCAAAATTAGGGAGAAATCTCCCCAAATAAACATACCAGTTGACATAAAGACGACAAAACATTCGAAAGTGCTTGGCCTTTTTATTGATGTTGAATTTAAATGGACTGTACACATATCAGAAGTTTGCAAAAACCAAAATGCGAAGTTTTATCAAATGAAGCAATTGAAAGAACATTTTGAGCAATCAAACTTAATAGTTATTTATTATGCATTAATTGTATACTCATTATTAAAATTTGGCATTGTAAACTGGGGTAGATCTATTGAATGTGAACGGGTATTCTTCATACAAAAGAAAATTGTTCGACTTCTGTTTAATATGAAATATTTGGATTCCTTTAGAAAAACCTTTCCAGAGAGGAATATTATAACGGTCTATGCCATCTACGCTTTAATAATAATTTAATAATAATTTAATAATAATAATAATTATTATTATTATTACTACTATTATTATTATTACTGTTATTACTATTATTATTATTACTATTATTACTATTATACTATTACTATTACTATACTATTATTACTATTACTATTATTACTATTACTATTATTACTATTACTATTATTACTATTACTATTATTACTATTACTATTATTACTATTACTATTATTACTATTACTATTATTACTATTACTATTATTACTATTACTATTATTACTATTACTATTATTACTATTACTATTATTACTATTACTATTATTACTATTACTATTATTACTATTACTATTATTACTATTACTATTATTACTATTACTATTATTACTATTACTATTATTACTATTACTATTATTACTATTACTATTATTACTATTACTATTATTACTATTACTATTATTACTATTACTATTATTACTATTACTATTATTACTATTACTATTATTACTATTACTATTATTACTATTACTATTATTACTATTACTATTATTACTATTACTATTATTACTATTACTATTATTACTATTACTATTATTACTATTACTATTATTACTATTACTATTATTACTATTACTATTATTACTATTACTATTATTACTATTACTATTATTACTATTACTATTATTACTATTACTATTATTACTATTACTATTATTACTATTACTATTATTACTATTACTATTATTACTATTACTATTATTACTATTACTATTATTACTATTACTATTATTACTATTACTATTATTACTATTACTATTATTACTATTACTATTATTACTATTACTATTATTACTATTACTATTATTACTATTACTATTATTACTATTACTATTATTACTATTACTATTATTACTATTACTATTATTACTATTACTATTATTACTATTACTATTATTACTATTACTATTATTACTATTACTATTATTACTATTACTATTATTACTATTACTATTATTACTATTACTATTATTACTATTACTATTATTACTATTACTATTATTACTATTACTATTATTACTATTACTATTATTACTATTACTATTATTACTATTACTATTATTACTATTACTATTATTACTATTACTATTATTACTATTACTATTATTACTATTACTATTATTACTATTACTATTATTACTATTACTATTATTACTATTACTATTATTACTATTACTATTATTACTATTACTATTATTACTATTACTATTATTACTATTACTATTATTACTATTACTATTATTACTATTACTATTATTACTATTACTATTATTACTATTACTATTATTACTATTACTATTATTACTATTACTATTATTACTATTACTATTATTACTATTACTATTATTACTATTACTATTATTACTATTACTATTATTACTATTACTATTATTACTATTACTATTATTACTATTACTATTATTACTATTACTATTATTACTATTACTATTATTACTATTACTATTATTACTATTACTATTATTACTATTACTATTATTACTATTACTATTATTACTATTACTATTATTACTATTACTATTATTACTATTACTATTATTACTATTACTATTATTACTATTACTATTATTACTATTACTATTATTACTATTACTATTATTACTATTACTATTATTACTATTACTATTATTACTATTACTATTATTACTATTACTATTATTACTATTACTATTATTACTATTACTATTATTACTATTACTATTATTACTATTACTATTATTACTATTACTATTATTACTATTACTATTATTACTATTACTATTATTACTATTACTATTATTACTATTACTATTATTACTATTACTATTATTACTATTACTATTATTACTATTACTATTATTACTATTACTATTATTACTATTACTATTATTACTATTACTATTATTACTATTACTATTATTACTATTACTATTATTACTATTACTATTATTACTATTACTATTATTACTATTACTATTATTACTATTACTATTATTACTATTACTATTATTACTATTACTATTATTACTATTACTATTATTACTATTACTATTATTACTATTACTATTATTACTATTACTATTATTACTATTACTATTATTACTATTACTATTATTACTATTACTATTATTACTATTACTATTATTACTATTACTATTATTACTATTACTATTATTACTATTACTATTATTACTATTACTATTATTACTATTACTATTATTACTATTACTATTATTACTATTACTATTATTACTATTACTATTATTACTATTACTATTATTACTATTACTATTATTACTATTACTATTATTACTATTACTATTATTACTATTACTATTATTACTATTACTATTATTACTATTACTATTATTACTATTACTATTATTACTATTACTATTATTACTATTACTATTATTACTATTACTATTATTACTATTACTATTATTACTATTACTATTATTACTATTACTATTATTACTATTACTATTATTATTACTATTACTATTACTATTATTACTATTATTATTATTATTTATTACTATTACTATTATTATTATTACTATTATTATTTACTATTATTATTTATTATTTATTATTTATTATTTATTATTTATTATTATTATTTATTATTTATTATTTATTATTTATTATTTATTATTTATTATTTATTATTTATTATTTATTATTTATTATTTATTATTTATTATTTATTATTTATTATTTATTATTTATTATTTATTATTTATTATTTATTATTTATTATTTATTATTTATTATTTATTATTTATTATTTATTATTTATTATTTATTATTTATTATTTATTATTTATTATTTATTATTTATTATTTATTATTTATTATTTATTATTTATTATTTATTATTTATTATTTATTATTTATTATTTATTATTTATTATTTATTATTTATTATTTATTATTTATTATTTATTATTTATTATTTATTATTTATTATTTATTATTTATTATTTATTATTTATTATTTATTATTTATTATTTATTATTTATTATTTATTATTTATTATTTATTATTTATTATTTATTATTTATTATTTATTATTTATTATTTATTATTTATTATTTATTATTTATTATTTATTATTTATTATTTATTATTTATTATTTATTATTTATTATTTATTATTTATTATTTATTATTTATTATTTATTATTTATTATTTATTATTTATTATTTATTATTTATTATTTATTATTTATTATTTATTATTTATTATTTATTATTTATTATTTATTATTTATTATTTATTATTTATTATTTATTATTTATTATTTATTATTTATTATTTATTATTTATTATTTATTATTTATTATTTATTATTTATTATTTATTATTTATTATTTATTATTTATTATTTATTATTTATTATTTATTATTTATTATTTATTATTTATTATTTATTATTTATTATTTATTATTTATTATTTATTATTTATTATTTATTATTTATTATTTATTATTTATTATTTATTATTTATTATTTATTATTTATTATTTATTATTTATTATTTATTATTTATTATTTATTATTTATTATTTATTATTTATTATTTATTATTTATTATTTATTATTTATTATTTATTATTTATTATTTATTATTTATTATTTATTATTTATTATTTATTATTTATTATTTATTATTTATTATTTATTATTTATTATTTATTATTTATTATTTATTATTTATTATTTATTATTTATTATTTATTATTTATTATTTATTATTTATTATTTATTATTTATTATTTATTATTTATTATTTATTATTTATTATTTATTATTTATTATTTATTATTTATTATTTATTATTTATTATTTATTATTTATTATTTATTATTTATTATTTATTATTTATTATTTATTATTTATTATTTATTATTTATTATTTATTATTTATTATTTATTATTTATTATTTATTATTTATTATTTATTATTTATTATTTATTATTTATTATTTATTATTTATTATTTATTATTTATTATTTATTATTTATTATTTATTATTTATTATTTATTATTTATTATTTATTATTTATTATTTATTATTTATTATTTATTATTTATTATTTATTATTTATTATTTATTATTTATTATTTATTATTTATTATTTATTATTTATTATTTATTATTTATTATTTATTATTTATTATTTATTATTTATTATTTATTATTTATTATTTATTATTTATTATTTATTATTTATTATTTATTATTTATTATTTATTATTTATTATTTATTATTTATTATTTATTATTTATTATTTATTATTTATTATTTATTATTTATTATTTATTATTTATTATTTATTATTTATTATTTATTATTTATTATTTATTATTTATTATTTATTATTTATTATTTATTATTTATTATTTATTATTTATTATTTATTATTTATTATTTATTATTTATTATTTATTATTTATTATTTATTATTTATTATTTATTATTTATTATTTATTATTTATTATTTATTATTTATTATTTATTATTTATTATTTATTATTTATTATTTATTATTTATTATTTATTATTTATTATTTATTATTTATTATTTATTATTTATTATTTATTATTTATTATTTATTATTTATTATTTATTATTTATTATTTATTATTTATTATTTATTATTTATTATTTATTATTTATTATTTATTATTTATTATTTATTATTTATTATTTATTATTTATTATTTATTATTTATTATTTTATTATTTATTATTTATTATTTATTATTTATTATTTATTATTTATTATTTATTATTTATTATTTTATTATTTATTATTTATTATTTATTATTTATTATTTATTATTTATTATTTATTATTTATTATTTATTATTTATTATTTATTATTTATTATTTATTATTTATTATTTATTATTTATTATTTATTATTTATTATTTATTATTATTATTTATTATTTATTATTTATTATTTTATTATTTATTATTTATTATTATTATTTATTATTTATTATTTATTATTTATTATTTATATTTATTATTTATTATTATTTATTATTTATTATTTATTATTTATTATTTATTATTTATTATTTATTATTTATTATTTATTATTTATTATTTATTATTTATTATTTATTATTTATTATTATTTTATTATTTATTATTTATTATTTATTATTTATTATTATTATTATTTATTATTTATTATTTATTATTTATTATTTATTATTTATTTTTATTATTTATTATTTATTATTTATTATTTATTATTTATTATTTATTATTTATTATTTATTATTATTATTTATTATTTATTATTTATTATTTATTATTTTTATTTATTATTTATTATTTATTATTATTATTTATTATTATTATTTATTATTTATTATTTATTATTTATTATTTATTATTTATTATTTATTATTTATTATTTATTATTTATTATTAATTTATTATTATTATTTTATTTATTATTTATTATTTATTATTTATTATTATTATTTATTATTATTATTTATTATTATTTATTATTTATTATTTATTATTTATTATTTATTATTATTATTTATTTATTATTTATTATTTATTATTTATTATTTATTATTTTATTATTTATTATTTATTATTATTATTTATTATTTATTATTTATTATTATTATTTATTATTTATTATTATTTATATTTATTATTTATTATTTATATTTATTATTATTATTTATTATTTATTATTTATTATTATATTATTATTTATATTTATTATTTATTATTTATTTATTATTTATTATTTATATTTATTATTTATAATTTATTATTTATTATTTATTATTTATTATTAATTTATTATTTATTATTATTATTTATTATTTATTATTTATTATTTATTATTATTATTAATTATTTATTATTATTATTATTTATTATTTATTATTATTATTATTTATTAATTTATTATTAATTATTTATTATTTATTATTATTATTTATTTATTATTTATTATTTTATTATTTATTATTTATTATTATTATTATTATTATTTATTATTTTATTATTTATTATTTATTATTTATTATTTATTATTTATTATTTATTATTTATTATTTATTATTTATTATTTATTATTTATTATTTATTATTTATTATTTATTATTTATTATTTATTATTTATTATTTATTATTTATTATTTATTATTTATTATTTATTATTTATTATTTATTATTTATTATTTATTATTATTATTTATTATTTATTATTTATTATTTATTATTTATTATTTATTATTTATTATTTATTATTTATTATTATTATTTATTATTTATTATTTATTATTTATTATTTATTATTTATTATTTATTATTTATTATTTATTATTTATTATTTATTATTTATTATTTATTATTTATTATTTATTATTTATTATTTATTATTATTATTTATTATTTATTATTTATTATTTATTATTTATTATTTATTATTTATTATTTATTATTTATTATTTATTATTTATTATTTATTTTTATTATTTATTATTATTATTTATTTATTATTTATTATTTATTATTTATTATTTATTATTTATTATTTATTATTTATTATTTATTATTTATTATTTATTATTTATTATTTATTATTTATTATTTATTATTTATTATTTATTATTTATTATTTATTATTTATTATTTATTATTATTATTTATTATTTATTATTTATTATTTATTATTTATTATTTATTATTTATTATTTATTATTTATTATTTATTATTTATTATTTATTATTTATTATTTATTATTTATTATTTATTATTTATTATTTATTATTTATTATTTATTATTTATTATTTATTATTTATTATTTATTATTTATTATTTATTATTTATTATTTATTATTTTATTATTTATTATTTATTATTTATTATTTATTATTTATTATTTATATTATTATTTATTATTTATTATTTATTATTATTTATTATTTATTATTTATTATTTATTATTTATTATTTATTATTTATTATTTATTATTTATTATTTATTATTTATTATTTATTATTTATTATTTATTATTTATTATTTATTATTTATTATTTATTATTTATTATTTATTATTTATTATTTATTATTTATTATTTATTATTTATTATTTATTATTTATTATTTATTATTTATTATTTATTTTATTATTTATTATTTATTATTTATTATTTATTATTTATTATTTATTATTTATTATTTATTATTTATTTATTATTTATTATTATTATTTATTATTTATTATTTATTATTTATTATTTATTATTTATTATTTATTATTTATTATTTATTATTTATTATTTATTATTTATTATTTATTATTTATTATTTATTATTTATTATTATATTATTATTTATTATTTATTATTTATTATTTATTATTTTTTATTTATTATTTATTATTTATTATTTATTATTATTATTTATTATTTATTTATTTATTATTTATTATTTATTATTTATTATTTATTATTTATTATTTATTATTTATTATTTATTATTTATTATTTATTATTTATTATTTATTATTTATTATTTATTATTTATTATTTATTATTTATTATTTATTATTTATTATTTATTATTTATTATTTATTATTTATTATTTATTATTTATTATTTATTATTTATTATTTATTATTTATTATTTATTATTTATTATTTATTATTTATTATTTATTATTTTATTATTTATTATTTATTATTTATTATTTATTATTTATTATTTATTATTTATTATTTATTATTTATTATTTTTATTTATTATTTATTATTTATTATTTATTATTTATTATTTATTATTTATTATTTATTATTTATTATTTATTATTTATTATTTATTATTTATTATTTATTATTTATTATTTATTATTTATTATTTATTATTTATTATTTATATTTTATTTATTATTTATTATTTATTATTTATTATTTATTATTTATTATTTATTATTTATTATTTATTATTTATTATTTATTATTTATTATTTATTATTTATTATTTATTATTTATTATTTATTATTTATTATTTATTATTTTATTATTTATTATTTATTATTTATTTATTTATTATTTATTATTTATTATTTATTATTTATTATTTATTATTTATTATTTATTATTTATTATTTATTATTTATTATTTATTATTTATTATTTTTATTTATTATTATTATTTATTATTTATTATTTATTATTTATATTTATTATTTATTATTTATTATTTATTATTTATTATTTATTATTTATTTATTAATTTATTATTTATTATTTATTATTTATTATTTATATTTATTATTTATTATTTATTATTTATTATTTATTATTTATTATTTATTATTTATTATTATATTATTTATTTATTTATTATTTATTATTATTATTTATTATTTATTATTTATTATTTATTATTTATTATTTATTATTTATTATTTATTATTTATTATTTATTATTTATTATTTATTATTTATTATTTATTATTTATTATTTATTATTTATTATTTATATTTATTATTTATTATTTATTATTTATTATTTATTATTTATTATTTATTATTTATTATTTATTATTTATTATTTATTATTTATTATTTATTATTTATTATTTATTATTTATTATTTATTATTTATTATTTATTATTTATTATTTATTATTTTTATTTATTATTTATTATTTATTATTTATTATTTATTATTTATTATTTATTATTTATTATTTATTATTTATTATTATTATTTATTATTTATTATTTATTATTTATTATTTATTTTTATTATTTATTATTTATTATTTATTATTTATTATTTATTATTTATTATTTATTATTTATTATTTATTATTTATTATTTATTATTTATTATTTATTATTTATTATTTATTATTATTATTTATTATTTATTATTTATTATTTATTATTTATTATTTATTATTTATTATTTATTATTTATTATTTATTATTTATTATTATTATTTATTATTTATTATTTATTATTTATTATTTATTATTTATTATTTATTATTTATTATTTATTATTTATTATTTATTATTTATTATTTATTATTTATTATTTATTATTTATTATTTATTATTTATTATTTATTATTTATTATTTATTATTTATTATTTATTATTTATTATTTATTATTTATTATTTATTATTTATTATTTATTATTTATTATTTATTATTTATTATTTATTATTTATTATTTATTATTTATTATTTATTATTTATTATTTATTATTTATTATTTATTATTTATTATTTTTATTTTATTATTTATTATTTATTATTTATTATTTATTATTTATTATTTATTATTTATTATTTATTATTTATTATTTATTATTTATTATTTATTATTTATTATTTATTATTTATTATTTATTATTTATTATTTATTATTTATTATTTATTATTTATTATTTATTATTTATTATTTATTATTTATTATTTATTATTTATTATTTATTATTTATTATTTATTATTTATTATTTATTATTTATTATTTATTATTTATTATTTATTATTTATTATTTATTATTTATTATTTATTATTTATTATTTATTATTTATTATTTATTATTTATTATTTATTATTTATTATTTATTATTTATTATTTATTATTTATTATTTATTATTTATTATTTATTATTTATTATTTATTATTTATTATTTATTATTTATTATTTATTATTTATTATTTATTATTTATTATTTATTATTTATTATTTATTATTTATTATTATTATTTATTATTATTATTTTATTATTTATTATTTATTATTTATTATTTATTATTTATTATTTATTATTTATTATTTATTATTTATTATTTATTATTTATTATTTATTATTTATTATTTATTATTTATTATTTATTATTTATTATTTATTATTTATTATTTATTATTTATTATTTATTATTTATTATTTATTATTTATTATTTATTTTTTTATTATTTATTATTTATTATTTATTATTTATTATTTATTATTTATTATTTATTATTTATTATTTATTATTTATTATTTATTATTTATTATTTATTATTTATTATTTATTATTTATTATTTATTATTTATTATTTATTTATTTATTATTTATTATTTATTATTTATTATTTATTATTTATTATTTATTATTTATTATTTATTATTTATTATTTATTATTTATTATTTATTATTTATTATTTATTATTTATTATTTATTTATTTATTATTTATTATTTATTATTTATTATTTATTATTTATTATTTATTATTTATTATTTATTATTTATTATTTATTATTTATTATTTATTATTTATTATTTATTATTTATTATTTATTATTTATTATTTATTATTTATTTATTTATTATTTATTATTTATTATTTATTATTTATTATTTATTATTTATTATTTATTATTTATTATTTATTATTTTTATTTATTATATTATTATTTATTATTTATTATTTATTATTTATTATTTATTATTTTATTATTTTATTATTTATTATTTATTATTTATTATTTATTATTTATTATTTATTATTTATTATTTATTATTTATTATTTATTATTTATTATTTATTATTTATTATTTATTATTTATTATTTATTATTTATTATTTATTATTTATTATTATTATTTATTATTTATTATTTATTATTTATTATTTATTATTTATTATTTATTATTATTATTTATTATTTATTATTTATTATTTATTATTTATTATTTATTATTTATTATTTATTATTTATTATTTATTATTTATTATTTATTATTTATTATTTATTATTTATTATTTATTATTTATTATTTATTATTTATTATTTATTATTTATTATTTATTATTTATTATTTATTATTTATTATTTATTATTTATTATTTATTATTTATTATTTATTATTTATTATTTATTATTTATTATTTATTATTTATTATTTATTATTTATTATTTATTATTTATTATTTATTATTTATTATTTATTATTTATTATTTATTATTTATTATTTATTATTTATTATTTATTATTTATTATTTATATTTATTATTTATTATTTATTATTTATTATTTATTATTTATTATTTATTATTTATTATTTATTATTTATTATTTATTATTTATTATTTATTTATTATTTATATTATTATTTATTATTTATTATTTATTATTTATTATTTTATTATTTATTATTTATTATTTATTATTTATTATTTATTATTTATTATTTATTATTATTATTTATTATTTATTATTTATTATTTATTATTTATTATTTATTATTTATTATTTATTATTTATTATTATTATTATTTATTATTTATTATTTATTATTTATTATTATATTTATTATTTATTATTTATTATTATTATTTATTATTTATTATTTATTATTTATTATTTATTATTTATTATTTATTATTTATTATATTTAATTATTAT